>JADRCH010000106.1:3652389-3755135 GCA_019843965.1 Rhynchomys soricoides | reverse complement strand
GTGTTTCATCACAGCAACTGTAATCCTTACTAAGATACCCTTTAATGCTTTTTTTTTTAAAAAAAAAAAAAAAAAAAGAAAGAAAAGTAGAGCCAGGCAGTGGTGGTGCATGCCTTTAATTCCAGCACACAGGAGGCTGAGGCAGGCGGATTTCTGTGAGTTTGAGGCCAGCCTGGTCTACAAGAGTGAGTTCCAGGGCAGCCAGGGCTGTTACACAGAGAAACCCTGTCTTGAAAGAAAAAAAGAAAGGAAGAGGAGAAAGAATAAGACAAAAATTAGAATAAAGATTAATGATGAGAAGAAGAATGACCGCTACCCACCAAACCCACTACAGTAATTGTAAACTCTTTGAGCCGTCTATAAGGAGCTGTGAAAATAAAGGGACTGTTTGCTGTAGTAGATATCCAGGGTAAACATAGCCTAAAGGGAAAATGGCTAAGTCAGAGTGACGGTCTGTGTTGGGCATCACCTGTCTTCCTTGCTTAGTAGCCTCTCTGTGTTAAAAGAGGGTGGGAGCATGAGTAATCCCCAGGGCCACTGAGGATGGAGCTGGGAAAGATAGGATGCCATGTCGTTTGAGTGGTAGAATTGATGTTAACTTAGTTTTCTTGGTAGTGTGGAAAATTCCCAGAAAGATAGTCATTTAAGGCTGGCTTGGGCAGTAGGAAGGTGGGTGGCAGTACCTGGTTGTCATGGTCAAAGTTAGTGATTTCAAGAAAGGAAAGAGAAACATTTAAAACAGAACACTTTTTTATAAGTTGCTGTAAGGGCTTTATCATACCCTTTTATGTCAGGCTTTGTTTTTATTTATTAAAATATGAGATATATGCAGTAGAGTGGTAAGAGTTTTTAATTTTTACCCAGTCCCCATTTTTCTTGTGAGTCTTTCACCCTCCAGTAAATTACTATATCATGAGTTGTTTTGCTCATAAATATTTCTGTGTGTCATACTAACCAATTTTGGACTTTTGTTTTGACATAACTGAAATGCTAGTGTTAGATACAAAGACATTAAGTAGTTCTTTAATGCTATACAGTGTCCATTTTTGGTAGGTGGGCTAAAAAAAATGCTATCATTGCTTCTAGTATGGACAGTCCCTGGTCCAGGAGGGGAAATCTGTTTTCCATCCCCTTTAATTGGGATTGCCCTTATAACTTATTTTTGACCAGTGGAGTATGTAAAAAATAATACTGGCAGTTCTAGATCTAGCTCTTAAGGTGGTTGGCAACTTCCTGTCTTGGAAGTCATCTACTGTACAAGTAGTCTGACTACTCTTTACTGCCATACTGTGAGAAGGCTTAAGCTGTCATTTAAGGAGAAGAGTGAGTCCTGTCCCAACCATCCCAGCCAGGGTGTGACAGATACAGGAGAGAAGCCATATCCTGGTCTCTAGCTTCCCTGCCCTGAGCAAAGAATCGCCCAGCTAAGGCTACTCAGAATCATGAGACAGACATTGTTTTCTTTAAACCACTGGGTTTGAGTGTTCTTATTGTTTTTCAGTGTGATAATAAGCTAAAATGCCAACACATTTGTTTCCCTGATAGTTTAAAAAAATGGCTTTTTGTTCTTAGTTTGTTAGAATCAGGATCCAAATAAGGTGCAGCTCATTTGCAAATGAAATTTTTATTTATTTTGAGCATAGCACTTACTCTAAAAACCTGAATTCTGTCCCCTTGTTACTGTTCTCTTGCTTGCCATTAAAACAAAACCAAAAAGATTTGAATTGAGGCTGGAAAGACGGCTCAGAGGTTAGGAGTATTACTGGCTGTTACTGCACAGGACCCAGGTTGGAGTCCTAGCATCCACACGGTGGCTCATACCTAAATCCTACACATATATGCAAGCAGACAAAACATTCATACATGAAAAATAAATAAATCTTAAAACAAAACCAAAAACGAAAATTGAAGTGTGTGTGTGCGCACACCATGGCTTGCATACGGAGGTCAGAGGACAAGTGCTGTCTTTGTACTGTGTGAGTCCTAAGGACCGCACTGAAGTCATCAGGCTCAGTACCAGGTGCTGCTGAACCATCTCACTGGCCACACCAGACACTTTAAAGCACTAATGTATTTTAATCATATTCTTCCCTCCCCAGTTCCTCTCCACCTCTCTGTGCACCTAGTTTCCTGTTCTTTCTCACTCTCTCTCTCTCTCTCTAAAAATATCAAAACAAAATTTCCAAAGGACAAATAATACAAAACAAACACAAGAGCACACAAAAACAAACCATGGCGTGTGTGTTGTGTTGGCCAACTACCCGAGCATAGGGCCTCCTCTGTAGTGCGTGTGGTTGCTGTACCCAGTGTCACTCCATTAGAGAGTGCTGATTTTTCCTTCTAGCCTGTATCAGCCAAATAGCTCCTTGGTTAAAGGTGGGAATCTGTGCTCACTTTCCCTTCTCTGAACTAAGATTTTTGTCTGGCTAGAGCTTTTTCAGGTCTTGTAAAACATAATTCATATTCATCTTCCCTTTCTCCCCCTCCTGCTTCCCCTCTCCCTCCCCTCCCCCCTCTCTCTTCAAGGTCTCTTTCCTAGAACTCCCTATGTAGAGGCCAGGCTGCAGTATCATTTGATGACCTAATTATTGCTTGGTTGAGAAGAAAGGATCATAGCACAAGCGAGCCATTTTCTCTAAAGAAAGGAAAGTACAGGAAGCAGGGCTCTAGAGCAAGCCCTCTGGTGCTTACAGCTGTCACAGATACCTGTAGCTGCCATCTTCTCTTTGTAAGCAGGTACAGGCAAGAAACATGACAGTCCAGACAATGAGGGATCTTGATTTAAGGAGTAGGATTGTTTCTTTACATGTTTACTTACAGTTGGGCTTCTCTTTCTAAGCAAACTAGTGTTGTCAGTGCACACTGACCTCTCTTGTGTTTACTTTAGCTTATGTTTCACAGGTCTCTTGATTTGGATGCTTGAATTTGTCAAATGCTTATGGCAGTAGTTTACAATGGCCTACCAATGGCCACCAATTGGGATCCTTTGATTCTGCCCAACAGTGATCCTCTCAGAAGTGCTCATTTACTCTGTCCTTTAGGGCCTGGAGAGAGAGTTCAGTGGTTAAGAGTGTTGGCTATTCTTTCTAAGGACCCAGTGTTGGTTCCCAGCATTCATATCAAATGGTTCACAACCTCCTATACTCCAGCTCCTGCATATCCAATGTCCTCTTCTGGTCTCTTTGGGTACCCCACACATATGTGCATACCCACAGAGACACACAGACATATAAAGTTAAACAATAAAAGAATAAAAATCCATGTGCATAAAATGTATTTGTTAGCCTTTCTGTGGCTGTGACAGAAGTCTAGAAGAAACAGCTTAAATGAAAGGAAACATTAGCTCCTTTGCTCCATGTGTTTAGAGGTGTCAGTCCACTTCAAGGAGTTGTGGAGGTGCACAGCAGCTCATATCCTGTGGCCAGGCATCAGAAGAGTACCCTCTTCTGCTGCTGGGTGTTTTCTCTCTCTGCCTGTGAGATGGTATTTCCCTGCTTAGTTAATCTTTTATGGAAATACCACCAGACTCTCAGGGATTTGCTTGTTTTATTAATCTCTTAGGTACGTCTTCAGTCCCTTGAAAGTAGCCCCAAGCCTGACCACCATAGTCTTGTAATGATCTCTTCGTCTCTCATAACACACACACCTCTTTGACCATTCAGCTTTAGTTTGGTTCCTGGCAAAGACAAGCTGCCTTTCACTGTTCTGTTTCAAAACTGTAAGGCTGTTTTACCTTTCCTCTTGAACGGACAGTTCAAATTCAGTTTGTCAGATCCATGAAAAACATTCTTAGGGCATTTCTCTCCAATACTTTAAAAATGACGTTCCAAACAGGAGAAAAATTAAAAGATAAAGGGGAAGCATCCACATACTCGTCACCTAGATAACGCCATCAACATGGTGGCGTCTTGACTGTGATTTTAATCCCACTGAAACCAAACATTGACCTAGAAAGTCCTGATATCATTATAGTTCTGAGTCTTTACTTTCAAGAATACACTTTGGCTCTTAACTAGGTTTTCTTTTCTTTCTTTTCATTTCTTTTTGTCGATTGTTTTTATTAAAGCTTTGTGGGTTATGGTTAAAGGTTTTAGAGCTTTGATTATTAATGTGAATTGACTTGTTCTCCTTCATTTCTTCAACCAGTCACTTCTCTCATATGGGAAGGTTCATGATTTATGTGTGTTGTTAATACAGTAATACATCTTACTCAGATTTCTTATTGATGGGTAAAAACCTTTGTCATGCAAGCATGAAGACCAGAGTTCAAGTCCTCGGAGCCCACGTGAAAGCTGAGTAGGTATGGCTGCTGCCTGTAATCTCATCATCTAGGAGGCGAGACAGTGTCCCTAGAGCAAACTGGCTAGCCAGACTAACTAAAACAACCATTTCCAGGTTCAGCAAGCAACCCTGCCTCAGAATATAAGGTAGAAAGTGGTCAAAGAAGACGCCTGATGTCAATGTTAGGCCTACATACACACACACACACACACACACACACACACACACACACGCGCGCGCGCGCGCGCGCACACACACACATTTTCATTCTGTTTTGCATCTCTCCAGGAGTAGGATTACTAGATATATTTGGTAACTATGTAAGTAGTAGCTTCTAAAGTGACTGCCAAAATCTTTTGTTCAAAGTAGATGCACCATTTCACATACCAGAAACAGTGAAAGCTCCAATTTCGCCATATTCTTGTCAGAATTTGTTCTCTGCCATGTGATTCCATCTCTCCTGATAGGGTGCAGAGGGATCTCATTGTAGTTTTGATTTGTTTCCTTACCTACCAATGATGTTGGGACTTTCTGTTTTTTTTGTTTGTTTGTTTGTTTGTTTGTTTGTTTATTTATTTATTGAGACAGGGTCTTACTATGTAGCTCTGGCTGTCCCGGAACTCACTATGTAGACTAGGCAGGCCTTGAACTCACAGAGATCTGCCTACCTCTACTTCCCAAGGGCTGGGATTAAAGGTGTGTGCCACCATGTCTGGCAAAGTTAAACACTTTAAAATGTACTTTTTATCCATTTGTATGTCTTGGGGAAAATATCAGAACAAATCCTTTACTCAATTTTAAGTAGATGGTGTTCTTCCTACGTTGTAAAATATTTTCATCTATATTCCAGGTACATCTTATCAGATAGATGATTTTTAAAGCCCCCCCCCTTTTTTTGTGCTGCAGCTCAAGATCAGCTCTTCATGCATGTCAAGAAAGCTTTCTAACACCATCTTCAACTCCAGCCCCATTTTGTCACTTTGAGAGTGACCTTTGAAGTCCAGCTGTACTTTTGGTGAAGCCCAGTTGATCAGTTGTTTTCTTCTTGCACTTTTATTCTGTCTGAGATCTTTCAATAATTTATCCAACAAGTTGATGTGCTCACTAGAGGACTTTAACTGTGTGCCATTCTTATGTTCAGCGTTGTAAAGAACTTACTTCAAAGAATTTGCTAATTATATTCAGAGGTACTCAGAAATTATGTACTTTAGGCTAATGGACCTATTTCTGTACTCTAACCCTCAGGAAATAACCTGTCGAAGAAAAAAATACCCTGTATGGGCAAAGTTGTTCTTATATTGTGACCTATAAAGTGGGCAGTTGAAGCTCATGTAACGGCATTCAGTAGAGTTTATGTCCACTGCAGTACATGATTAGACAGTAGACATTTTAATTATGAGAGCCATGTAATGAAGATATGTTCAGTAATGTGAGGAAAAGGGTGTGTGTGTGTGCACATGTGAGCGCGCTTGCACTTATTTTGGTTGAAAATGTATATTTAGACACTGAAAACTGCCTTTTATTATTAGGTAGTTTTTCTTAAACTTTACTTTACCATTAATGTTTTTATAATTAAATTCAGTAAATTTGCCCTTGATACTGATAGGTGGTAGTGGAAGCAGTGACTGGCAGTTAGATCTAGATGTGTGTTTATCGTATGACAGCCTTTTTATTTTCACACTTTATTTACATTTCAAATGTTTCCCCCTTTCCAGGTCTCCCCTTTGGAACCTCCCTATCCACCCCACCCCCCCGCCAGTATGGGGGTATTCCCCCACCCATCCACTCTCATCTTCCCTCCCTGGCATTCTCCTATACTGGGGGATCTAACACCCTCAGGCCCAAGGGCCTCTGCTCCCCCTGATGGCCAATAAGACCCTCCTCTGCTGCACATGTGGCCAGCACCATGGGTCCCTCCATGTGTATTCTTTGGTTGGTGATCCAGTCTCCCAGAGTATCGAGGGGTCAGGCCAGTTGCCACTGTTGCTCCCTCCATGGGGCTGCAAACTCCCTCAGCTCCTTTAGTCCCTTCTCCAACTCCTCCATCTGGGACCTCACCCTCAGCCCTACGGTTGCTGTGAAGTGACTCTTGGGTATTGTATGACAGCCTTTTTAATAGCAGTTTGTTTTATCATCATGATCATCAGGCTAGATTTAGAAGCCAAAAAGAAAAAATAGCTTACCTTGTTTATTTTCTAAGAATTTAAATCAAGATATTTAAATTTTCTTTATATTTTATATAAATCCAAACAGCTACTAATTTTATTTTAATATTAGAATCACTATACTCTTATTCATTATAGCTTTAATATTTACTAAAAAGAAATTTAATGATTTATTCAAAAAGCTGGAATTTTAAAAAGAAAATATAATATATATATATAAGCAGTCCTTTACTCAAGAGAAGGCACTTGGGAATAAGGGAGTGCACAGCAGAGACAAGAGTGAGGCTCACAAGGAGGCCTTGATGGCAGACTCTGTTAATGAACAGGCAGGGGTCACAGGGCAAAACCACCTTTTTATGGTGTCTTATGGAATAGCTACAACAGTTATTTTACATATATGTAAATCCCTCAGTTTAATTCCAGACAGATCAAAGATTTAATAGTGTTTTAAGAACAAAAAGGGCCCTCACAGAAATAAAAACGAAAAATACCAAACAAGCACAAAACAAGCATATGAGCAGTTACCTGAATCCAAGACAGGGCCTCACATTTGAGTTGCTACATCTAAACTGGGTCTGTGGGTACCCTCTGATCCTTGGCTTACCTGAGTGACAGTGTCCTAGGCACATGGAGGAACTACAGCTTCCCATTGTTGGGAATACAGGCAGCAGAACAACAAGCAGGAAAGGCAGACTTGGCTCTTACACACCCTGCCTATGTCCACACTGAAACTGGCTTGGTCTCTGGGCCTGGTTTGAAGGAGACAGAGGCGTTGTCATGTTCTTGTATGTGGGAAGACTATGAAAAGAAAAGCCCTTGCTGGCCCAAATGTTTAAACAGGAATTACACTGGGTCTTTTGTTCTCAGTCTAAACTGGTCAGAATTAATTTTCAGGCTCAAAAAGGATGGTTTTCCTTCCCTCCCTCTTTCTTTACAATAAGCTGAGTTACTTAATGCAAAGATATAGGGAGATTAAAAAAGAAAAACTGTATAATTTTAACATGTCAAATGGTACAGAGCATCCAAGTTCATTCTCAGGACAATTACCAAGTAGCTCCTGCCTTACAATTCATAGCAAAGAAGCACACCAGCTTCTTGTGAAAAGACTCACAAGATAGAAAGTAAGCAGTGGGGACCTGAAAAACAGACAGATTCAGAGACTGCAAGATCTTCATCATACTTTTTTCTCTTTCTCCCCAGGCTTAATAAGGAAAAGTGGCTTTCTGCAAATAACCGATAAAACTGCCCATAGAAGCACTTCCCAGGCCCTCATGGAATAGCTGGAGTTTGTACTACAAGGCTTTCTTGCCTGCTGATTACCCGAAGTGATTGTCGCCATGGCCAGCAAGAGGAAGTCCACTACCCCATGCATGATCCCAGTTAAGACTGTGGTGCTGCCGGGTGCCAGCACAGAGGCTCAACCTGTGGAACCTCTGCCTGAAGGTCCCCAGCAGGATCTTCCCTCAGAGGCACCTGATGCCAGCAGTGAGGCAGCCCCAAACCCCAGCAGCACTGATGGCTCTGCCCTGGCAAATGGGCACCGGAGCACTTTGGACGGCTATGTATATTCCTGTAAGGAGTGTGATTTCAGGTCCCAGGATGTGACCCACTTTGTAGGACACATGAACTCAGAGCACACAGACTTTAATAAAGACCCAAATTTTGTATGTACAGGGTGCAGTTTCCTGGCAAAAACCCCTGAAGGGCTTTCCCTGCATAATGCCAAGTGTCACTCAGGGGAAGCCAGCTTTTTGTGGAATGTGACCAAGCCAGACAATCATGTAGTAGTGGAGCAGAGTGTCCCTGAGAATGCTAGCTCATCTGTCCTAGCAGGTGAGTCTACTACTGAAGGGACTGAAATCATCATTACCAAGACTCCAATCATGAAGATAATGAAAGGCAAAGCTGAAGCCAAAAAAATCCATATGCTTAAAGAGAGTGCTCCTAATCAGCCTGGGAGTGAGGCCTTGCCTAAGCCATTGGCGGGGGAGATAGAGGTTAAAGAGGGGGACCACACTTTCATCAACGGGGCAGCTCCAGTCAGTCAGGCATCTGCTAGTTCCTCAAAACCCTCTCATGCTGCCAATGGGCCCCTGGTAGGAACAGTGCCTGTATTGCCAGCTGGTATAGCACAGTTCCTCTCCCTCCAGCAGCAGCCTCCAGTACATGCCCAGCACCATACCCACCAACCCCTGCCTACATCCAAGGCCCTTCCAAAAGTCATGATCCCCCTGAGCAGCATCCCAACATACAATGCAGCCATGGACTCCAACAGCTTTCTGAAGAACTCCTTCCACAAATTTCCCTACCCAACCAAAGCTGAGCTCTGCTATTTGACTGTGGTGACCAAGTATCCAGAAGAACAGCTTAAGATCTGGTTCACAGCCCAGAGGCTGAAGCAGGGAATCAGCTGGTCTCCTGAGGAGATTGAAGATGCCAGGAAAAAGATGTTCAATACAGTGATCCAGTCTGTGCCTCAGCCCACAATCACAGTTCTAAACACCCCACTCGTTGCCAGTGCTGGCAATGTACAGCACCTCATCCAGGCTGCTCTCCCAGGTCATGCTGTGGGACAGCCTGAGGGCACAGCAGGGGGCCTGTTGGTCACCCAACCATTGATGGCCAATGGGTTACAAGCATCAAGCTCATCTCTCCCCCTGACAACTGCATCTGTTCCCAAGCCAACTGTGGCACCCATTAACACTGTGTGTTCAAATACAACATCAGCTGTGAAGGTTGTCAATGCAGCCCAGTCACTCCTCACAGCATGCCCCAGCATAACTTCCCAAGCTTTCCTTGATGCAAACATCTACAAAAATAAGAAGTCCCATGAACAGCTGTCGGCTCTGAAAGGAAGCTTCTGTCGGAACCAGTTTCCTGGGCAGAGTGAAGTAGAGCATCTGACCAAAGTGACAGGCCTCAGTACCAGAGAGGTGCGGAAGTGGTTCAGTGACCGGAGATATCACTGCCGGAACCTGAAGGGCTCCAGGGCCATGATGCCCGGAGAGCATGGCTCTGTTCTCATTGACTCTGTGCCAGAGGTGTCCTTTCCCCTGTCATCTAAAGTCCCAGAGGTGACCTGTATCCCAACAGCAACCTCACTAGTAAGTCACCCTGCCACCAAACGACAATCTTGGCACCAGACCCCAGACTTCACACCAACCAAATACAAAGAGAGAGCCCCAGAGCAGCTTCGAGTCCTGGAGAGCAGCTTTGCACAAAACCCACTTCCCCCTGAGGAGGAGCTGGACCGCCTAAGAAGTGAAACAAAAATGACCCGAAGGGAAATTGATGGCTGGTTCTCAGAGAGACGGAAAAAGGTGAATGCTGAGGAGACCAAGAAGGCTGATGGGCATGTGCCTCAGGAGGAGGAAGAAGGTGCTGACGAGGAGGGTAGAGATGAAGAGTTGGCCAGTGAGCTGAGGGTTCCTGGTGAAAATGGCTCTCCTGAAATGTTTCTTAGCCATACCTTGGCAGAACGGAAGGTCAGCCCCATCAAAATCAACCTCAAGAACCTGCGGGTCACTGAAGCTAGTGGCAAGAGCGAGCTTCCAGGGATGGGTGTCTGTGAGCCCGAGGAAAACGGTTTGAACAAGTTGGTAGAACAGCTGCCGAGCAAAGTAAGCTCCAAAAAGACTGCCCAGCAGCGCCACTTGCTTCGGCAGCTCTTTGTCCAAACACAGTGGCCAAGCAACCAGGACTATGACTCCATCATGGCCCAAACAGGGCTGCCCCGGCCAGAGGTGGTACGCTGGTTTGGAGATAGCAGGTATGCCCTTAAGAATGGCCAGCTCAAGTGGTACGAAGACTATAAGAGGGGCAACTTCCCACCAGGTTTGCTGGTCATAGCCCCTGGCAACCGAGAGCTGCTACAAGATTATTACATGACACACAAGATGTTGTGTGAGGAGGACCTGCAGACCCTCTGCGACAAGACCCAGATGAGTGCCCAGCAGGTCAAGCAGTGGTTTGCTGAGAAAATGGGTGAAGAGACCCGGGCTCTGGCAGATACAAGCAGTGAGGATCAGGGCCCTGGAAATGGAGAGCCTGTGGCAGTTCACAAGGTGCTTGCTGATGCCTATTCAGAGCTGTCTGAGAACAGTGAATCATGGGAGCCAAATGCTCCTGAGGCCAGCTCAGAGCCCTTTGACACTTCAAGTTCCCAGCCTGGACATCAACTCGGTAAGGAGCTCATGGGATCTATGCATGGCCTTTCTCTGAATCTGAAGGAGGGTACAGTCACAAAGTAGGTACGGGTGGCAGGTATGCTATCTCTAGGGCTACCTGGCAATCAGACCAACTGCAGAGGAGTGAAGCCAGGGACAACTTGCTATAGAAGCCATAGAAGTAAAAGCTCAGAATTGGACTTTTGGTTCCTCTGTTTTTTATTTATGGTGGTGTTTTTGTTTTAAATCCATGCAGTGGAGAGAACATAGTGGACTTAAAGGGACTCCCGTGTTTTCTAGCCATTTCTTAGCATTGATTAAGACGCCATCAGAGTCACAGAAATACCATCTGTATGGAGACAGGGTTAGGACTTCAGAGGAAATTTAACTCAGATTGGCAAGCAAAGGAGAATCTTTTAATGGTCTCATTTGTATGTGTGCCTGGTGCTCACAAAGGTGAGAAGAGGGCATCAGATCCCCTGGAACTGGAGTTACAGGTGGTTTTTGACTTGCCATGTAGGTTCTGGGAATCAAGCCTGGGTCTTTTGTAAATAGTAGCAAGTGCTTTGAACTGATACACAATCTCTCCAGCCCCCCCTTTTTTTCTAATGAAGATCTTTTTAGGTTTTATTATAGAAGAGATGTTTATTATAATGGAAAATCACCTTGTTTTAAGAAATATGAAATCCAATGCTTAAGTTTTGCTTTTGCAGTTTCTCAGGATGATGGTATTTTGGTATTCAGAAGTAACATTTGATTATTTTAAGGCATGATTGTGAAGGCGTGAACACGTTACATCAATAGACTTTGATTTTCTATAATTTTGGTCCATGAGTTCCAGACCCTTCACTGTCTCTTTGCATTTGTCTCCTGGTGAAATGCCCATCCCAGAACAGCTAGAACAAGAGTCTGGAGAGAAGAGTGTTACAGAAGCCAAAGGACTGGGTCTCTAAAATGATAGCATGGCCAGCTGGGTCACAAGAGGGCAGAGGCAACTAGAAATGTCTGTGGGATTGGTCAGCTGTGCCTGTGGTCCCTGGAGACTGCTGCTTCTGTGTGGGGCTCTAACCAAGTACAGCACTCTAACCCTGAGATCCCATGGTATTTTCTGGACAGTGTTTCATTGTTTGCATACAATGCATGGACATTGTTGTTTACTTTGACCCAGGAAATCCCAGTTTCCTGTCCCTACTTATTTTCTACTTAAGAGCTTGTAGTGGCTATTTCTGATTGTCAACTTGACTAATATCTGGAGTGAACTACAATCCAGAATTAGAAGGCTCACCTGTGATCTAGATCTTGAGTCTGAAAATCACAAGTTTCAGGTGTGGTGGTACACGAGCCTCTAATCTGGGCCCACACCTGCTGCTGGAGACCTACATAAGGACATTGGAAGGAGGAAGATTCAGTCTTCTTCACCTTTGAGCCCTGTGGGACTAAGCGACTGCTAGATCCTCGGGTTTTTGTTCACAGCTACTGCTGACCATTGTTGGGGAGTTTGACTACAGACTGTAAGTCATTAACAAATTCCCTTACTATATAGAGACTACCTATAAGTTCTGTGACTCTAGAGAACCCTATCTAATACAGACCTCTAAAAAAAAATCCACAAAATGCTTATTCTTTTGCTGAACATTCTTAATTTCTTTCAACACCTGTTTTGAAATACAATGCTGTTGCTTCACTGATTTAAAGAAAAGGAGATTTCCAAGCATGATGGCTGGGGGAGGGGGTTGCCACCAGTGAGCACCTGCGGGCGGGTGCATGCCCCCCTCCCTCTCCTTCTCCCTCTCCCTCTGAGTCTCTGACTCTGTGTATATGCAGGTGTATGTATGCCTGTGGAAGGCAAGAGGTCAACCCCCAGGTATCTTTCCTCAGGTGCCATGCAGCTTGCTTTTGAAAAAGGTCTCTGCTGGGACTTGGGGCTTGGCCATTAACCCAGTGGGCCATCAAGCTCCAAGGATCCACCTGTCTCCACCTCCTCAGCATTGGAATTATAAGTATGTGTTATCACACCTAGCTTTTGTACATGAGTTCTAGGGAGCAAACTTAGGCCCTTAGCTTACAAGGCAAGTGCTTTACTAACTGAACCATCCCCCAGTCCAGAACATGTGCTGTTTCATGCCCACCACTAAAGTGAAACTCAGCTTTGCAAAGCAAATGGCGCAAACACCTGGTGGAACCCAAGTCTCCGGTCCCACTAGGCGTGTGAATGCACAGTGCCGCTGACCTCAGTACTAGCCACACAGTCACTACTGGGAGAATGGCTTCAACCTCTCACCGTAGCTTCCCCTTATTCTTCTTCCCCCTCCTTCCCTCTCTTCTTTTCCTCCTCCCAATTTCTTTCTTCCTGTGTATATATCTGTGTGCGTGTGCATCTAAGTATGGAAGCCAGAGGTCTACACTGGATGTCTCTCCTGTATTGCTCTTTTATTCCTTGAGGCAAGGTCGTTCACTGAACCCGAAGCTCTAGACTGGCTGGCCAGTGGGTTCCGGGATCTACCTTCTACACTCCTGCCCTCACCTCCTTGGAGTGTGTCTCTATACTTTAAAAGAAAACAAATGTATTGAAGTTTTCCTTTGACATTTTTATGCATTATAAAGTATATCAGTTGCTGTGACACTCACTCTACTTCCTAGTCCCACTCACAAATTCTTGCCCCTCTGTTTTGGTGACACACTGAGTTTAAACAGGCTCTTCTGTGTAACCATGGCCTTAGAATTGTCCATTCAAGCCTAGTGTCTTCTCAGTAGACACACAACTACCTCTCCTCCAGAATCCATCAGCAGCCAATAGTTCAGCAGGGTCCTGTGAACCCTTTCCCAATCCATGATTATTAATAGACCTAGACACTCCATTTAAAAAAATTAATTTTATGTGTATTGGTGCCTTACCTGTATGTGTACCTGTATGTGTACCACATGCATGCCTGATGCCCTTAGATGACAGAAGAGGGCATTGGATCTGGAACTAGAGCTACAGATGTTACAGGTTACAAAGTTACAGGTTGTGTGCTACCACATGGGTGCTAAGAATTGAACTTGGCTCCTCTGCAAGAGTATTGTGTGTTTTTAACTGCTGAGCCATCTCTCCAAGCCTCGTAGGTCCAATCTTATATAGAGCAATTAAAGATAGCTGCTGTGAGTCATTACTGCATTGACCATGCTGGGCTCAAAAGACAGTATTTCACAGCCCTTGTGCCCTGGCTCTTCTATACTTTCTACCTTCTCTTTAATGATGATCCCTGAGCTTTAAAGTAGTAGTATAAACATCCTGTTTAGGGATGAACACTCAACTATCACTTATTCTTAGCAGCCATTTTATTAGGCACTCAGTGCCATGACAGTCTAGCTAAAAAAAAAAAAAAAAAAAACTAATAAGTTTTCCCTTAGGGCCTAAGATCTCCTTAGCCATGAGTTTTTACCAAACAAGAGTTCTCTTTTCTGTGAGAAAGCAGTTGTTTACACATAGAACAATTAGGTCACTATTGCACTAGTGAACATATCTTGCCTTACAGATATTGTAGTTTGTAGAATTCACAGCTATTTAAGACTGTTGGTGTCTTTTCTCCTTCAGCAGTATATATAGCATCTTTCAGCACTATGGAAGCTAGCCAGCATGGAGAAAGCTTCCAGCTCAGTTCCAGTTTGGCCTCTATACTTTGCAACCAAGGTATATGGTGTCTTCAGTAATAGGGTCTTTTCAACCAGTTCTGATGGGCAACCAAGAGGAATGACAGTGGCTTGTTATTATTTGTACACACCTCTGGCTCTATGACCAACAGCTCATAAGGCATTATCTCACATTTGGTCTTGGGGTTTTGTTTAATAACCATGGCTTTCAGGGCAGCATTATCCAGACATGCATGATATTTCCCTTAAAACTGTCTTAAGGTTGATAATATAGGAGCGTGCCACAATGCCTGGCTTTTTACATGGTTTCTAAGGATATGAACTCAGGTCCTTATGCTGGCATGGAAGGTACTTTACCAACTGAGCCATTTCCTAAGTACTCAGAGAGCTACTTGGGGTAACTTGTGACAACCTGGAGAAATGGTGGTGTAAGAAACTGCATTTTAATGTTTGGTTTGACCCTTTTCCAGTACAGAATAGATTGTTTCTCCCCTTTACCTGGAAGACTGTGCATATATCAGTCTAAGTGTCCATATACTGTGCCCACTTCAGTGATTATGTGATGACCCAGCAGGCCAGGATGTCAAGCCCAAGAGAGATAAGAATGATTAGAGGGTGATGTTATAAAGATGGTAGAGCAGGACACCGAGCTCATCCCCTCACCACAAACCAAAACCAACCAACCAAGCCAGCAAAGCACCCAGCTGAAAAGTCAAAACATCCAGAGGTGAGCATGGAGAGGCTTGTCTAGTTTGGTAAATTTCTGTTTTCTGTGCAGCAGTCCTCTTTCTACGCAGCAGGCAGCCATAGGAACTATGGCCTAGGTTGTGTGTGTGGGGGGGGGGGGATTACTTTTGCCAGTGGGCAGTAATGACTTTGTCATTACTTGTGGAGCTTGCTGCGTTTTTGCCATTATAGAGGCCAGTCATTGTTCCCAACCCCATGGGCTGAAGAATCTTCTTAGCCACTAGGTAGGTATTTAAAGAGAGTCCTTCCCCCTTTTAGCAACCAGCCATTTAAAGAATCTTATGTTCCCACAGAGACAACACAGGAGAAACTTCAGTGACCCCACATATGAAGAGTACACACTTGACAGGAAGTTTGGAAAAAATCTCAAAACAGATGGCTCCAGCCCTCACTGATCAAAAATTACCAATTCTGGAGGCTAACAGAATTAAAATTTGTGTTACCACATACCATACTTAGAAGGTCCAGTTTTCAATAGAAAGTTACAAAACAGAAAAAAGAAACTTAAAGTATATCCATTAACAGAAATAAGGGTTTGACATATAACTTCCCTTGAAGAAATCTAGGCATTGATTGGAATTACTGGTTAAAGATCTTAGATCTGCCTACAGTCTGCTCAGTGAAATACAGGAAACCATGGGAAGAATGAAGAGAAATCAGGGAGAGAATGCATCATCACAATGACAATGTTAGCTAAAGAGGTTCAAACTATAATAACAAAGCACACTCCAGAGAAAAACAGTATAATCACTGAGACGAAAAGTTTATTAGAGAGGCTAAGCAACAGATTTGAGCAAGAAGGAAGTGAGGGGTCAGAGGATTTGAAGAGATGATGAAATTACCCAGAAGCCCAGAAAACAAAAGGGACAATAACTAGAAACAAAAGGGCATGTGGACGCGGATAAACACGGACATATGTGTTGTAGGAGATCTAGGAGAAAGAGACAGAAAGAACGACAGAAAACTTCAAATTAGATGAAAGGAGATGAACAAACACATCCAAGGAATTAAGTGAACTCGAAATGGTAAATTTAGAGAAAAACAGCTCATCATGTAGGGGATCCTCAGTAAGGTTAGTGCTTGAGGAAGGACCCATCTGAAGTATTGAAAAGGGAAAGGAGTTAAGTCATTTTCAGATGAATGAAAGCTAAAGTTTGTTATTGGTACAGGTTGTCCTATGGATATGCTACCAAGGGGCCTTTGTGCAGAAATGAAATGATACCCAGTGGCAATTTGAGGCCACAAGAAAAAGTAACCATAATAATGATGATTTTTATAGGTAAATATAATACCAGGGTCATACTTATTATAACTAAGTTAGTTTGGAATTTTTCTATCATCCCTGTATGATTTAAAAGGCAAACTTCATGAAAAGAATAACTCCATGTTAAGCCAATGGGAAGATGAATCTGCAGTAAACAGCATGATTGGGGTCTAAATAACACAAAGTGAGAGGTGTCAGGTTGGATTGCTTCAAGTTTACAGTGTTAATTATGACCCCCAAGTTAAGCAACAAAACAACAAAATATAAAGGAGTCAAACTGAGCAAAGTAAATATTCAAAAAGGCACTAAGGGAGGGATTAAAAATAAAAATTAAATAAGATAGAAAAAATAGCCGGGAATACTCCTTCCTTATGAGTAATCACATGCAATGTCAATGGATTAAGTTGTTCTAAAGACAAAGATTGCTATGTTGTACCAAAACCATACAGGAACCATCTATTTACTGTCTGTAAGGATTCACTTTAAATACAGGGACACAAAAGAAGTCAAAGGTAAAGGATAGAAAGAAAATTACCAGTGGTTAGAGTCTTGCAGTCTTTACTGAGGTATTTCCAGGTTCTCATATTCTTTCTCTGTCTCTGTCTCTGTCTCTGTCTCTGTCTCTGTCTCTCTCTGTGTGTGTGTGTGTGTTTTCAAGACAGGGTTTTTCTATGTAGCATTGTTCTGGAACTAGCTCTGTAGACCAGGATTGCCTCAAACTCACAGAAATCTACCTGTCTCTGCCTCCCAAGTTCTGGGATTAAGTAAGGCATGTGTCACTACCACCCTGCTTAGTTCTTAGTCTCTGTCTTAGTCAGGGTTTCTATTCCTGCACAAACATCATGACCAAGAAGCAAGTTTGGGAGGAAAGGGTTTATTGAGCTTACACTTCCATGCTGCTGTTCATCACCAAAGGAAGTCAGGACTGGAACTCAAGCAGGTCAGGAAGCAGGAGCTGATGCAGAGGCCATGGAGGGTTGTAACTTACTGGCTTGCTTGCTTCTCCTGGCTTGCTCAGCTGGCTTTCTTATAGAGCCCAAGACTACCAGCCCACAGATGGTACTGCCCACAAGGGGCCCTCCCCCCTTGATCACTAATTGAGATAATACCTTACAGCTGGATCTCATGGAGGCATTTCTCAATTGAAGCTCCTTTCTCTGTGATAACTCCAGCTTGTGTCAAGTTGACACAAAACCAGCCAATATAGTCTCTTATCCAAAAAAACTGAAAATCTGGGATCACACAGATGTACAGAAGCAGCAAGAAAACTCCCCTCCAGGGAGACACTGTCATGATTGACAATGGGCCAGCCACATGAGTGAAAACACACAAGAGCCTTGATTATTGTTCCAGGCATTCTTTATGGGTTCAAGAGGAGATGCTGGTTACTAACAGGTATACTTGTGTGGTTCTCCTTTTGAAAGGTTATAAAATCATTTTCTCTACTTGGCATGTCCCTCCCCATACTGTATTTGTTTTTAATCATATGCCCACCCAATTATGCAGGGACATGTGGGGGAGGGGCATGTGGGGGATTTTCCATATAAGAGATTACTAGAAGACATAAGTTTATTTTACTGCACATGCACCTCAAACCAATTGAACGCTTCTACTCTCATACCCAGATAAGCTGAGATTTGAAACAAACGGTCTACATTTGATTGTTACTAAGAGCAGAGAGCATCTTGTCATTCAGAGATGGAGTACGTGTAGACCGACGTAGGTGGGGTGTTGGGAGGTTTCTGGGGGCTCTTAGGTGCATTGCTTGGAAAAGAGTGTGTGTGCACAGCACATGCAGGTGAACGTGCTAGGCTGATGAGCGCATTACTGCAAGAATGGTATGCATGTGTATATGTGCTTAACTCAAGCCAAATGGGCTCCAAACGAAACTGTCTGCTATGCTTTCCTGCCTCAGATATGTCAACAAAAAGTAAGCATAGAGAAAGCTAGTGTGACTTTATTATGGTGAGGCCAAATACTTTGAATAAAATATTTATGACAGATGAGGACATTATATTTTGATAAAAGGTCTAGTACAAGATTTAGCAGTTATTAACATACTCTCTTGGGTCCAAAAGTCCATAGAGTAAAAATTAAAAGGAAAATAATCAAAAACATTTAGAGACTTTAATAGTCTACTTTCAAGAGTAGACATAAAACCACACAAAAGCCAAGTATGATGGCTCAGGCCTACAGTAGGCCTAAGGCAAGAGATCCCCTGACAAGTTCAAGACCAGCTCTGACAATATAGTGAGAAATTCGAAACACAAAACCAAACAGAAATCAGACAGATCAACAAGGAAACAAAAGACTTTAAAAACAATATAAACTTAATCAACTATAGTAGCTCACACCTGTAACCCTAGCCCTTGGGAAACAGAGGTGAGGGCCTACTGCAAATTTGAGACTAGACTAGCTACATAGTCAGTTCCAGGCCAGCTTAGGAAAAAGGAAAACAGTATAAACGAATTAGACATAATAGAGACAAATGGGTCAGCCAAGCAAAAGTGATAAAACACTTACAAAAAAATACAGGTGAAAACCTTTCAGACCTTGGGTTAGGCAGAAGTTTCTTAATTGTAATAGCAAAAGCAGGGGCAACAAAAAAATAAATTGGTCAGCATCAATATTTAAAGCTTTGAGCTGGGCATGGTGGCTCATATCTCTAATCCAGCACTTAGGAAGTAGAGACAAGATTATGAATTCCAGGCTAGCCTGGGATACATAGCAAGACCCTATCTCAAAACACCAAAACAGATTTTAAAAAACAAACAAGATGGCTCAGTGGTTAAGAGCACTGACTGCTCTTCCAGAGGTCCTGAGTTCAATTCCCAGCAACCACATGGTGGCTCACAACCATCTGTAATGGGATCTGATGCCCTCTTCTGGTGTGTCTGAAGACAGCTACAGTGTACTCATATAATAAAATAAATAAATCTTTAAAAAAATATATTGAGCCTGGAATGATGGCACATTCCTGTAATCTCAGCGTTCAAGAAGCTGAGGTGGGAGGACTAAGTTTCAAGCCAGCTTGGTCTACATAATGAGGCCCTAACTTAAAAAAAAAAAAAAAAAAAAAAGTAAAAAGCTTTTGTGCATTAAATAACATTCTCTAGAGCAGTGGTTCTCAACCTATGGGTTGCAACCCCTGTGTGGGTCAAATGACCCTTTCACAGGGGTCAAATATCAGATTTCTTGCATATCAGATATTTATATTATGATTCATAACAGTAGCAAAACTACAGATATGAAGTAGCAACGAAATAATTTTATGGTTGGGGGGGCGGTCTCTGCAACACGTGTAACCGTATTTAAGGGTTGCAGCACTAGGAAGGCTGGGAGCCACTGCTCAAGAGAATAGAAAGACGATTGACAGAGAAGAGAAAATTCCTGAAAATCCTGCATCTGATAAAAGTTAATATTCAGAATACACAGAAATACACTTCAACAAAAAGCCAATTAAAATGGATAAATTATTTAACTAGACGTTTCTCCTAAGAAGGAGAGAGCTAACAAGAGATACAAGCACATGAAAAGATGAGCAACATCTTGGGCTGGAGAGATTGCTCAGCAGTTAAGAGCACTGGCTGCTCCTGCAGAGGACCTGGGTTCAGTTCCCAGCACCCACATGGCAGCTCACAACCATCTGTAACTCCAGCCCCAGAAGATCTAATGCTCTCTTCTGGCCTCCATGGGGACCAAGCACCACACATAATACATAGATATACATGCAGGCAAAACATCCATAGACATAAAAATTATTTTTTAAAAGATAAAATAAATAAGATAATTAAGATCTTTCATTTTTAGGGAAATGCATATGAAACAATGAGGGTCTACAATGAGATTCTAGCTCCCACTTAAACCGTCTATTAACATGTACACAGAGTCAGAGGCACTGCTGAGGAGGTAAGGAAAACCGGTTCCCTGGTGTGCTGCTGCTGTGGATGTAAAGGGATTAAACCTTGGAAAATTCTTCAGCAGGTCTCAAGAGACCGAACACAGGCTTCTCATCCAAACCCTAAGACTCACTCCTAGCACTGGAAAGAGGGCCTGTATTAACATTGTATATGAATGTTCAAAGCAGTAGAATTCACAAGTCCCCAAAGAAGGAAACAACCTGCATCCATTAACAACACAGGAATGGATAGATGTGTCATTCATGTGTGTGTGTGTGTGTGTGTGTGTGTGTGTGTGTGTGTACAGATATACATATATAATGCAATATTATTCAATTATAAAAAGGAATAAAATTCTGATACACTGTACATGGATGGAATTTGAAAACATGCCAAGTTAAATAAGCTGGTCACAAAAGACAAAATATTGTATGATTCTACTTTTATGAAGTCTAGACAAATTTGTAGAGATTGAAGGTAGAATGTAGGCTACTTCTGAGAGAAGAATTGTATAGTGGATACAAAACTTCTAATTAGGGTGTTGAAAACTTTCTGGCAATGGTGTGTTGGTTCATAACAAAACTACATAATACTACTGAGATATACTTATATGGCTGTGATGAGAAATTTTGTGTTACATGTATTGTACCATGATGCTTTTAAACTGGAGATGAGATGAGTGAGTGTAACAGGTATGGCAGAATAGAGCAGAGTGGCAGGGGTGGCCAAACCCGAGTGGTAGCTTGGCCTCCAACGCATGTCTTTTATCTGTACCATGGCTTCTCATGCTCTCCAGCCAGACTCAATGGAAAGGCCCTGTGTATATACATGGGATAAAAGCCTGTGATCAGCTGCCCTGACCTTGACTTCCAACCTGCAAGGTATACATAAGATGTCAGAGCTCAGGGCTCTAGGAGCAAGAGGCAGGCCTATTAGAACACAGGGTTAACAGGGATCAGGGGTCAGAGGCTGGGGTGATGGGCTAGGTGAGTGACAGGAGGACAAGAAGTCTGAAGGCCTTGTCCAACTGGGCCAGCATCCTTTCCTTAACCCACACTCTGCTTTCTTACCTCCCCTCAGGCTAGAGGGGACAGTGGCATGGCATTCCACTTGGAATTAGAGTCCCCAACACCAGTGATACCAGCCCAGGATAGTGAGGACTGGGCATCCCCAGGGACTGTACACGTTGTAGCTGCCTTGGAATGACAGGTATGTGTTTTCTCCTCAGAAACAGACTGAATTTGATCTGATTAATGTGAAGGACCGGCCAGTCTTGGATGCTGTTTGCCATGTGGAAGGGCCAAACCTGCCACACATCATCTTGATGGCCAGCTGCCAGACACCAGGACAGCCTCTGGAGCCTCGCTGAGCCCAAAATCTGCTGCCATCCCAACCACCTTCCGCCTGACACTTCTAAGCAAGTAGCAATGGTTTCTCATCAGCCTATCCTCCCACAGTGCAGGACCTTTCCTTGGCCTCCCAGGGACAGATCAGTTCAGACTGCATATACCTAGACCCAGAATCAAGTTGTTAGCATATACAGCTGCCTATATACATTTAATAAAGCATCCTACTACAGACGTTTTCAATACATAGGAACTCGGGTTACCAAAGCAGTACAGCGCTGACAATGCCATGTCTGTTCTCTGGGAAGCTGAGACCACAGGGACCCTCATCCTCTGCAGCAGCAGGAATCACAGGCATGCTCAGAATTGCACCAGGCCTGGCCCTACTAGTCTTCTCAAGGGAACAGACTGTTGGAAGAGATCTCTGCATCATTGAGTGGAGGCAAGCCACATTTTTTGCCAGGCTTGTCTTGTGTTCTGATTGACACAGAGCCCAGTTCTGAACACAACCAAGCTATGACATTACCACTGGATGCTAACCACTCTCTTTAGTTAACTGTAATTCTGCTTTTTTGTAGAGTTTGAATCATGGACCAACTTCTCAATTATCAGAACAACTAAAGAAACCATTGTTGTAAAGCCCAATTTACTGACCTGTATGCTCCCTTCAGCCCTTCAATTCAAACTCCTTTAGAACAAAAGGAAAGTGGTCAAAGTAGAGCCAGTTGCTGTGGCTTTGGCCACCGTAGTGCTCAATGCCTTCTGCAGGTCAGAAGGAAGTACATGGTGGCTGGGAGGAAGAATGAGGCTGAAGGGCTTGGGAGATCTGAAGTGACTAGAGCTAGAGTGGTCTTGAACACAAGGATCTGCAGGTGAGACTTCCTGGCAGAATGCCTTTGTCACACACCAAGGGCCCTGGCCAGCTACTGGTTTCATGATCCAGAGGTGCTGGACGTCACTGGACAGATCCCTGTGAGGTGTTTTTAAAGTTCCACATTAGTGTTCCCAACCTGAGAAACAAGTACCCTATCTGCTTTTGCCTAAGCCTCGTGTCTTTTTAATTAAAATCACAAGAAATGGTGCCTTTGAAACAATGGAAAACTTGCTTAGGGAGCTGTACTAAACATTAAAGCCCCAGGCTCTCCTAGGCTGGCTTCTCTGAGAGCAGTAGACAAAGCAGGGCAGGGGAGGGAAAGATGACAAGTAGGATGTGTTGTCCATGGCCCCACTTACCTCTTGGAGACTCCATCAGGAGACCCACAGGCAGGGCAAGAGCTTTGACCAAGAAACACTGGTCAACTTCTAGGTGTTCTCCTCCCTCTCCTCCCAGGGGAGGGGAGTAGTCTGCGGATGAACAAGGCGGCCCTCAGCCTTTTAGGGGAAAGGGCTTTCATTGTAACCCAGGGCCCTGGAACCATTATGTTTCTCCTGCCCTTCCCGTTCCCATAGGGATGGCCTCACATTTGATTGGGGTTTTTGTTTTGTTTTATTTTTTGACTACTTGGCAAGTTTTGCAGCCTATTTTTATATCCTTTCTGTTTGGGGAGGGAAGCTATTTGGCCCCAAACCTTGAGGAATTGGAAAGAATGAATGATGAGTGATTGTTTTCCTTTAAAGAACAGATGCCTGAAAGTTTTCCTTTAGTGTTTGTGTATGTGCAGATTTACATATCCATATATACAGGATACATACTTATTTGATACTTTATTCATAAAAATGTACATCTGATGTACATTTGAGCTTCATGTGGATGCCCTAGGCAGAAGTAGTCTGTGTGTGAAGAGATAACAGTATACTGGGCACTGGAGCAGCCATCTCCTAAGAAAGCATCTGTGTCTCACCTGAGTCCGGATGCCTGCTGGACTTCACCTCCAGAGCCTTGCTGCAAGAGCTGAATGGTAGACTCTGTAAAAAATGTCTGAACAATTTGCATGGAACAGAAACATTAAGTTACTTGGTGGACATTATGCAGGACACAGAGAGCAGCCTGGTCTCAGGCACTAGGTAGTCTTCTGGATGGGAAGTTGCAGTAACACTGGCCCCAGCACACCATTCTCAGAGCTGGTAATGGCAAGATTGTCCAGATAAGAAATGAATTTTACTAAATGGACCTTGCTTCCTTTGTTTTTGGATGGTGGAGGGAACTGTGGCTTGGACTTTGTTTGATAGGTAATGTGAGGGAGGTGGCCATGGAGTAGGCACTTCAGGCGAGGGCTTTGGATACCAAGCATGAGTGCACCAACAGAGGTTGGCAGCTGCCAGGCCTATGGTTACAATGTGACATCACAGTGGCCTTATACAGTTGGAGGCTCAAGTTGTTCTATGTGCTTCAGTAGAAGGCTGGCTCTGGGCTGCTGAGGTGTGGGTGGAATGTACTTCTCCTAACAAGGTGTGCTTTGTGAGATGGGGAGTCTTGCCCTATCCTCTGCACTTGGACTTACCAGAGGCAGTACATTCTAAGTGTTCCTTGTTACTGGTCTTGTGTGTTGATTTTTTTTCTACTCACATACGTTTGTCAGTTCAGTTATAAACCAGAACCAATTCTAACCAAACCCTAAACTTATACATAAGCTTTGCGTATTATTTGTAATTTTTTGATCAGAGATTTTTCTTTTGGGAGTTGGGTGTGTTAGTTTTGGGAGTCCTTTCCCTAGATGACTTTTAGGTCTACTTGTGACTGTCCTTGCACTTTTCTCTTGGCTGAGTGACAGCGGCTGCCAGGTGAACAAAATACCTTAGCATGAGGGCACCCTTCCCTCTAGAAGCACAAGGAGAGTCGGGTGGGATCTGGTAGGTAGCCACCTGTCTCTTCCAGTCTGTCCCCAGCTGGCCTTGGGTATGTGCTACCAGGAAGCTCAGCTGCACTCTCCAGGCCCAGATGGCTCTCAGAGATTTTACTTGTTTTGTTAGTAGCTATGTCACACCTGTGTCCCTTCCTCCCTGCTAGCCCTAGGACATCTGTCACACAGCCACCTTGTATCGATGGCAGGGGTGGGGGAGCACCCTTTCTGGTTGGAGACTTAGTGTTATCCTCTAGGTGAATGTTGAGCTCCCTATCTTGAGCCATTGCCTTTTGTCTTCCCAGTCTCTACATGGACCAAAATCCTCAGATTGGAGCAACCCAGTCAGTTCCACTGTCACCACCCAAGTGTATAAAGGCACTTTCTGGGAAACCAGCCAAGAATATCCTAAAACAAAACTTAGAATTTGTGTTTTTCCTAAAGCCACTTTGCAGATGAGCTTATATCACATTCATTTGCAAGGCTCAGTTTTCTGCAGTAGTCTTCTAGATACATAAAGGTCTTTGGTCAGCTCATCCTGGCCAAAGTTGTGGCATGCTGCCTGTTTTTTCTTATACCAGAAAGAAGCCTTCTTTTTAGCATCCCTGATCTAGCTCCCTCTTCTCCCTTAAGAGCACTGTTCACCACCATCCTGCCCAGACCTTTATGAGGTGATTTCCATGAGTTATAGCACTGGAGTCCACAGGCCTTTCTAAGCACAGGTCTCCTGAGACTTCAACCTGAATTTTCTACACTGCAGTTTCTTCTGTCTTGGTTCAGTGGAGCAGGTAGGTTACTGAGCTATATACTCCAGGGCTAATAAGGCTGTTGAGGGGTCTTCAGTGGAATGGCTGAGTTTAGTTTTGACTGAGTAATGACAGAACTGTGGATCATTCTGCCTGCTGTTTACATCACTACCTGGCTTACTAGCTAGAAATTCAAAAGGAACGGAGTCCTCAGAGTTTATTTCTGCTGGAGTCTGTGTTCCCTAGTGCCTGGCCTTTAGGGATGGCTGGCATCTAGGTAGTAGCAAGCCCAAATGTACTCAGAGTTCAGAACCTGTACTTAGTTGTGGAGTGAAAGCAGCTCAGAGGGTGAATGGTCCTAGGATTGATAGCCTGCTTTGGGGGGAGGGGCTTTCTGAGCGCTTGGTAACACTAGCCAACAGTCCTATGGACTTGGTAACACTAGCCAACAGTCCTATGGACTTGGTAACACTAGCTAACAGTCCTATGGACTTGGTCCTCAAGACTGGGAAACCAATCCAGAGGTTCTTTTCTAGTCAGAGTCTAGCAGGAAGACCTCTTCCCAGCTCCCTAAAGTTCAGAGCAGGGATATAAATCCAAGAGAGTACACTTGGGCTGGCTACTGCAGACTAAGGCAGATCTGGTTGTTACAAGGAGTAGGTAGGCACCTGCACCCTTGGCTTTTCAGTCTCTTATGGATTGCAGGACTGAATGGATTCAGTGTAGTTACTACTCTGTCGTCTCTGCCCTCCTTGAGACATACCTTGCTGCTACTCTGGCAGGAAGCAGGGAGAACAACTATTTAGCAGGGACTGTTTGCTATACATGGTGTCTTCCTGCTGTTTACAGGGTGGGCAGATGGCAAGTCAGAACACCTGAGAGGGGCCTGCACATTTACCTGCCATCAGTGCCTCTTCTGTCACGAGACTGGCATACTGTGCCCACAGACGGGCACCTGTATGTTAATAGCTTTTCTTGATCAATGCCTTTTGACATGTGTTCCCTTCCATGAAAAGTGGGTAATTCAGAATTATCCAGAATTCAAGTTGAAGGTAAAATGCCTACAATAAAGCCTGCTCAGACACTTGAATATAGAGGGCTGCCAGTGCTGTTCTTCCCCAAGCCAAGTCCCAGAAGAGACATGTCCAGTGCGTGAAAGTCTATTATGTGGTCCTTGTTAACCTGCAGTTTGTGCTTAAGAAAGATCTTGTCCCTAACTCCTGTCCACACAGCTTGGTCTCATTATTGTAGCCTCATGTGAGAAGGCTGGCTGCAGTGAGAGCTAACACCCACCCATTCCTCAGCAGGGTTCCAGCATGAGTTAGGTTGCTCTGTGAAATTGGGTGGGCCAAGGGCAGGAGTGGTCACTCGGGGCACTGGTCTCTCTCCCATGCTTCTGAGTAGCTGGCTTTGTTCGGCTTTGCCAGGAAGGTCAGACTATGTCATAATTGTTATTAAACAGAGAAAATGAGCCAACCATTCTCTGGCTCCTGCTGACTATTGTTCTTTGAGTTGTCCTGACATAGCCCTTGGGGAAATTGGGGAAGCAGCCAAAGACCTGCAGTGTCCTTGTCCTTGATGTCTTGGTTCCTGGTCCCCAGCACCTGCTTTGTGTTCTGATCTCAGTGTGGACAGCTTTGTTGTCAGGGGGCCCAACTGCTGAGAAGTATGACTGAGGGTGATTTAAACAGTCTGCCTTTGGTGTGCTTCCTGTCTCCCAGGAACAGCTGAAGCGACTATCCTGGTGCTAAGTCAGGGTCACCTGCTACTGCGGCCAGCTGTGAAAGCAAACTAAGAAACAGCATATTCTGTCACATAGACTTTTGTAGAGAGGTTATTTCCTGTGGCCCTGGCTGGCCTCCCACCTGCCTGGTGCCAGTTTGTAGACCAGGCTGGCCTCAGACTTGGGTGCTTTTCCTGCCTCTACCTTCCAAGCACTGAACTACAGGCATGGGCCACACCTGGCTGGATTATAGGAATCCTTCACCCTGGGAAACAAACATTTGAATGGAAAGACAGCCTTTGCTTTTGGTGTGGGCTGTGTGTGGTGGGAGGTGCAAGGAGGACCTCTTAAGACTGAGTCTGGGCCTCTTAAGGTCCCCCATGGGGATGCTGCTATTTCCAAGATGCAAATTGCACATTTCCTAGATTTTGTATCTGCAAATTTGGATAGGGGATGGGATGAGGGACAAAACTGCTTGTGTAGTTTGAATGGGCCTCAGTGGTACTTCCAATCTTTTAACTGTTCCTAAATAAAAGTGTACAGACTCTTATTTGCTGACTTTGTGTCGGGGTGGGAGGGAATGAATAAACAAAAATCTGAAATCCCTTCTATTGAGGTATTTTGGGGTGGGGTGGGGGCAAATCTGACCTTTAAAAGTAATAGGTTTGGGGGCTTCCCTTAGCTCCCCAGGAATAGATTCCAGTTCCGGGAATTCTTTGTCTTCTGTATTCTTGAACTCACATGATGGCTTCCATGCAAATCTGAGTAAAGCAAGTCTGATCTTGGAGCCATGAACTATGGGGTGAGAGGACATGGGCAAGTTTTCCTGTGTTCCTTTCTTTTTCTGGTGAGAGAAGAGTTGTCAGTGAAGCATGCTGTCTGCTAAGGAGGACCTGTCACTACACAGAAGGACCCAGGAGCCTAGTAGAGGACCAGTGTCAACCCTGCACCTCTAAGCCTCATAGCAACTAATTGTCATTGGGATGGCCTCACTGGCCAAAAAGAAAGGGGGACTCCCAAAATAAAGCCACCCAAGGCCAGCTTCGTCCTAAAGAAGTTGTGTGTTGAATCTAAGAGCTAGGTCATAGGACTAACTGAGCTAGTGTAATACCATGGAACTATCTCTTGAGTCCTTGGTGGGCAGGTTCAGAACACACTGGGTGGAGATAGCATCAGCCTGCAGGGAGCTCTAGTGTCTTCCCAATAAGACAGGCTGACCCGTGGATGTAAATCCTCTAGGGAATGTATATCCTAGTTAAACTAAAATGCAAGGCAGGTCTGGGCTTGTTTTGGTCACTAAGTTGGTTTGGTGAGATAACCTCACACTCATTCAGCACCCTTCAGTAGATCTGATATGGTCAGAGGTAATGAATAAGTTGAAAGACAGTGGCTATTTAGTCCCAGCCCTCAGCTGAAGTTCAGGGCGAGTCTGGCCCAAAATAAGGCCCCAGCTCTTTGTTAAGGGCACAGCTACCTGTGATTTTTTTTTCTTAGTAAAGGCCACAGATTGTTTCTGCCTTTTAACCACAGGTTTGAGTCCTATGGCAAGAGGCAGAATGCCCCTGAAGTTATAGGCAGTGCTCTTTTGTTAAGTGTTTTCACTGGTAAAATTTAGCGATCCCTCTTTACTTGTTCCTGGCCTGCTAGCCAAAAGGAGACTTCTCTTGGCTTGTGTTCCTGGTTATCACTGCCTTCTCTTCCAGCCCCACTCTTTTGGATTCCTCTGCCAAAGCCAATGGTTCTCAACCTGACTACTCATTTTCATGCTCCAGGGAGCAAGGCCCTATATCAACAGTATTTCTCATATGTACCTGAGGGAGTGTTTAAATGGTGCTTGGCTAAGATTCTACAGGTCGTAACCCGATGGGTGGAAAGCAATGTTAACCAAGTTGTCACATGTAGGGACACACAGGACGCATCGGGGAAGAGAGCCACGAGGCACCAAGACGGGTCTCACTGGATTCACCTGGGGGTTTAAGTGATGAAACTGATCCTTAAATATGCTCCACCGAGAAGAAAATACTACCTGAAAGGTAGTATGTAAAGGGGACCAGCCATGTGAATCACGGTTCTGTGAAGCTGCTTAGAAGGCAGAGCTGAGCCTCTCTGGAAGGCTTGCTCAGGAAATGAGGTTTTCTATTGAGAATTAAAGTGCTCAGCACCAAGCAAAGCTGTCATACAGCAGTATTAAAAACATGGCTCCTACCCCCTCCTGGGCCACAAGGCTCAAGTATGAACTCAGAGCTTCTGAGGATCTGATACATTCCACCCACCATTTCCTGTGTGTGGAAGGATCCCTCCCCTCTGTCTGTGATGGGACAGACAGGTAGTTCTCAACCTGTCTAATGCTGCAGCTCTTTAATACGGTCTCTCATGTGGTGATGAACCCCAACCATAAATTATTTTATTGCTGCTTTATAACTAACTTTGCTGTTATAAATCATAATGTCTGATATGTAGGATATCTGATTTTGGACCCCAAAGGGGTTGCGACACATGGTTGAAATCCACTGCTTTCAATGAATGCCGTCACCCAAGTACTTACTGCTATGTGACTTGAGCCAGCTAGTTCAGCACATGGTACACACTGCTTCACTGTGGCATGGTTTTTGTCCTGCTCCAGCAAAGTGCTGCAGGTAAGCCTCAGGAAGGAATAGGCCTTCCTCAGCATGGTAGGCACAGAGGTTCTGATTGGCAGTTGGAGAGGCAGAGTAGCACCCAGCAGCACATAACCAAATGCTACTTTTTTGTAGTAGGTTTCTATGCAATGTTGACTGAGCTTCTCCTTGGTGGGGTGGACTTCAACCATACCCTTAGAAGACTAGGTGGCCTCACATTTTAGAGCCACAAGGAAGAGCTGTGTGACTTCCCAAGTCTCCACGGATATTATACCACACTTGCTTCTATTCTCAATCACCATGTTCTCCTGAGCCCCCAAGAAACAAACGAGTTAAAAGAAAAAGAACATGAGGATGATTTATTTGGCAGTCAGATCTTAAGAGGGCAGCAGAACTAGCAAATGGCCAACCCTGAGCCCAAATGTGGGCAGTGGGTTTGCGTGTGCTGAATGCTGGCTATGCTGAGGCACCTTTGCACCCACAGGCCTGGACCCCAGCCTCTGTTTGCAGAGCTGAGGCTTACCTTCCCAACCTTTCCATCTCCTTTGCATCTTTTTACCAACTACACAGAAACTGCAAAAGCAAGCAGCAGCTTCATTTGGTACCTACTGCCTGACTCCACTTACCTATGTCTCCATTCCTAAGGGAAAGCATATGGAGTCTTCCTTGCCATAAAAACAAAAAAAGCTCACCAGGGTAGACATTGCTCTTCTCTCTTCCTGCCCCTCCACCCTTCTTGACAGTACCCTCTCCCAGTACAACACCCCAGAGAGCTGCTGTTCCCAAAGGCTCTGTGCTGGGGCTTCCCTTCCAGGCTGAGGAGCAGAACAGAATAACTTAGTTACAATACCACTGAGAAGAAAAAAATAATACTGCTGTTTTTATCATGATCCCCTGTATCTTTCAGGCTGGGTATTATACCCAGCCACGGGCAATGTGCCCTTGTGCTGTGTCTTCCTCCTTGGGCAGAGCAGAGCCTTCTCCTTACAGGCCCTGCATTCCTCTGTCCTGGCTCCAGGGCCAAACTGCAGGGCATCTACTCTTTCACCCTGACCGGCTGTGGTTTTAAAGCTACAGGACAATGTAAACTTTGTTTCCCTGGCCCAGCAAGGCTGCGGCGGCTGCTGCTCCTCCTCCTCCTCCTCCTCCTCCTCTTCCTCCTCCTCCTCTTCTTCCAGGAATGTGTCAGCAGCTCCTTGATGCCTCCGCCTCCGATGCCACCAACTGAGGCAATTTCTTTTTCCAAGGGGCTTCAGCCCTAGTTCTGGCCGAAGATGGAAGGACCCACCTTCACATTCAGGGCCAGATGTGTGTGCTTAATGCGAGACACAGTACAGTTTTTTGCCTTCACCCAGAGCTGGGCATGGAGGCCCAAAACAATACATCTCATTAATGGCTTGGTTTTGTCTAGCCTTCACTGCTGGAATCCAGGCTCCAGGCTGTGAGACCAGGAAGGCTTTACAGTAGACCGCTCCCAGAGAACCCAGTTCATGGCATTCCACAGGCAGCACCTGCTGCTCTCCAACAAGGTGGGGGCATGACTAGAGGCGGTTATCTCCATTGACCCGAGTCCTTCTTGGAGCCCTGAACAGAAGTGAAGTGTCCTTACTGGCCTTGCAGCCAGATAGGTCAACCCAAAGACACAGAGTTATCGCTTTTCCAAATGGGAGAAAGCTGCCAAAGGATGGCTATTCTTTCTGGCTCCAGCACCCTTCCTCTAAGGTCCCACACTGACCACCTTCCCCTTCATCTCCCTCACCTTCGTTCCCGACTGTCGAAATGGTCTGCAAGATGCTCCTGCGAGATGCGGAAGTCTTCAAACGGCTGCTGGTATCTGGCTTCAAAGGACCCTTCCCGGGCCCGGGCATGAAACAGCTGGCTGGAGGCATCTGAGGCCCGTTCCCTTAGCGATGCACCACTGAAAGGACTGAGGTCACCATTCTCCTGCTCAGCAAGGGAAGTGTACAAAAGTTGAGGTCTCTTCTGCATCTCAGGGGCTATGACTGAGCACTCTGCTCACTTTGCTGTAGTTACCTTAGCAGGGAAAACTTCAATCTTGATGAGCAGGGAGGCCAACTCCAGGTCTTCACTGTAGTTGTTCTTCAAAGGCACTGCTCTATATCCTAGGAGAAATGCCTGGCTCTCAGCCTAACAGGCGTCAAACAAGTGGATAAGCCCCACCCTGACAGCAAGACTTTATGTTAAGGAAGATTCCTCACCTGTCTTCAGGCCTTTTACTGGGAAAGTAGCCTGAGCCAAGAAGTTCTGGTCACTAAACATGTCTTCCTCATACACCACAAAGCGCAGAAAGGCAAACTCTGGGTTACTGATCTGGAAGTGGAAGGGCTTAGCCGGCCACACAGGGTTCAGACCGTTGTCCACTGTGAAAGCAAGGGCAAAAGCTGGGCTCCATCAAGGGGATGTGATGACTGGTGGAGAGAGGTCTTCAACACCCCAGGAGAATGACTAGTAATGGGGGAAGACTGGCTTACCTACAAACTCCGTCTTTTGCTTGGTGCTGTCATACTCTGCCCCAGCCACTTCAATCTCCACAAAAGGACACACAATTCCCCGGCCATTCTTGGGCAGATGCCTGGCCCCCAGCACCTGTGAGGCAGGCAGGCAGGCAGACATGGGGTGATGACTGTCTTCCTGCCCCCAACATCCTCACAGCAGAGGCTTGGGGAGCAAATCAAGGAGGAAAATGTACCACGGAGGCAGTCCGCCCCCTGCTGGGCCCTGAGGGTGCTGCCTACTAGGCCCCTCACTGTTCATCCAGAGCAAGTATTGGCTGTAAAAACCTGAGCTTTAGCTAAGTGTCATGCGTACTTTGCAGTCCATTTCATGTTAAATCCTTGTCTGTTTCAATGTGGGAATCTTTTAAATTTTTCCGCTTTAGGGGAAAGTTGGGGAAGCAGCAGCCATGTCCACCTGCCCATCTGTGGCACTGTGCTGTTAAGTGTGCCCAGCTGGCCACGGGCTGTTCTTACTCTTTCCAGACTCTGTTCAGGCCACCCCTGCTGATTCCCACAGCAAGGGTTGAGCTGACCCTTGATCACAGCTTTTCACCAGACATGTACTGGGGAGCTCTATTCTAGGAACTGGGGAAGGCAAACAGGTTGCTGATCATGCTCTAGCAAGCCCAAGGCCCCTTTTAACCTGATCTGTGCCACTCTGACCAGGCTCTTCCTGCCAGGTAGTGACTTTTCATAGGTCAGCCTTAAGCTGACATCCTACTCTTTTGTGCCATGGTACCTGTGGGATCCCAACCCTCACAGAGGACCTGTAGCTGGCTTTCCACTTCATATGGTTCTACTTCATGCTCAAGAATAGTCCAAGATGAGTTCCCTTCCCCCACATAAGGCAGAAATGGTGCTCACCTCTGGCTCTGCTCTTTTCCACTTGTGCTGACCCACCTGGTCCTCACCTTCTTAGCAGGGTTAGTAACAATATTCTTCATAAACCTTTCCCACCCTGAAACACCCAGATGAACATACCCACCTCAATGCAAATGACACAGGGTTCCAAGCCTCGGAGACTGCTCTTATCAAAGGGGTCAAAGGCTTCATCTCTCATGGTGCTTGGCTGCAGCACATAGCCACAATGCCCACCAGCCATGAAGAGGGCCTGGTTCATCTGCATAGGCTTGTCTGGAAGAGTGGGATTACAGTGTGTTCCAGTGGAACTGCCCTAAGTGTGTCTCCCCACCCACAGAGGACCCCCTCACCTGGAGTCTGAAAATTGAGCGCTACAAGCTGGCTGCCGCAGATCCACATGGGCAGAGGATCATAATTGGAGGAGTCCAGCCTTTGGCCCTTAGGGTAGATGCGAGAGAGTTGCAGCCGGTTGTACTGGAGGAACTTCTTGCCTTTGGCCTTGTTCACATACTTCTCAGCCTTGGTTTCCGGAAAGGAGGACATGTCCCGGTAACAAGCACGTTCTGTGCCAATCTCTGAGCCAAACAGTGAGAGCATGTATAGAGCGGCCCCCTTGTGCAGTGTAAGGGAGAGGGCATTAAACACCACTCTCATACCACCAGCCCCTCAGCACATGCACACCACGCCTGGGCCCAGCCTTACTCTCTTCGTCAAAGGGAACAGGCCGGCAGTAGACCACAAGTTCGGAAAGCTCCAAGGCAATCTTCTTCCTCCTCTCCATCATCTTCCCCTCAGTAAGCTGGTGACACACACAAGGCCCAGGCTGAGCCCTGCCCAGGAGAAGGAAGCTCCTGCCAGCCTTGGGTACACACACACTTCAGGTGTTCTGAGGCCCTCTCCTCTCCTTGTACATTTTAAATAACAGCAGGCAGTAAACAAAAGCTACTGGCTCCCAGTGTCATCCAAAAATTATCTTTTCCTTTGTCTCCACAGACACACGTGTGCCCCAACCCTCTCGAGCTGGAAATCTCACCACAAACTTATCCCAAATGACCTCACGTGGAGCTGAGCTGGGCGAGGCCTTCCCAGTAATGCTTTCTGGTTATTCCTTACCCAGCCAGCACTGTTCCCTGGTCGCCTGAAGCACTCGGGCCTCAAGCCTACTTGGCAGTGTGTGCCTTAGATGATCTTACCACGTCCCATCCCCATGGCCAGTGCACCCTTCCTCCTCCCATCCCTGATCTAGCTGCAGCCTATTCTGACACACCCCATGCTGCACTCTGTAGTCTCCTCCTCCAGGGCTCCTCTTTTTCTAATCTTTCTTTTCGTTCCAGGCTAGACCCAAGAGCTATCCCTTCAGCCACTGGGAAGTGCTGTGCCCTCCAGGGCACACCAACAAAATCCTCAGAATCGAATCTGTTCTCCAGGCACCAATCTGCTCACCAAGTGCACTGGGGGGGATAGCCTCTAAGTAGAAGTTCCCATATGGGGCTGGAGAGATGGCTCAGTGGTTAAGAGCACTCACTGACTGCTCTTCCAGAGGTCCTGAGTTCAATTCCCAGCAACCACATGGTGGCTCACAACCATCTGTAATGGGATCCGATGCCCTCTTCTGGTGTGTCTGAAGAGAGCAATGATGTGCTCATAAACATAAAAATAAATCTTTTTTTAAAAAAAGTAAAAGAAGTTTCCATACATCTGTAAATGCTTCACCTGGCTCAAAGGAAGAGGCCTCCTCCAGAAAGCTGGTCTTTCTAAACAAATACAAGCTACCCAAGAGCCACAAACTCCAACTCCCAGCTCTTTATGGTTAGTCACTCTGAACTCCCTACCTACGGCCCACTGCCATCCAACCTTGTCATGCCACTAAGAGTCCTCAGTAGTGTCACTTGGAGTATCTGCTGCTGCTAAAGCCAATGGACATCATTCTTATTATACCTCTGTGGCCCTCAGCACAGTAAAGTTCCACTGCCGTGGGTATCTGCAACTTCTCTGCTTCCTGTCCCAGACCCATACCCTGTTACAAATGTTTACCTAAGCCCTCTTCAAACCTTTACCACCTCATCTCTTCTCTGCCCGATTCCACTCCTGCTGCCAGCCCAGGACCTCTCTTACCTCTTGCCTTACAAAGACTCATTCAGGTGATCCAGAGTACTTCATGCTCAACATTTCCTAAGCTCATCTATCACAATCCTGTCTTGAGTGTTCTTCTGGGTGTCTTACCTAAGGCCAGGCCATATCAGTTACCTTCTCTAGAGGAACTAGCTAGAGAGTGAGAGGCCTTGGCTCCCAGGCAGGCCCACATGTTGCCCTCACAGACCCCAGCAGCACCTTCTAAGCTGTGGCAGATTCTCACCCTGGCATCTGCAGTCTGGGCAACTTCACGGATCTTTTTCACCCAGTCCTGCAACTCCTCCTGTGAGTCAGCTGCAACATCTAGGGACCACTGAGCCACTGAAGGCATGCTGATGGAGAAGACGAAGAGCCGGTTGTTTTTGCCCTCAGGACGAATAGCTGTTGGGGGTAAAATAATACAAAGCTAGTTATGCTATCTCTTTGTCCTTCCTAATGCTGTGACCCTTTAATACAGTTCCTCATGCTGTGGTGACCCCCAACCATAAAATTGTTTCATTGTTACTTCATAATTTTGCTACTATTTATGAATCGTAATGTAAGTATCTGATATGCAAACCCTGTGAATGGGTCGTCAGGCCTCCAAAGGAGTTGAAATCCACAGGTTGAGAACTACTGCCCTAGACACTGGCTCAAAGGAATTCATTCCATTTCTTCCTGGCCATACTTATAAGCAGGCAAAACTGGTATATAGATCCAATTTACAGAGGATACTGTAGCTCAGACCTACCACTGGTAGTGTGGTGGGACCAAGGCTCCAACCCAGCTGTGACTCATGCCTCTTCCTCGGAGTTGTGCTTTGTAAACCCCCACCCCAACCCATCTCCAGGTTTCTGTCACAACCCTGTGGTCTAAACCATTAGGACCGGATGTCAGCTTGTTGGCATCTCTGCCAACTTTTGACTCCACTGTACCTGGCACAGGGTAAAATTTTGGGATGACAAAGGAGTCTGGGATTTCCAGAGTATAAGAGTACTGTATAAGAGTACTCTGGGGCCTCAGCCACTGGTTTCCTCTCCAGGAGCAGAAGGAGTGACAAGGACACCCTGACACTAAGAGGAGTCATGAGCTAGGAACTGGAGCTCACCGATCTGACAGGCTGGCACATCTAAGACCCCTCGCAGCAAGTCCCCCAGTGGGCTGTTCTCATCCAGGTGCTGTAGGAAGCAAAACCACAGGATGGTCAGCATGGCTGCTGCATGCTCAACTGAGGGGATTTTTTCTTTCTTTTTTTTTTTTTTTTTGACTATCTTTTGAGTATATTTATGATCAGCCAAGCATGACATAGGTACAATAGAGACTAGAGTGTAGCCACACAGGATGTGTGGCTCACAGATGACAGGAAGGCCTGGGTGTGATAGACACATCAAAAGAGAACCTGGGGACAGGGAAACAAACCTGTGACACTGTGTGGTTTCAGACATACCTCCCTCTCCGGCTCTAGGATTGCTGGATTTATCATCTCTTCCACATAGTTTGAGGGGAACCACAGCTGCTTCTTCCCACCATAGTCCCCTCGCCACCTGTGGAAGCCATAGGGTACAGACTCAGCAACCACCCCGAACTCTCATAGGATCTTCCTGAGGGCTCCCACACATAAGTCAGGCCAAGGCAGACACTGCTAGTGAACATAAGACAGATGCTTTCATAGCATACTGTCAGTGCCAGCTCCACAGGGCCCTGGACTCCTGCCCCACCACACCACAGGCTCTCTAGCCTGGAAAGCCTGTCTCACCAGCCGCCATCTTGCTTTTCCACATTCTGGATGATGGCACTCTTGGTAAAGGTCAGCTCATCCTCTCTCTGGGCCTTGTAGTCAAAGAGGGCTTTTACTGCACACTACAGAGGTAAGACAATGAGACTGTGTGGAGTAAGGCAGAGGGGCACTCTCATCCCAGAACAGCACATGCATATCCATGTGCCTGGGCTTACACTAGTGGGAAGTATCACTGTTGGCAAGTAATCCTAGACACGGTTCTCAATGCTGCCTTGTGAGAAGTTTCAGAACAAGCAGGATGGGAAGACAGAGGGTTTTCTCCAGGGAAATTCTTGGCTGTACAGGTAGAGTCTTTGGCACTCTGTCCGGGGTCTGCTCCCACAAGTCAGGGCTGAGGTCCAGTAAGAGTACGTGTACAGCCCTGTGTAGCTCCCTATATAGTTAGGACCCTCAGTCTCTGATGGTACTTCTGGCTAAGAGACAGAGCAATCAGCTATATTAAAGAAAAGGTCAAAACCAAGGAGATCCTAAGATCTTCATGATGAAGGGAATGACTGGACAATATGCCATCTGGCCCCTGTTCTACTACCCATGGAAGACACAGGGAAGACACTCTGAAGAAGTAGGGACAAAGGGCCAGTTCTAACTCAAGACACAGGGGCTATAAGGTGGTTGAACCCTGGAGATTTATGGTCATTAGCCAACCACACATCTTACAATCTCTTGAGCCTCAGGAAACCACAACTAACACTTGCTTCTCCACACCTACCACAAACGGTCCTAGAATACAGAAATATAAGCCCCAAGCAGTAGGGGACCCCTCCTTCCTTGTGGCTTCCTGTGCCAAGGACAGATATTTACCTTGAAAGTTGGCATAGGGTTTGCCTCCACATAGAAACCAGGGTTTCGGCCCTCATACAGTGCCCCATAATCGGGTTCCTGGAAACAGGACACGTTGTGATCTATTAACACCCAGAACTGAGATAAATGCAGCTACCAGCTCCCACTTGCCCAGTTTCTGAAGCACAGCTGGGCTTTTCTACAGGGCGTCTGCCCCAGCTCACTGGCCCCTGGCCTACTGGAACCCCCTTCCTCAACTTCCAAGGGGACGGTGACTGTAGACTTGATCCCACACTCCTTTCTGCACTCTTCCCCGGCATCTACCACCTTGCCTGCTGCTGAGCTGCCAGCAGCTCCACATAATGATTTATTCAGTGGCTGAGCCCAGGGTCAGGAAGAAGTCCAACACACCTCTCCTGGCTTCAGGGAACAGCATGACCCTGACCAGGTTATCATGTCACAAAGGACAACTCTCAACCAATCCCGTGTGAGATGCATGTCTTCTACTAAAAACCACAACACTGTCCAAGACCCTTTGCAACCTCTGTACTCCCAAGCCCATGGTCTTCCCCAGAGCCCTCCCACAGAACAAAGGCATCTATACAATCGCACCACACTGCTCTCTGCCCCACACACTCCAGACCAAGCCCATCTGTGCACACCACAACCCATGTGAGCTCCCAGACCTTGCTACAGACTCCTTAGTTCATGGGGATCTTGTCTGAATACTCAGGCACAGCTCAGGGGCCACTTCCTTCAGCTACACACCATGGCTCCCAGTCACTCCTAGAGCTCCCATGTGAACTTGAAAACACCCCAGGATAGACCCCGGTACATTATGAGTGCCCTCTAGCTATACTGGTATACCCAGCTCCCACCCCCACCCCCCAGCCTTCTCACAGCTGTGCCAATCTTCTCCAGTGCCTCCTCGTTGATGGGGTAGCGAAGTTTCATTTTGCGGTACAGGGGGTGCTTCTCATAGTAGCTGATGAGGTCAACCAGGCTGTCAAACTCAGAGTTCCCCAGCATCACAGTCTGGCCTTCCTGCTGTACTCGGCAGTGCTTGATCTTTCCTTCAGCCCTTCACAGTGACAGGACAGTCAGCAAGGAAGACAGCCCAGACCCCATCAAGAGCCCACAGCTGCCCAGCATGCCTCACCGGAAGGAAATGGCATATGAGTTAGGCTCATTGCGCTTCCGCACCAGGAAGGCCCCGTCCCGGGGCACTCGCATCAGCATATGTTCAGCCTGAGCTCTAGTCAGGCTTGCGTGGTACCACCTGAAAATCAACAGAGTTAGGCCCTGGCCAGTCCTAACATTACCCCTGCTCCCCTCCCCATCTCTCTTCTCACTCTTTGCTCTCATGGGCATTGGTCTGTGGAACAGGCTCTGAAAGGCGCATCTCAAACTCATTGCAGCGCAGGGGGACTTGCTGATAATGTGTGATGAGGTCATAGAGAGAGTCAAAGACAAGGTTATCTGTCAAGAAGAACTTAGGAGTCCCAGCATCCTGCCGGGAGTGGATACGGCAGTGCTGGACTTTCCCATTCCGCCTGAGGGAAGACAGGATGGAAGAGGCATCAAAAACAGGTCAGAGCTCCAAAGAATACATAACTAGGCAAGGCACAACAGTTCAAAAAGGGAGGCCATTCTCCAAAGAAGCTTGGAGGAGGACATATACATCAAACATGCATGATTAGTCCACACACGCCTGTGTGAGAATAAATTCTGTTCTATGAAAAACCTCGACCCAAGGCTGAAATGTTAACCAATTATGTCTAGGTACAGTCTATTGTACACACGGACTAAACATAAGTATAACTAGTTATGGGTTACCAGAAAGACAGTGTGTAGTCACCCACGAAGGTCTCACTTTCTCGCACTAAGAAGGAGCCATCAGGAGCCCCAGTCTCTATGCAGTACTCAGTGAGCAGGCGCTCGGCAATGTGCCGCCCATCTCGCCCAGCCCCGAGCTTCCCGTGGAACCACTTCTCACTTGAGTGCAGCTCAGTGCTGCCACTGGCCTAGATAGGACGACAGCAAAGATTCCCAGTGACTATCAAGTTCTCATTCAGCTGAACCCCGCCCCTCAACAATTCTACCTCCTTTGGTTCCTCTTCATCCTCATTGCCCTGGTCACTGCTGGTCTCCTCAGAGTAGTAGATCTTGCTGCTAGTCAGAACAAAGTAGTGAGGGTACCACTCCTGGAAGAGACCAAAGGGGACCTGTAAGCCAGAGTCTGACACACTGCCCCACCATGTCCAGGCTCAGCTAGACCTCACATGATTCACGGGGTCCTCCAAGTAGAGGATACCATTCTTGATGGAGTTACTGATGTCATTCTCAGAGTACATCACAGAAGTAGGCACCTCCTCGTAGGCACTGCCCTCAGCCAGCTTCTTGTGCTGTGGAAGCAGACCGGGTCATGGCAAAACCATCCCACACCTAGCCCCATCTCCTAATGTGAGGTTTCTACGGCCAACGATGTCACACCTTAATAAGGATCTTCCTCTTGAGCTGGTTGGGAGAAGGAAGCCCGTCAGCAGCAATGTCCACGGGCTTGGTAAGGAGTGTGTCGCCAAGCACCTTTCTGAAGTGCTGAGCCATGTTTCTCTGCTGGGCAATGCTGCAGTGGTCCTCAATGGACAGAATGACTGGGTACCTGAAGGCAAGGGGGTCAGCACAGTGACACTGCTGCTACAGGTATTCTGGGTCAAACCTCAGTCCAAACAGTTCCTTACAGAGTAAAATAACAGAGTCAAGGGCCTGGGGCATCATACCCACAGGACCCCTCTGAAGAGAGGGGGTCCCTTGGAGTGGGGCTGGGGACATATCAAGAGGCAGCTGGGAGGTAGAAGGAACCAAGAAGTGGCAAGTGTTTCAGAAGGGAGCCTCTGAGTTGCTGAGGCTGCCCTAGCAAAAGACATTCCACCCAAAACAGGTCAGGAAATATGAGAAGCAGCCCCCAAACGTGGCCTGAGGATCCTTTCAGTGCAGTGGGGACTGTAGGCTTGGTGGCAGGCAGCGACTGAGAACGGCTCATAGGAAACATTCTTTTCTGGGCAATGAAGGAAAAGGAGATAACCTGAGACCACAATTACAGGCATGGTGTTTTGAGAGTAAAATGCACTTCAGTGCTAGCCAGAGATGCAGGGACCTGACGTAAGGACTCAGGAAACTGGCTGAAGTAAGAGCAGAGGAGACAGGAGGAGTGCAGGCAAGCCATGCAAGGGATCCCAGGAGTGAAGGGACCTTCTGGAGGTTGCCGTGGCCTCCACAGCTACTCACTCTGAGGCTACAAAGGCATGCTCCTTGATGGTGTGCAGGACATCTGAGAACTTGATCTTGGTGGTGAGCGTATGCCCATGGTAAATGACCGGCATCCCATCTGGCCCATCCCAGCAGTCCAGCTCAATGCAGCGACAGCCCATCCTCAGGCAGCGAGCATAGGCTTCCAGGGAGGACTCGCTGGAGAACTGGTCCCCAGTCAGGTACCTGGATAAGCAAGGAGAGGCCCATATGGTCTGGTGGGCCTTCCTCCTTCCTTAGAAAAGGCTGGGTGAACGGAAGGAGGCATGCATACTCACGTGTTATGTGAGGAAGAGATCCAGTAGTGAGAGAGAGGGTTGTTCATGGTATCTGGGCACACAGCATCCAGCTGTGAGTTCCACACACTGTTCTCTTTGGAGAACAGAAAGGTGACAAGCTACAGGAACAAATGTGGAAAAGAAACTGAATGAGTCCTGGCTGCCACTTGGGATGGAAGTAGGTGTACAAGAGTGTGCTCAGTCTCAACTCTGCCAGGAAAGTAGGCAGCAGGCGACATAAACAGCTTTTGGAGCACAGGTCAGCCCTGGTCACCCACCTGTTCTCTCACAGAATGGTGGGAAAGGTGAGACTCACCTCATCCAAGAAGAAGTATGGCTCCTCAACCTCTCGCAAGGGGTCTCGAAGGAAGCTAAGCATAAATTCCTGCACCTGGAGCCGGTCGACAGCCCACAGCTCCTGTTAGATAAAGAGGAAGTCATGGAAGAGGCCACCAATGAACCCACCCTGCAGCCTGACTCCCTGGCCCAGCCATACCCCCTGGTACTCAAGAAGGAACTGCTGGAACTCAGAAAGGGACACCCGGCAAAGCTCCGGCCGCTCTCCAGTCCTGCAGGGAGAGAACATAATTAGTGTCTGGCAGCTGGCTGACTTGATCAATAGACAAGGGGCCCCTGGCTAATGTAGATACCCAGTGGTTTATTATACCCCATCCCCACCCACCCACTGCTTCCCATCTGGATCTGAAACCACCCAGAGAAAAAGCCCAATTGGCTGTTCCAAACCAAACCTCAAAGTGTTGGTTTCCAAGAAGGGAAGGTCCATCTGCAGAGAACAGAATCTGGTCAGGAGGAGAGCCCTGGGAGACCATGCAGGAAAGGGGCTCTTAATAAAAGGTTAGGGAGCAGACACGGGGGGGGGGGGGATGGCTGGAGCAACGGCACCCACAACTCCAAAGCAGGGCAGCAGGGCTATGAGAGGAGGCAGGAGTTGGGTCAAGGGCAGGGGAGGGTGAGAGGCTCATGCACCGTCTTCTGGGCGCTGTACATGAGGCTGCGGTACAGCTGAGCGAACTGCCCGTAGGTGATGTCCCCGCTGCGCTGTTCAAGGTCCTACATGGTACAGAGCAGGACTGCCAGTCAGGCCCCTTGTAAGGAGTCACTGGCCTCCCCTGCCCTGCCAGTAGATAGCCCCAAGTGTCCATTACCGTCAGCCGTTCTCGGAGGAAACGCATGTTGGGGACCCGGTAGTTGACCTGTGACAGCATGTTCTTCAAGTCCTTGGCTGATATTCTGAAGAGAGAAAAAGGATTCCCTTTGACTTTAGGCTAAGCCTACCTAAGGATGGGAACCTGCAGTCTTAAGAGCAACACCGATTTGAACTTCATGGTGTGGTAAGTGGAAGTCCCTTCCTTTCTCTGGGCCTCAGTTTCTGCATGTGAAAAAGAAAAAGCCCAGGCCGGGCAGTGGTGGCGCACGCCTTTAATCCCAGCACTTGGGAGGCAGAGACAGGCAGATTTCTGAGTTCGAGGCCAGCCTGGTCTACAGAGTGAATTCCAGGACAGCCAGGGCTATACAGAGAAACCCTGTCTCAAAAAACAAAAGAAAGAAAGAAAGAAAGAAAGAAAGAAATAAAGAAAGAAAGAAAGAAAGAAAGAAGCCCAATACTCCAGAAGTAACCACGCTCAGGAGAGCAGGTCAGGCTGGGGTGGGGGGCAGAATAAGCCATCTCCAGCAGGTGCCCCCAGCTCTGATCTCCTGCCTGTACAGGACAGGGCAGTGCCCACTGCCACTAACAGGGATATCCTGGGACCCACAGCCCCCAGAATAAGCAGCAGGGAAGGAGGCATGGGCACCCTTAGTCACATTAACTGCTGCTGCCTGGGCACACTCCTGAGGCTGGACAGTAAACCAGCTCCAGGAAAAGAACTCAGCCAGAGAGAGGGACAGAGGGGCTGCGACCCTTTAATACAGTTCCTCCTCATGCTGTGGGGGCCTCCAACTAGAAAATTATTTTATCACTACTTCATAGCTGTAACTTTGCTACTGTTATGAATCTTAATGTAAATGTCTGATATGCAGAAAGTCTGAGGTGCCTCCTGTGAAAGGGTCATTTGACCCTCCCAAAGGGGTCAAGACCCACAGGCTGAGAACCCATGCTCTAGAGTCAGTGTTCGCAGGGAGCATTAGCCTGAAGCTGTCAGTCAGCCTGAAGCTGTCGTCAAGCAGACACAAGCTTGTCTCCTGTCTTCCATCATCCTAACGACAGGCTGCTCTTTCCGCCTTGCTGTGCTGGCTCTGTAATTGTCACCCTTTCCCTGCTATGTAAAGCTCTTACAAGACTCACCTGCATTCCCTTTATGCCCCTAAGCTGCTCACCACTGGCTGAAGCTACTTTTCCTACAACGTTATTACACATAAGGGTAAACATACTCCTCCCTCCCTAGCTTCTCATGTGGAAGTAGTTGGAGCTGGCCACTGGGCCTCTCTTCCCTTTTCTTGCTATCTGGGACCCCAAGACTTTCCGTTTCCCTGTCCACACCCCTGTATTACTACCTGCAGCCCCACCTCCTCATCTGAACTCATTCTATCAGCTTAGGGACTCCGTACCGCTCTACCTGGGCATCTACTATGCACCATAAAATGTATCCCCACACTGGACCCTAGCTCCCCAGTGTGCTCCTCCCCTGTCTCAGCCAATGGCAACTTTACTTTCCAGTTGCTCAAGTCAAACACCTATCGATCTCTGACTTTTTGAAGCAATTTTAAACAAATAATATAGCCCAAATCCAGCTAATTTCTACCATTGTTACCTCAATCTGAGCCCTCTCACCTACACCCAGAACAGTCAGACAGTGTCTAACAGCCCTCTACAGCAGTACAATCTTGAGCGTGTTTGATTAATTTTATGTCTACTTGACACAAGCCACAGTCATCTGAAGAAGAGAGCACCTCGATTGAGAAAATGCCTCTGTAAGATCCAGCTGTAGGTAAGCCTGCAGGGCATTTTCTTAATTAGTGATTGATGTGGGACAGCCCATCCCAATGCTGGTGGGTGGGGGCACCTCTAGGCTGGTGGCCCTGGGCTCTATAAGAAAGCAGCCTGAGTAAACTATGAGGAGCAAGCCAGTAAGCAGCACTCCTCCATGGCCTCTGCATCAGCTCCTGCTCCAGGTTCCTGCACTGTTTGAGTTCCTGTCCTGGCTTCCTTGAGTGATGAATAGCAATGAGGAAGTTAATTTACACTGAATAAACCCTTTCTTCCCCAAGTTGCTTGTTCATGGTGTTTTACTGCAGCAATAGTAAGCCTATCTAGAACACAGAGGAAACTCTTAAGTCAGAGCAGGTCATTTCTCTACACCCCACATGGCTTCCTGCCTCTGGGAACTATCAGAGGGCCTTGCAACAATACAAAGCTGCACTGACAGCAGGCCATCTGGTCTTTGCTTCCTCCGGCTCCTGGTCCTCTGGCTGCACTGCCAGTCACACCTCTAAGACCCAGCACCAGCTCTGTACCCTACTGTCAGCAGCATGAACTACTTCTGTGTCAGAACCCTAACCCCTCCCCACCAATGTAACTCAGTTCTCTGGGCCCTCTGGCTCCAATGCCCTGGGTGCCTCTACCCACTGGTTAGGCAAACACCTCAGCTTAGCACCTACCGATCCTCTCGGTTACGATCCACTGAGTAGAACTGCTTCCGGAGCCACCTGAAGAGAGAGAGAAGCCTGAGGTAAGGGTCCCTTCTCCAGCTAAGTTAAAGCCCCGGGAGAAGAGCAGTTACTGTCTGCACAGGGGACCTGAAGTCTTTGCCTCTTTTCCCTTGGTTCCAAGGTATCTGGCTTTAACCACATGAAGATGAGTCTTACCTCTCAATCTGCAGGGGTGTGGCTGCCTGCAGGGTATCTTCCATCAGCCAAGTTAAGCCCTTGATCCACATGTTCACTTCATCCTCAGATGTGGCTGTGAGCAGAGCAACAGCTAAGCCAAGGGCACATATCACCCACAAGAGCAAATACAGCTGGGTCTTCCCTTTACCTCCACCCCACCTCCTCTAAGCCCGTGTCTCCCACCTTGCAGACTGAGGGTCTTCAGGCGGAATTCCATGCCATAGAGGATGACAAAGCAGTGTGACTGATCTGGCCGGAAGGCAGGGTCTTCTTGGTAGCGGTCAAAATCCCGTGAAGTCTTCCCTGGGCGGATCTCCTTGATTTCACGGATATCAACTGGGAAGATAGTAAAGGCTGAGGTCCTCACAGTCAGCATCAAAGGGAGCATAGCCTGCTCTTCTCAGGCACTTCCACAGCCTCCTTTTTCAGGGACTGGACCACAAAGAGACAACCCTTTCTCTGAGACAGACTGAACACTCAGTTACCCCAGGTGACAGTTGGGCTCATCTAAGAGTAGACTCTTCTGTTGCTGTTAAAAGCAAAGACTCTGGGGACAGGGAGGTATGTGTTACCCCTGCCCTATCTTTGTTCCATTACTGGAAGTACAGGTTATACACTTAGACCTGGAAAAGAGCTGGACCCCAGAAGGAACAGGTATCTAAAACAGTTCCTTGTGGATCACTTTCTAACACAACACATATGCAGGCCCAACTGTAAAGTCCTAGAGGATGGTATGGGCAAGTCTAGATTGGTCTCAGAATCCCAGACAGAAAACTGGCAAATCCTGAAATGACCCACACCCCAGACATGCCCACACAAGTCTCAGTAAAAGGCCAAATTCTGGTTTAGGCCCAGGCTGTCCAAGAACGTCTTCGCTGTATGGCTTGGTGTCCTTAACTCAGTTACAAAGGGATTCTCAACTGTTCCCCTACTTTCACAAGCAAAGGTGAGGCAAGCACATGAACCTGAGGTAAATGATCGGTACTGGCTACTCACCTGAGTGACAGACAGAGCAACTGTAAGCCAGTGAATGACTTACCTAGCTCCTTCCAGTTGTAGTCTTACTGACTAAAGAGCTAAGGGTCTGACAGTTTCTCAGGGCATGGGGTAGTAGGCTGCATGGACTAGAATCTAGCTCTACCTCACATTAACTGTGAGTCTGAGCTGAGACAACTGCCCTGAATCCACGGCAACACTTATAAAGGGTGATAAGAACATCAGAGAGGACACTGGCAAGACCAAAAGTGTCCCCAAAAGCAAGGAAACTGTGTGCCCCACAAGAAGGGAGCTGTTCCTTGGCCAGCACTTGCTCAGATATGGGCTCTCAGCCCACTTAGGTCTGAGAGGTCCTGCCACAGCTGCCCTGACTGTATACCCACTCCATCCTTGAACTAGCTGGGAGCCTGGACAGACAGGCTTGACAGTGAGCTTTCCCTCGGCTTGGGAACTTCCTAAAATGTTCTGACCAGTCCCCCTTCTGAGTAAATTCCCCTTAGATTCTAGTTCTAAACACCAGCGTGGCTGGAACATCCCAAAGGCTCCAACCAGCACCTGGAAGTCTTCCTGTCTTGTCCCTTGTGCCAGCCACAGTAGCCTCATCTGTCCCCCATCGTTCCCCCCCCCCCCCAACAATGGCAACACTGTGGTCCCATCCCCAGTTCTGCTACGGCAAACAGCACTGACTTTACCTGGACCAACTGTCCCCTCAGCAAAGCCCCCAGGTCTATCCTCCAGCAGAAGTCTGAACTTTCCTGTTGGTGGCCATGGTTCTCACCAACTAGCTTTCCTTCCTGGTGCTTCTGAACCATACAACACTGTATGGAGCCTGGTCCTGTAGGCCTATTCATGTCTCTCCTGTGAATACCCACCTTCGTCTCACCCTCTCTGATCCTTCCAACCCAATTCAGACCCACAGCAAGAACAGCCAATGTTCCTGCCCCACTGCACCCTGGATCCTGGCCTGGCCAGTTCTAACACTGGATTGTCTCTTACTAGAGATCCAAATGGGAAGCTCCATCCTGCAGTAATCATCTGTTCAATGCCTCGGGCTGCTATGAAATAAATGTATGTTCCTCACACTCCACAGGAGGCAGAGCCCCATCCAGTATCCACTAAATGCAAAAATGAGAAAAATGCAGGCTCATAGATCTGCCGAGTGAAAAGGCCTAGGAGGATGGAGTAAAACGGACGTTTCCAACTCAGTTCTAGATGGGGGTAGGAGAGCTCGGTCACAAACCCACAACTTGATAACACAGTTTCTACAGGTGGAAGAAAGAGCTTCCATTAGGAGGAAATGGCTACATCACACACCACACAACCACCAAAAACTCTGCCCTTTGAAACAGAAACTCCAATATTCTTCCAGTGAAAGCTATCCTTCCCTCCTACACATTCGCCCATGTCTGTGCATGTACACACACCTACAGGACCCACAGTTAAGGTCTTTCCTGCTGCTGCCCCCACGGCTCTGTATATACAACAGGCAGGCAACTATAAAGTCTGTCTAAGGCTCATGGGTAGGCCACATGTGGTTTCCCTACATATACTTATATATACATATATATATGTGTGTGTGTGTGTGTATACACAAGTGGATTGTGTGTGCAGACAAACATATGCACAGATGTGTATATGTGCACAGAGCCAGTAGGCCCATGTGAGCTCTAGCCTGCTCTGTGGTCTAGACACATTTGCACTGAGTCTGAAGTTAGAACAGGCATATGATTAAATTGGAACCAGGAAGGCATAGAGCAGGGAGGCAGGCACATCACTGCTAAGCCCACACTGGTCACACTGATCCCTTCTTCATCCTCCCATAAGGAGATACCAGCATGGCCCTGATGTCCTCTAAGTCTATGAAGTCAGAAGCAGACTGAGGAGAGGAGAGGAGAGGAGAGGAGAGGGAAAGAGAAACACGGCAAGGCTCATTCCCAGGAGCTGTCATCACAGGGTAGAGACTCCCTTATCAGACACAGCTTCTGCTTTAGTTGCAGAAGAGGAGAAAAAGACTTTGCCAGCCCAGCCACTGTCTGGGTGAGACCTTCTGTATGTCAGGAATGACTGTGGGTGTGCAAGTGCATGTGTATGTGCGTTCACACTTGCTTAGATATTCGTTCCCTATGCCTGGAAGACCCATGAGCCAGCATTCCCTACTTCCTAAAAACTATAGAAGAACAGCATTTGGAGGAACATTAGTTAAAATATAAGTCCAGGTACCGAGAGGTCCTGATGTCCGGGGGCTGGGAAGTGAAAAGAAGATACATTCTGAAGACAAGGGCAGATTTCCACAACCAGGGACCATGATGTGAGACTGGTCCAGCTGCAGGCTTACCATAACCTGAAAGGGCACAGTCTAGCTAGCACAGCCTGTCAGGAGCTTTGTATACGCACTCCGGCAAGGACAAGGGCTCTGGGCTTACCCGGGCTTTAGGAATGGCCTGGGCAGCCAGGGACACCCAGTCTTTCACATTTAATCTTTAGAAACTCTTATAAAGAAATCAAGACTTGGTTTTTCTTTTGTTACTTCTGTTTCTGTCTTCTTTGAGATAGCCCTGGATCTTGCAGTTCTCAAGATTCAGCCTCCAGGTCGGTAAGTGTGAGCTACCATGGCAGGATCTTCTCAAAAGGATTTGAATAGTGAGGAACCACCCACACCTATGCCAGGGACTAGCATCACATCTAAGGCCAGACAGTCTCGTATACCGGGCAGAATCCTGGTGGTCTGTGCTCCTCAGTGCCCCTAATGGAGAGCTTCCTACTCCTATGCCCTCAGAAAGTCTGCCCTAACCTGATAACCTGTTCCTGAAGCTGCCACGCCTAGCAGGAAGAACCAAGAAAGAACCACAGGGCCCTTCAATTCCAGCTGTGAGGTTCTGGTAGTCCCTCACTCTTTCAGACTTACTTTCCCAAGCTGGAAAACTGAATTCTTCTCACTTCACAAGATAAGGAACTTGCTGAGAAGCACCTGTCTGTGTGCCTGGTGTTATTGACATGGGTCCTGTGAAAGATAGCCCTAGGGGAGATGACACAGCTGCCTGGCAGGGCTCTGCTCAGAGGACAAACACAAACCTCTAAGAGTTTCTTTTTTTTGAAGATAAAGACTTACCAGGAAAAGAATCCAAGCAGTTATTTCCCAGCTCACAGTCAGGCCTCACAAGATGAGGACTCTGTGGGGCATAGGTCTCATTGATTAGTATATGCAAAGATGAGCTAACATACTATTTCTTGAGTCTGAAGTAAGCCCCATGGTGTAGGCATGTGTACCCAACAGGTACAGTTGAGAGAGAGAGAGAGAGAGAGAGAGAGAGAGAGAGAGATTGATTGATTGCTACGATGAACTGTTTCTGGATCGTCAAAACAAGGCTATCAGTTAGGGGTACCCACCACCCAAACATCCACTGGGAGCACCAGCCCTGATCTGTCCTATCATTTCAATTTTCTATTTTGGCTTTGGTAAGAGTTGAAATGTGATTGCTGCCTCTCTAAGATGACAAAGATTAAATTTGTAAAAATCAAAGTTTGTCTGATGAGGCAGGGACTCCAGAAGGCTAATGTTCACTTTCCACCTCCTTTCCTCTCTGTTCTGCCTTCCTCAATTCAGGGACAGACTCCTAACTTGAGAGCCTGAGACTTGAGATCAGCCTTACTCAGAGTGTAGCATCTAGATGATGCTTACACAGACAGCAAGAACCTTTAGACGTGCCAGTGTCCCTCTGAAAGACTTCTCACCTGGGGCACCCCAGATGAGAACTAACCCCAAGCACTCTTGACAGCCATGAAGGTGGCACTCACGGCTGGGTGAGAGCCTGCTTCTTCTGTAGAACAGGTTCTTACACTTCAGACAGGACTCGAATCATTGAGTAGGCAGAAGAAACAGTACTGTCACAGGGACAAGCTAAATGGCAGACAGCCAGTCTGTAGCCTGAGAAAGGGGGAAGAGGGTTGGCCCTTCTGGTGCTTGGTTCCTGAAGGCAGAGTCTTACCAGACATCAGGCTACACACATGCCTGTCATCAGCTCTCTTGCCCATCATAGTGGGACAAGCATGCTGTGCATCCACTGCAGATGGATGGTGTTGGTAAGTATCCTATAATCCAGTCAGAGTTCACCAGCAGGAACACCAGAGAAAGAGAATAAAAAGAATGGGGCACTAAACCTTTTTAGGGGTCTTTAGTACACAGGCCCAGGGAGCCAAGCCACAAAACCCCAAGCTTTAATTTAGACCCACGACTTTGGGCCAGCACTCATGTCCTAGCACTCTCACCTCCAAACAGCCCCACAGATGAATATCCCCCACAGGGTCACATGGCAAAGAGAGCCTGGTGTCAAGACACACTCTCCTTCCTGTGCCTGTGCAGCAAGCTGCTGCCACCACACCAGCAACTGTGGAAGAAAGGAATAGTGACCCCTCCTCAGAACCCTAGCCAAACCAGTTCACACCCACAAGACACTGCCTCCAACACCTGACCAAGAAGAGCAGCTCAGCCTAGCTCTGCATTCAGCTTCTCTACTACCTTGGTAAACAGGAAGCAGCCATTCAGACAGCTGGATAGAGGTCCATGATCTCTCCCAGCACATGGAACCTTGTAGTGCTCTGTACAAATTGCTTCAGTACACAATCCTCACCAATACACAAGGCCACCTAGAGACTAGATTCTAGATGACTTTCCTGTTTAGGCATGGCAGATGGGGATTCTGGAGAGTCCTCAGGGTAGTACCAATACTGATAATGGGTACATAGAGAAAAAGAAAGGAGGTCACAGAAGGCTTCACACTGCCCAGGCAGGCAGCCTTCTTTCCTAAAGCATACCTGATTTCAAGTGGTAACAGCATATGTAAGTCCCAAAGGAAGGAGGAAGGAAGGAAGGGAAAGAAGGGCCCCACAGGGAACACAGAGCCAGAAGAGACCTCAGTCACCTGAAGCTCATTTACTCAGTCCATGACTCTGTTAGTTACCAGGCATCTATCTGCTCTGCCCCAGGCTCTAAGTTGGGTCCTGGGGAAACAGATCAATGGGCACTGAGTTCCTGCCCTTCAGAAAATCCCAGCCTGCTGGGGGAAACAGATGGGGAAGCAGATAACTATGAGGTCATGCATAGAATGGAACAGTAGGGAGGCATCTGTGGTGCTATATGTGCACAACCTCCTTCTACTTGGTGTTTTGCTCTTGACTTTTTCCACACAACCTTACCCAGCCTTTCCTGCTTCTTTGTGTGCTAAAGGCCGACCCAATGAAACATGGGCCACCATCCTCTGTTCTTGTGTTCTGCTTTCTCCTCAACGATCGTCATGCCCACAGCTTTAACTCCTTCTGGTATATAGACAATTCACAAAACATCTCTAGCCTCTAAATGTCTGATACTACACTCCAACTGCTCACGTCCTATTCCTCTCTCCCCCCCCCCCCCCCCCCCCCCCAAACCTACGCTTCTGGACATGCTCCTCTGGGTATACCAACAATATGAACTGAAAACTTCCCAGCAAGATTCTCTTTTCTCAGGCCTAACAAAATGGATCATCGGGAGAAGGCTCCGGCTCCCAAGCCTGATGACCTGAGTTCAATCCCCAGGACCCACACGGTAGAGGGAGAGAACCAACTCTACCAAGTTGTTCCCTGACCTCAAAACGTACTCGTTTTGAAGTTTTGTTTTTGTTTTTTTTTTTTATTTCTGTTTCTCATTAGTCCAACTCTGCCAGGCCAGCTGACTGTTATTCATAATGAACATCTGTAAGAAGGACATAAACTAGGAGCTAGAGCTCAGCCATGGGAGGAAGAATTAGTTTACTCCATGCTAACAGGCTATGTTAAGCAGCCTACAGACATTTCTCAGAAACTGCAAAGCACAGAGGATGAGGTTGTTGCCTCTGCAGGTGAGAAGGGCAGCAGCAGCAGGAGTGGCATCTGGTATCCTGTCACATATTTCTGGCATGTTTGCTACATGTAATACATCAAGCTCTTAATTAAACTGAGCTGTTTCATCCTTACAACTAATACTGTGAAGCAAGTATTAGGGTTCCCAATTTCGCAAGCAAGGACACTGAGCACAGAGTGGTTAATGATCCTACCCAAGGTGACAGTTGGCAAGTGGCAGAGCCAACAATATCTCAAAGCCAAGCTGATGTGCCCCTGGCTTGTGCTCTGCACTGCCTTGGGATCCCTGTGGGAAGCAGCCAAGTGGGAGCACACAAGGAGAATGGCAGGACTCCAGGCTGCTTTATGGCACTCTTATAATAAAAGCCATATACACACATACATATATATGTGTGTGTGTGTATATGTACATATATGTATACATACACGTATAAATACACATATATAATATATACACACACATATATATTATTTTACATGTGTGTGTGTGTGTGTGCACATGTGATATGTAAGGGTGCACACGACCCATGACACTTGGGAGGCCCGAGGACTACTACGAGCTCTAGTGATCAAAGGTTGTCAGGCTTGCATGGCACATGTGTTTACCCACTGAACAAGCTCTCTCAGTTCTCCTATGTGTGTTCTAGGGCTGTTTGGCTGTTCTTCTGTAAATTCCTTGAGGACATGAACCATATCTATCATCTTCACTGCTCCATACCTAGCAGAAACTTAACAAGCATTTGGGGAAAGAAAACTATGAGTCTTTCTTAGCTGACCGACCTCCTCCTGCCAGCAGACAAGTGAGACTCACAGCCTCAGTCACCTACAGGCCTCTCTGTTGCCCTGCCTATGCATGCCCCTTCCAAAGGGCAGAGGACAAGCAATGGTCAGGAGGAGAAGGGAAACTCTGGGCTCTCCTTATTACAAAGAAAACAAAGCAGCTTCAGACTAAAGAGGAGATAGGAAAGAGAGGGGCTGGGGCGGTGGAGGGGGTTTCCCTTGCCAAAACCACTCAGCATATTCTCTCACCTCTTGCTTGTACAAGTAAGACCAGTCTTAAATCCCCAACAGAAGGTCACAGGGGTTAATTCTCAATGACAAAGGAAGTCATCAAGTTGGGGGTTTGGTGACAGACTTATTTCTTATTTCTTTATACCCAGGAGGTTTCCCTGCTTTGAAGCTTCATGGCCAGCCCCTCCACAGCACCTGCCACATTCTCTCCCTCCTGCCAGCCAAAGCCCCTCCCCTTTTGCTTCCTAGAAAAGCAAGGCCCCAGAAAAAGGTCCAGTCTCTGTCTTCAACCACCTTGTGACCCCAACCCCAGTTCTAGTAAGCACTCACCCCACCCCCACCAACACACATCCGTACTAGAATGAACTTCATGTTTCTAGTGTAGGCCAGCAGAGTAGAAATCAGGACAACCTCTCAGAAGCAGTCTGGCACCAAGTACTCTCATGTCACTGCTGGACTCAAGAGGCCTGCCACAAAACTGATAAAGTGCCACTGTCACGTTCTGAACTTCCCTGGTAGATATGCTAAGTGGTCCCAAGAAAGGGTCCAACACAAGCACATTACACGCTTTTACTGTTGTGGGTGAGGAAGTGACAGGGGTGGGAAGAGAAAAGCTGCTTCCAATATGTGAGGCATCAGGTGAGACCACTAAGTGGTCTGCAGCCTTAGAGCATCACTGCCTGCGTCAACCCCCTAACCTGTCCAAGGGGGGGATGCTACAGTTGTGCTGACCTACCACCACAGGAGGCTGAGAAACCTGTGGACTAACAGGCTTTCCTCTGCTCTTTCTCAGGTTAACCACTCAATGAACTTAGGCCCACTCTCTGGGCCTGAGGCTGGAATCTCCCCAGCACACACTCACATCTACCTACACAGCCAGAAATTACATTGTCAAGGCCTTATTCTTACCACAGCTACGGCCAAGCCAAGGACTCTCTGACCCTCAAGTATATATGTCCCCAAGAATCACTATATACGACTTTTAACTCAGCCCTATCTCCAGGAAGTCAACCAGAAATGAATGCCCCACTTGAGCTGAAGAAAAATCAGATCCACAAACAAGTGGTATCAAACTTGCTGAGGGCTATACGAGTTCTCTCACCGGTTGGCCCAGCACACTCTCCATAGTGTCGATGTTCTGCTTCACGTCAAGAGCCTCTACCCTGTGCTGATGTGTCCATCAATGGGGAAGAGACTATACAGTAAAGGATAGGTTGCCAGAAAGATCTGGGCCCTTGGGCTCCGCCCTCAGCACTTTAAGTCAGTCCTGTCTCCTATGAGTCCTGGTTTCCCATCTGCTTCAGGATTTCAAACTCCCCAGGATTAAGGACTGGGCCATCTCTTTTTCTTGTTTACCTAAGTCCTCTCTGCCAGGCCTGGGCTCAACAGAGGACATGCCAGTCTTCTGCTGGAGAAAGCCTCACCCATTACTCCTGAATTTTGCTGAAGCCAGGGCCTCTGGCCAACATGGGAAGGGCAAGAGCCGGAAGGAAGCAGCAGAGCCTATACACAAAGCCTCTATGCGGCTATAAAAAGGGGCTCCTCCCTGCTTCCCCCAGGATGGGCCTGGTTCCTAGGAGGTGAGAGTGCAAATGCTTGTACCTGGGCACAAGCCACTACAACCTCTCAGGGGCCAGCCCAGCACGACCTCAGGCCTCTGAAAGGAGAGTGTGAGGGCACCAAGGGCTGAGGCAGGAATGTAAGTAGAGACTCCTGAGATCAACCCCATGGTGCCCACCAACTCTCCCCACACTCCCCAGCACTCAGCTCATGGCCACCAAGCAGATTCTCTAGAAGCCTCTAGGAGCCTGGGTTTCCAGTTCTCTGGAGCTGTGAGAGCAGCCATGATAAGAGGCTCTGATTCTGAGGCTACAGGAGGAACAGTAAGGCCACAACAGATGATGCTCAGAGGACTCAAGCAAGGCCAGGGGACACTATAGAAGGGCTTCAGAGTCTAAATGCTGTCTCTCAAAGGCCACATACATTGTACCCAGCTTTACAGAGAGAACCTTTCCTTTCTAGCCACTAGGCTCCAAATTCCCCTCTAGCTTAGTTTGCCCAGTGTTCAGCTCTGCACTACAGACCTGACCTACACCCCTGAGGTCACTCCCCAAAGACAGTGATGTGGCTTAGATGGATGGTATATGTAACATAAAGGACGTCCGAGGTCGGGGCCTTTGTCCTTGCAGCATGCCCTCAATCATCCTTTGGACGGAGTGGCCCGTGCTTGTTCCTTCACAGCACTCACCACACCCTGTAAGTATTTGCTGGCTGTTTTTGCCTTAACTACATGTTCGCTACTAGACTTTACCGAGCTTGCCACAGTGAGAAGCCAGAGCACACACGTTGTCTTGCTTATTCAGTGATCTAGTGAGGCCCAAGGAAGCCACAGTTCTTTGTTATTGAGATTTATTTTTATTTTATACGTATGATCATTTGCCTGAACGCATGACTGTGTATCACGTGTATGCAGTGCCTACAGAGGCCAGAAGAGGGCATCAATCAGAGTTCCCACTAGGACTAAGGTTACAGATGATTGAGACCCCACATAGGTGCTGGGAATCACAACCTGGGGTCTCTAGAAGAGCAGTCAGTGCTCTAACCACTGAGGCACCTCCCAGCCTCTCCCCCCCTCCCTTCCTTTCCTTTTTAAAGAAAGTGGCTAGGCTGACATGAAGGTAACCTAGTTGAGTGCTTCCATAAACGGGCAGAAGCAGAAGAAACCCCACCCAGCTAGGTGTGCCCAACACAGCAGCTAGGCCCACCCAACACCTGAGGAATGGATATAGGAACACAGAAATGGAGGTACACTGGACTCTGTTGTGAGGGGAGCCTGGGAAGGTGTTTCCTGGGAGTACCTGGAACCCTGTGACCCTCTTCTCTGTAGAGGTACTGATAGGCTGTTACCGTGAACTGACAGGGTAAGTCCAGGGATGAGGTGTTCCGGCTTCCATGACAGACAGTACCTTCATTGTAGGAGGGAAGGTCTGGGAAGGCTAGGTGCCTAGCTAGCTATCTAAGGATCATGCCCAGGACAAGCCTGGAGAGTATAGCTTGCCCACTGACAAAAAGCCTGAGCTGGGTAAACGCATGTGACCAGAGTATAGAACAGAGGTCAGGTATCTACAGAACAGTCTACCTTATTGTTACTTAGAGTAGGAGAATAAACAATACTGTAGCAAAAATCAGAAATCCCACACTTAACTATGCTCCATGACCTCACTCCGGGACCTTTGTTTCCTTACCTCTAGAATGGGGACAATTAGCTCCTGCTTTCCCTGGAAGCACGGAGCTAAGCAGAGGGTAAAAACCACCATGCCTTCCCAGAACATTATTCAAACACCAGATCCTTTCTTCTCTGTATCCAAACTCAAGGAGACAACCAGCTTCGGGCCACATCCCAGTGGAAAACAGAACTCAGTTGTTAACTAACAAGAGGGCAAAGGGAAGGCCTGACAAAGGGCCCCAGGTGTCAAATGTGCCGCTGGCCATTTCTCAAATGTTTCTTAAGCTTAGATTCAATCTTACTTCATTAACTTTAAGCTGTAATTCCATGAGGAGGAATTTTTGTTCGTTTGTCTGCTTTTTGCTTTTTGAGACTGAACTCACCTTGTAGCCAGGCTGGTCTATATATATTATAACTCAATATGTAGCCAAGAAGTCTTTGAATTTGCCATACCTGCCTAAGAATTGTGGCCTTTATCAGAGATTCCTCCAGGGCAGTGGAGCACTCTACACAGCTACAAGGTACACAAAACATTCATGTCCTCCTCCCTAACACCTCTCCAAAGACTCTCCAGAGGTGCACACTGACAGCAAGACCCAACAGCAGGCTTCTCTAACCTCAGGCCCTACCACTTCCTCCGGTGTATTCAGTTAAGGATACACTGTCCTGACTGTCCTTGAAACCCGTTCCATAAGAAAGGAGAAAGTGAAAAGCGACACTCAGAGTTAATCGAAGAGGATGTAGCCCTACAGTACTGGGCTGTGTCACAGCACTTCCTGGAAGACTGGGCCTGCCCTATCACTCAGACAGTGAGGCCAACTCAAGTGTTGAGCTGGCTTAGAGACAAACCTTGATGTCCAAGCAGCCACTCTCAGCCAACTGCCTTGTCTCCACACAGATGCCCATGGCAGCAGAAAGTCCTGATCACCCAGGCCCTGCTGAGAACTGCAGCTTCATGCCCTTCATCAAAGGACTTGGTGGCCAGGCACCAGCCCCCGACCACAACAGACACATCTATTCTCCTTCTGTCCTGGCTTCCTGGGGACTCGATCCTGTTTCTTTCCTGTCATATTCCACACCTTAAGCATGTTCACCACACCAACCTTGGTGCCAAGTACTTTCTACAAACTCTCCTCCAAGCCTCACTAAGATCAGTACTGTCTGCAGAGGAGAAGCTCGGAAGGATACATAGCCCATTAGAGTTCACAGAGCAGGCTAGCTGTGGACAGTGTGTGCTCACTGCCCAGTGCTGTACTACTCTGCGCCCAGCCCTTTCTTCTCATCACTGCATTCTGGTCTTGTCTCCTCCACAAGTCAAGTAAAGAATGTGCAAACAATGTTTATTGAACAAATAAATGCCTATAATTCCAAAGGGCCACTTGGAGCAATGTGATCAAGTTCTCTAAACCCCAACTCAATCTATATACATCGATGCAGACCTCCCCTTCTGGACACAGACTCCCGGGAGAAGCTGGAGTGTTGGGCTTCCTGGTACTGGGCTTGCTCAACTTTGCTAATCATTTATGAAGCAGGTTCAGAAAACAAATCCCCCCCCCCTGAACAGGGGACCTGGAAACTCTCCCAGAAGGCAAGCCTGGGGTGCTGATGAAACAATAAGAGGTCTGACTTCCCCTGGAAAAATGATAGTCAAAGAGGAAACACATGGCAGGAATGGCTAGCTCTGGAGATCCAGGCACATGCTTTCATGCTGTTCTCTCACTGGGAGCCAGCAAAAAGGAATCCTTGAGGACATCTGCAGAACATTCTTAGGTGCCATGGACCTACCCTCAGAGCCAGCCCCTTGGTACTGCAATCTTCACCACAATCACAGCATACATTTAGAGTCTCTACCTGGAGCTACCGTGCCAAGTGTGGTCGGTCCTTAAACTGGGCAACCTTGCTAAATATAGGGCTGAGCCATCTCACTTACAGGCATTATATATAGAAAGCTACAGAGCCAGAGCCTAGAAGGGCGTCTAGGATGCAGATGCTCAGGAGGTCTCTAGCTGTAAATACCATCTAAACATGGAGGTTTCTCTTCACAAGGGACAACAAAGGCTACAGAAAACATGAGACCAAGGCCTACCACCAACACAACCTGGGAGCAAAGTCCTGTGAGGATAGGCCATGCAGTCAGAGTGAAACGTCTGTTTAGCACTGGGCAGGAAATCTATGACTGCTTTTAACTCACTAAATTCTACAACATAAATGCCAGACACCAGCCTAGCTTCAGTCACACAACCAAACAGCACCAAAGCACTTTTCAAGCCAGACCGCTGCCTCAGACATCAGAAGGTGCTAACTAGTTTCACAGTGCCACAGTGAAAGAACTCAAGATTTAGGAAATGGCAGTCAGTCAGTCAGTCAGTCCTTCAGATCTGTGAGCACCTGAGGGCAGGCAGCGGTAAACTTTCTCTCTGGCCTGGCTTCAGGCAGGGATGAGATTATCAGCAAAAAGTCAAATACCTTAGGCATTTGAACAAGAGACCAGACAGTAGGGGACCCAGCTGGTAACTCAATCCTTTTCACAATCTGCACGGGGCTGCAGGTTTGGGAACCCGCCAAGGCAGTGAGGTGCATTAGGGCAGAAGTGGGGCAAGGTTTCAGTGGGGGGCTCCATTCACAATGCATGAGGTCCATAAAGGCTTGTTGGCCAGCCGTCATTCTGGACCCCAAAAATCACAGGGTCAGGCCCACTGAAAACATGTGTATCTCAGGATGACCTTTGTGGGTCTGGAAAGACGACGTCCTCTGTATTCCTGCCACCCACTCTCAAAGACCCGAGTGAGAGAAAATGGACTAAACTCCTTCTTTCTGTCCAAGGACCCAACTCACAATGACATCCAATGTGCAAAACTCCAAACATTTTCTCTATAGAAACACGTTCTACCTGACGGGTGAATGGATGGGCAAATAATATGCAGCAAAATAAAACCGTTTCCTCTTTTTTTACTGAGTAATGAGCTAAGGAGAATGTGGATCTCTCTCAGCTCTCCTCCCTCCAAGCCCTTTCTTTCTCTTAACAGCCACATTAGACCTCCCTCAGAACCCTCATCCCAGGGTCTAGGAGGACAAGCATCTACCACAGCTACTGCTACTAATAACTGCTTCTTAAACATCTGCAATGTCTCCGCTCACATCTATTACATATTTAGTTTGATTACTTTACACCAACTATCTTACTTCCAAAAGTGACTATTTATAGTAAATATAATACTAACTTACAGAGGAACCAAGGCTCAGAGAAGGAAAGCACCTGGCTGAGTGACGTACAACTAACATACCGGCTTCAAATGCATTCCTGTCTTGGAGCACTGGACTACATATACAGCCTACTGGTCACACACACGGTTTAAAATGCAGCTGTTACCAAGAGCTCGCTACCTACCAGGGAACTAATGCCACCACTTAAACACAAGAAATACTACAAATGTAAAATGCCATGCCTGCAACCTGATGTCTGAGTGATGTTCTCAGGACAACCGGAACTGTCTGCAGTACCATCCCCCAACACTGAAATGTTCTTCCAGTGGAGGCCAGGGCTGATGGCCACTGAGGATGGTTAAGTGCCGATTCTGTTTGGCAGCTATGTCAGACCTGAAGTTTGTAGTTGAGGATGGCTGCCTTACCACAAAAACCTTCCTTCCTCCTCCTCACCTCACCCATCTACACACATGTACACCATACCCAGGAAGATCTGTGGGACCTTCTCTCCGTTGTTACTTCCTGACACCACCCCCCTTTCTCTAACACAGACCTGGTAGGTCTCTTCAACCGTTGTCTCTTTGGGGGTGCTTGCAAGAAACATCTCAAAGCCTGGAGCTGCAAATGAATCATATCCTCAAATGGAAGGACAGAGCCGAGGAACCATCCAGCCTCACACCAAGGAAAATGACTATCAGAAAGAGCTGAGGTTTCTCAAAACCCCTTATTCACTTCTCCCACCAGAGACTTGTGCAAACCCACCAAACTTAGGTCTGGGAAGGCTAAGACAGGAAACCAGGGGAGCAACTCTGGGCTACCCTGTGGTCACTAGGACATTGAACACAAAGGGCTGGATCCCAAACTGGCTGCCAGCTCTAGAGAGGGCAACCCCAAGGCCGGGGAACCTTTCTGAATGCAAGCTCCTTGTTATATTCTGCAAGAGCAAAGGAGCCTGGTAGTTATACTAGGAACCCTGGCTCTGGCTCTGGACGTCTCACTATCAACATGGACCTCCAAAACTCAGAATTGGGACAAAAAAACAGCCACGGGGGGTGGGGGGAAGCAGCACTGTTTTAGCTTTTGTACCCCACCTTCCCAAAGGACCATGTTCTACCCCATCTCCAAGAGGGAGGTGAGTAGGTCCGCTTTGCTTCCCAACCGGCCCTACCCCAATATCTGCCTAAGTTTTACATGAGGATTCCAAAGGTTCTTGTGCCAATAAGCCCATCCCGGAGCTCTCAGAGTTTTCACAGACAGCACTCTCTGGAGAAATGGCAATGGGCAGGAAGGTCTTGTCGGTTCTCAGGTTGGATGAGGGGTTCCCTGCCTTGGCTTCTCCTCAGTCGCTGACAGCCGCCCGATTCTAGGGGCCAGAATCCCACTCCACTTGTCCAAACAGTGTGGACTTTTAGGCCTCAGGGCAAAGTGCCTGGAACACTCCCCCCTGCTAGGGGAGGGGGTGTCCTATCAGGTGATCCAAAACCCGGATGCCCCCCCACACCCGCCCCAGAGTGACCACCAGGGACTGGGCGGAGACCGGGCGCCAGGCGCGAGGCCCGAAAGTTTGCCCAAGTATTTGGGAGGCGGGCAGGCGCGAGGCAGGCCGGACTGGGGCGCACTTACTGGACCCCTCGATTTTGTCCGCGCCGCGGCTCCATGTGATCTGGCGCGTCTCCAACTTGACCTGGAAGGTCTTCCGTTCTGGCCGCTGCGACTTCTTGGAGTAGAACAAAGTCATGACGGTGCCCACCTCGAGGCTGCGGCAGAGATGCAGCACCTCGGCTTCGGAGGGCGCGCCGGGCCCGCAGCCGTTGGCGCAGGGGGTCGCGACGCCCGCCATGCTGCAGCGACCTCGGCGACGCAAGCCGGCGGGCCCGGGGCAGCGGAGGCGGAGGCGGCAGCCCGGGAGGCGAGCGGGACCCGGTGGCAGCTCCTGCGGGCGGACGCGGGGCGGGGACTGAGCGCGGGGGCGGAGCGGGGCGAGGCTCCGCCCTCAGCGCGCCGGGAACAAAGGCGCTCCTGGGGACGACCCCCGCCCACCGCCGCGCCTGCGCCCCGCGACCCGGGGCAGGCCTCAGCAGGCGGACCTACACAGCTCGGTTCTGCAGAGCTTTCCCCGCGCAGGCCTGACACAACGCGGGGCACAGCCGCCCGTCACGCACGCAACCCCGCCCACAGGCTGCGGCCCGTCAGTCAGACGCGCGCACGGGCCTCCGTCTCGCACGGGCCCCGCTGCAGTGTGCACGCCTCCCAGGGAGTGAGGGTGCCGCGCGACCCCCGGTCCTCCCGCCGAACCCGGTTACCTGGGCAGGCTGCCGGGCGTAGGGAGCCGCGCCAGGCTAGCCGCCTCACACCCGCGGTGGCAGCGGTGGCGGGCCCTCCGCGCACCCTCTCCGGGGAGGAGCGCACCCGTGGATTGGCCAGCGGGCCGTGAGTGACAGCGCGCCTGCCACGCCCTCTCTCCGCAGACGTCTCTTGCGAGGGCTGAGCAGACGGGTCCTAGGGTGGCCTTCGACGGTGGCTTCTCGAGAAGGGGCCCTGCAGGTGTGGGTAGGGCCCTCAGACCCTCGGACGCGGGCCCGGTGGCCTTCGAGGCCTCTCACGTGGGCCGCTGCCCTCCTCACGCTCCTCCCGCACGCACCCTACCTGACGGTATCCCCGAAGCTCTAGTTTTTCCTGAGTCTTGTTTTCCTCTAGACTCAGTGCTGGGCCAGTTGCCGGGTGGCTTCCTCTTTGCGCAGACACAGGTGACTTCAATCCTGGATCTCCCCTGACCTCCCGACCCTCATCTCATCTCGTTATCTGCGCCACAGCCTTGCTGTCCGTCCTCATCACATGGCTCCTTTCACCGGCTACATCTTCTCTATATGGCAGTAAACTCCTTGAGTTTGGAAAGCCCCACACCTTGCCAGGAACCTTTTTTCTTCTCATCCTCACCCCTGGGTAATCCACTGAGGTTCTTCCCTCCTGCCTTTGGGGCTCTCTCCACTCTACCCACGGTCCCGAGGCCCCATCTTCTCTCTGTACACTATTCTCCTGGGTCTTGCCTGCATCTGTGCTTCAGAATTTACCACTAAAATGAAATTAAATCCTTTCAGTTACGTGCGTGAATTCCACTGTGCTTCAAAGCAGCACAGCTTCGTGGCCCAGCACTCCTGTCTTGCCTTCCCCCTGCCTCTCCGGCTTCTTCTGTCACCAAAGACTTTCTATTCTCCAGACATGACACCTGTCTATGACTGTTGAATAACTTAAAATCAATCTTCCAAAAGCCGTTCTCTGAACTGCAGGGGTAAACCCGAGAGCATCCCTTGATCCTGCTGTCTGACCAGTGATGAGCAGACAGTTGGACAGCTACCATGCAGTTCTAGACAGCTATCTGCAGTTCAGAGGTGAGACGTCCCACCCAGCATCCAGCTTGCAGAAAAGCTTCCCTGGGATTCCTGAGACTAGAATTTATGAATGTATGAGTTCAGACAACCCACCCAGCTGGGCCACCTTCAGTTTTATCAGGTTGAAATGGTGACAGCTATGCTGTTTGCCTTGAGGGTGGTCCTTAACAAAGTCAGAATTCAGTATACTATTGAGGAACTTTGTCCTAAGGGATTGGGTAGTTGAGACAGACTGACTGCCACCTAGTGACAGGCCTCTAATGTAGGAGGAAACTGGCATTGACCTTGGCTTGCACACCTCCTGATCATAATTATCTCTAATCAAGGTTTCAGAGCCCCACAACTTGAAGTGAAGCTACGAAATAAGTAGGAACCCTCTGAGTCCATGTGGTTGTGTTCCACAAGAGAGACCACTGGGTGAGAGGTCATCCTGGTGGCCATTCCCTAGCTGGCCAATCAGTAAGTAAGAGGACGTGTGTCCATCCATGTCTGTAGGACTTTAAGAGAGGACAAATGATGTAAAAAGATGGACATACACATTTTGAAGGGTGGGCTGGAGGAAAGCACTTTCCAGGCGAGAATAATAGCATGTACAAAGGCCCTGGGGTTTTTACTCAGTGGAAGGGAATGATCAGCCAGGATGATCAGACAGAGAGGGCACATAGGGCTGAACAAGGCCTTCCCTGCCTGCCTGGTCTTGCTGGTTCTCTCAGCAGGCACCCTCTTAAAATGTTGTAATCATTGTTGAGCTTTCTGTGCCAACTCCAGCAGCCTCGAGGCTACAGTATGCTTCAAACTTCTATTTTCTGGGAGCTTCCTTGTGTCCAGCCCAAGCCTTTTATGCTTTTGTGTCTGTAACACGACCCCCAGGGGCCCCATGAATTTCTGCCGACAGTAATTTTTTGCCAGGCCTGTAATTGAGAAACAGGGCCTCATTTCCTCTTACTAGCTTCCCGGGCCTTAGGTGTTGCCTTCCACCAAAGGAAGTTTTGGAAAGTAGGGCACACACAGGGTGTAGCCAGTATGGGCTTCCCCCAGCTCAGCATATATAAGGATGCGTAGGTGTCACTGGTAATGTATACACATTTGTGCTGTCTGGGAGGTGCCCTAGCACCCACACAAGGCACTCGCCTGTGACATCATCCAGACTAGCCCAGCTTGGGGCTTATTTCAGGAAACATTCATGCTTCAGCATGCCTTAGTTTATACCAAGCCTGTGCCTCGAGTCAAGGAGAGACTGCCCAACTGCCCCTCCGGCCTGTGGACTTGATCTCACAGACATTGTATTTAATAACTATTTAGAACAGTGGTAAGCATATTGTGAACATAATGGAGCTTCTTTATTTACAGCTACCATGTGGGTCCTAGAGATTGAATTCAGGCCATCAGGTTTAGCAGCAAGTACCTTTACCCACAGAACTATCTCACTGTCTCTGTTTTCTGTTTTTAGTTATTTTGTGCCTGTAGGCTAGTCTTGAATTTAGCAGTTCTCCTGGCTCAGCCACTCAGCCTTGCTAGGATTACAAATGTGAGCTACCATGCCTCCCAGCTAGATTGGAATTTGTTTTAGGGTGCTGTCTCTGATAGGTTAGGGAGTAGAGTGCTTTTTAGGGAACAGCCCTAATGTCAGCATTGTGGAGAGAACAGGAAGGAAATAAGAGTGGGAACAGCCTCCGCCAACTTCCAGGGAACTGTGTTATTCAGTACTATCCTAGAATGGATGTTCATTGTTCTGTAAAAAGTTAATCTTCAGCCTCATGGCTCTTTGTGATCTTAGGGACTGGCAGCTGGATTTCTAGTTACACTTCCAGAAATGATGACAAGTCTTCCTCTGAATGGGAAACAGGCACTCTGCTACATGCGCTGCATTTTTCTTCAGGTATGGTCTTGTTTGTATAACCCAGGCTGGCCTTAAACTTGAGGCCTCCCAAGAATTGAGACATCCAGTGGGCACCGCCACACCAAGCTCTTTAAGGAAAAGATGAGCACTTAAACACAAAAGAACAAAAATGCTGTGTTGTTGAGACGGGAGGTGTGATTATAAGCAGTCATAATATGGTTGAAATGGTGCGAGCTGCTGTGACTGAGAAACAAATGTGGCTGAACTTTACAGTAGCCAGTGTTAACTCTCGATGTTTGGTAACTAGTTCTTTGGAAAGGGGATAAAATGTTCCTGGACTTAAATTATAAGAAAAGGTTCTCACATGTCCATGTATTTGATTAAGATAGCAGAGGGCATTCTTAGCAGGTTAGTGCCAAGTGCTAACACGCTTTTAATTCGTTCCCTATAACAACTGACCTTGAGTGACTATAGGAGCCACCATTTAAAAGCATAGTGATGTTCCATTCATAGAGGGAGACAAAGACTTATATTTGAAGTGTCTGGTTGATCCATTCATCAAGCTGCACTCTGTTCCTTCTTTCCTCTACTTGTTAGCTGTACATACAGCAAGCACTTCCCAAGTGTACACCTCAGTGAACCTGCAGTATAGGCCCCTGGTCTCTTACCTGCAAACCTGTCTGTGGCTCCAGCTCTTCTGACATCAGAACCTCCTCCCTCCTTCCTTAAGTAGGTTGCAGTCTCAATCCCTTAAAGGAACTTTAGGGGTTCTTTTGTTTTGTTTTGTTTTGTTTACTCAAGTTAAAAATCATACCTGCTGGGTGGTGGAGGCACACACCTTTAATCCCAGCACTTGGAAGGCAGATCAGACAGATTTTTTATGAGTTCAAGGCCAGCCTGATCTGCAGAGCAAGTTCCAGGACAGCCACAGTACACAGAGAAATTCTGTCTAGTAAAAACAAACAAACAACAACAACAACAAAAAACCCCACATAAATCATACCTGTCCCAACAGTTCCCAACAGCCTCTTCTGTCCTCAGCCCTGGCTGCCTCACTGCTGATTGTTCCCATTGGCTCTCTTCAGCTGGGAATGGCAATGGTTGTTTCACTGAGGTCAAGCATGTGGTACTGAAAACAGAGGGGAAACTGAGGTCAGGGTGGACTGCTTTTACTCTCCCACCCTTTCTTCCAGCACACATCCCTACTGTGCCTTCTAGAGGATCTCAGTTAGCAGGGCAGGAACACATCAAGCCTGTTCCAGAAGTGGCTACAGAAATGTCCACAGGCCATGCTCAGTCTGACAAGGGTACAGGGAGCAAGAAGGGCCTTACCTAGATTCTTTAGTGATTGTGAGAGGAGAACAAAGCGAGAGGCGCTGTGTATTCATGAGATACGGCCTCTCCAAATGGGGTAAATGCCCCCTCCACAGCAAGGTCACCCCATTTACCCCCTCCACAGTCAGGTCACCCCAAGGTACTTTGTGTGGTGCAAAGGAAGTACAAAGGTTAACAGATGATTGATTAAAATGTCAGTGACACATGTATGCTTTAATAGCATTACTGAAAACCATTTATTTATAAATATCGTTCCCTACATTCACAGTCCTATCAGTAAACTTTGCATGAATCTTTTTCACCATGAGAACCACATGGAGAACCATCCCCTGTTACCAAAGCACATAACCCTCACTGCTTCTGAAAGGCTAGTCTTATTGAAGAATGATTTACACATAAGTTGCACCCACCTTTTTTTTTTTTTTTTTTTAATTACTTTGTGTATGAGTGCTTTCCCCGTGTGTATGTATGCACACCAGTTGTGTGCCTGGTGCACAGAGGTCAGGAGAGATTACTGGATCACCTACAACTGTTACTTGGTTGGCTGGGAACCACCACATGGAGTGTTAGGTTCCAAACACCAAGTGCCCCTAACCACTGAAGTCTCTCTAGCCCCAAGATGCACCCATCTTACATATGAAGTTTGAGTTTGAAAAATACGCTCCTTGTAACTTCTACCCAGACAGCATGTAGGGCAGGTCTGCTGTCACTGGGCATTTGAATCTAAGTATAATTGCCTTAATGTGACGACATATCTTTCACAGATACATGCTGAGGCTGATAATCACTGAACTGTTTTAAACATGTTGTAAGGACTCTCAAGTGTAAGCATAGACAGGGCAGTAGGTACAGTGAGCCTCCACCCAACTTTGGGAGTTAGTTACGTTGAAGGTTTTGGTGATGGTAGTTTTATGGTGTTAGAGGCAGACCCCAGGGCCAAGGGCCCTACATCTGACCTACACCACTAGCCCTAGCTTCCGCAATGATGATCACTTGTTTTCTATAAATATTTGTTTTTCTGATTTTTTAAAATATGTTAAGTACAGAATAATTATTTAACCTAAAATATCTATATAGTAATTTCTAAAAGGCTGCTTATTTGGGGTTGTGGGAAAAGTCTGTTAAATCTCTTCTCCCTCCCTGTTTACTGATTTGTCAGGGGACTACTTATAAGCATCCAAAACTAGCTTGGCTGAGGTCATTTCAGCGTAATATGTTCTCCAAGAAGTGTTCTTTTGTTCAAAACAAGTTGAGAATGTCTTATTATAGGAGGGACTTGCAAGGGCTAAAATAAAAGTTCTTTCTTAGAAGAAATGTTTAAAAAATTTAAGAAATTTTAAAAATTGGGAAAATGCCTATATGCAACGTAAGTATTTAGGAAAAGAATTTCAAAGTTGACAAATTACTAGACATGAAGTTGGAAGAATGAAACCAAAGGCTGAGACTACCTGGTTCAGTGAATGTGGAAACCCAGGCCCCAGCGGGCTTAGAACAGCAAGTCCTGAGCTGTCCTCCAGAGGTTTCTGTGGATATCCTGCAGAAGTGTGTGGCTGACAGTGCGTGCAGAGCTCAGGAGTGATTGGCATCAGCTAGGCTAAATGAGAAGAACCATGGCATCTACAGACTTTACAGTAAAGGTGTCTCAGCAACAAATAGGACAGAAATAGGAATGAACTGGGAAACATTATAGGAGTCAGAGAGGCATTTTTAGAAGGAGTGGTCATATAGTATGAGTCCTTTCAAGTAAAATGTCCATAAGACATGTTTAGATGGCATGTACAGTAACAGCATTCAATTCCACCCAAAAAGAGCTTAAGCAAGATGGTCAATGAAGACTGCATTTCTCTCCTTGTTGCTTGGTTATTGGTGACCAGGGTTAGAATCAGGGAGGGGGCTGAGGTAGACACTGGATGCAGTGGGTGACAAATGGCAGGTACTTGATTGTGAAACTAGAAGAAGAGAGGGGTGGCTGGAAAGGCAGGGGGCTGTCAAGTGTCTCTTCATTGTTTAATGTGTCAGTTGTTGGGTCCCAGCTTTTGGAAGGGACAATGCGCTTGCTGCACAGATGGCAAAAGTGTGGGGGATGTGTAGCTTGGGTGCCACATAGAAGCACTCCCCTCTGCCCACAGAAAGGAATTTCTCAGATGCTGCCCATCTGGCTTCGGCTCTAGAATATGGGCTGGATGAAATTGAGATGTGCTGGGTCTTCAAGGATGACAGTTTTCCTCCTACTCTTCAAGCATCTTTTAGAACCGTATATACTTCTGCCACTCATCAGTTCCCCCATAACCCACGGCTGCCCCAATCTTGGTGGCCTCTTTCTTCTCAGTCCCAGTCAGGATCAGCTGAGCTCCCTGCTCTGTGGCTTTCCTTAGAGGCCTGCCACCACTGCCTGGAATGCACTTTGCTATTTGCTGTGTTATCTTGAACAGCACACACTTGCTCTTCATGTTATCAGAGAAGACCTAGCAGGTGGGGCTCACCAGAGGTAGGCACTACTTCCTGCTCTATATCTGCCCAGTGTTGGCAATCTAGTTGTTATCAGGTCCCAAAACTAAGGTTCATTTCTTACCAGCTACCAGCCAGAGAGCATTGGTTAGTTACCAAAAACCTCCTCTTTTAACATTCCATCTGGCTAACTCAACACTACAGAATTCAAAAACACCTGGCTATAATAATGTTCTTGGTCCCAAACAGTGATGGTTTTACTGTTTTTAGTCCCGGGAGTAAGTGCTGACTTCAATGGCCAATGAAGTTCAAACTTCAAGGAACCAAGAATTTGCTGCTATAGTCCCAGCAAGCTCAGGTGTTGGCCCTTCAATTGGTGACCTGTTAAGACCTTCCCTTTAACCTGCAGTTCACCTTTTCATCTTGAATTTCAGACTTGGGATAACAGAAGGAACACTTGGTAGGGATTATGGCTACTTTGGGGTATCCAGAGCTCTGGGTTGGTTACAGTTATCAGTTAACTCCTTCAACCAATCAATGCAGAGTCTTCATTCTATCTGAGAGGCTTCTGAGATCTGGTACTCAGTATAGACTAGAGGCTTCACCATATAAGAAAGCTATCCTGTTTCTGTTCAGTACACATAGAAAGCTCTCTACAATTGTTTCTCAAATAAACGAGGCTGTCTTGCTCCATTGGCACTGCTCACACTGGGCTTAGGCAGTTCTTAAAGTTTTAGTGTACATTCCCTTGCTTTCTGGGCCTATCTTTAGTGATGGAGACTTTGATATTCTTTATTCCACATCAGGACAGATGTACTTCCAGGTCAAGCCCCATACCATCTTCCCATTGGGAGGGACAGACACTTGCTGACTTGAATGAATAGACCATATACTGCACTAAATCTCAGCCCCGAGCCTTTACTCTGGCCTGGGGCCTCATTCACAAAAAGGCAGACACTAAGTTTCCGTTAAGTTGTAGGAGTTTATTTTAAATAACCTACAGTTGATTAAAAGGGAATTCATGATAAAAATAGAAGATACTTGAGGAAAGATGTGGGAATGGACTCTGCACACACACTAAACTAACAATGCCTCTAAAACTAATGATTATAGCAAAAAAAAAAAAAAAAAGTCTTCACATTAAAATTTTCCTTTTTATGGTTTTTTTTTCCATTTTTTACACAATTACAAAAGAAAAAATAAAAGCCCTAAAATCTTGATTATTTTTCCTTTTTGTTTTGTTTTTGTTCTTCTTGGACCAAATGCTCATTTTCCTCTAAATTTATTGACCTTTGGAAGTTTTTATACAATAAAATCTTTCAAATGAAAGACTGGGGTTTCCAAAGAAAAAGATGGATCTCTTAAAGGGTACAAAGAATGGTCAGAACAAAGGATGATGGGAAAATGGTTTCAGTCACTGATTATTTCATTATCCTTAGACTCACTCGCCCTTCATCCCTCCCCAACCCCAAGCTACACGATCTTTAAGATCAAGAAGAAGGCTTAAATATTTTAAAATAATTAAAACGAAATAAAAATTCACATTTAAAAAGGAACACTCAAGTCAGGAAATATTTTCCCATCATGCTTTTCTGTGAATAGGTGTCTGAACCAAAACACTGCCAATGTCACAACTGCTTCAAGTTTAATGAAAACTGATTCCCATGACGATAGAATGACAGCTGTAATAGGTGCGCTGGGTTTTTGTTTTGTTCTACTTAATTTTAAATTCCTGAAATAGGGGAGAGGAGGGAGTTTAGGAATTTGTTTCTATTAAAATATAGAAGTTATTGCAAAACCCTAACTGTAAAAACGCACCAATATAATCAGACTTCGCATACAGTAGTAGCTGAGAGAATCCAAACATTGCAGCAAAACTGAATTTGCCTGGCAGAATGCTGACAAATTCCCATCCACTTGCTCTCTTGAAAATAAAACAAAATTCAAAACAAATCATACAGCTAGAATTTTGATATCTGAAATATTTTTAAATAAGTTGTCCATAGGACAACTGGCTCAGCTCTCCCTTATAGTATCTCCAGGTCTATCTTTTTGCAAAGATGTTGGTTTGTTAAGACTTGTGGCCTCTCCCTCAGGTGTGAGGGCAAGTGAGGCTCAGTTTATCCATCTTCCCCAAACCACACTGTTCCTTTTCACAGAACCCCTGCCGAGACTGGTCAAAACTCGTAGTCCTCATCAGTCATATCAATGGCCCAAGCAAACTTCTCCCTCTGGGTTTTGTTGTAAATCTTCTCAATTGGGACCCCCCATTTTTTGCACCTGAAAAAAAACAAAAAACAAATAAACAAACAAATAAATATAGAGACAACAGAGATTAGTCTAGCTCAATGATAACCCATAGCAGAGGTCCAGAGTTTTCTGGTGTACCAAAATATTTAAAGGACTTTATCACCTCATTTTTTTTTTTTTAATCTCAACAGAGATCTCTAAAGTAGGTGTTACTACTTTGATATACAAAAAATAAAATAAAATAAAAAATAAAAAAATAAAAATGTGGACTTCAAACGACAACCATGCAGAGATGGTAAAAAGCAGTATCCTCACGCCCCTACAAAGTGCAGCTAGAATTTTACACTGTGCAGTTTGGTCTGAAGCCCATACTTTTGCCCACCATCACACTGCTTCTCAACAGTTAATCCAGGGAATGGTAGAGATGCCTCTGTGGGTGACCTGCTGTTCAACTTGGCACATTCTACAGTTATCAGGGAAAGGGAATTTCAATCTAGAAAATGCCTATATTGGATTGTCTGTGGGAAGAACAATAGAGCATTTTCTTGACTGATTTGAGAAGTTCCAACCCAGCAAGCTAGTTAAGTATTCCTCTGTGGTGGTCAGTTGCATTTTGTGCATCCACACACTTTGTCTTAAGTTCCTACTCTGACTTCCCTCAGTGATGGCATGTGACCAGAGAGTTATAAGGTGAAACAAACACCTTCTTCCCAAAGTTGCTTTGGGTCATGGTATTTTATCACAGCAATAGAAATCCTAACCAGAACAGCAAGCTTTGCCACCAAGCCTGAAGACCAAAGTATGATCCTCAGGACCCACATGCTGGAAGGAGAGAATCTACCAACTCTTGCCAAACTGTCACGAGACTCCTCAAATACATCTGGTGTGAGTAAGTACACACACACACACACACACACACACACACACACAGGAGAAAAAAAAGTTAACCCCTAGCAACACAACCACAAACCTAGGTCTCTGGTCTAGAATTCAACAACTCAATCTAATTAAACATCTTCAGAAATAATTCACTTACTAGGATGCTATTATGTGGGGCCAGAAGAAGCAAGCCTGGAGCAAGAGTAGGGTCAAAACTCTGGAAATCTCATCCTGAGATTGGCAAGATTAGATCACTCCCCTCCCCTTCCCCTGGCCTGCATGCTTAGGTTCATATAAACCTTTGCCCCACCAGAGGTGGTTGTAGCTGGTAGCCAGGTTAAACTTCTTTCCCCTTAAAAGGTCATGTTCAGCAGCACCTGGATTTCTTCCTCATGCAAATGAGGCATCCCTATCATCTTGGCCCTGGCCAATGATGTACACTCTCCTTGATAGCCCCTACTAACCCACCAAAGGTTTAAATAACTTCTGTTCTCCCCAATAAACTGAACCAGCACTCCAAAGCTGTCCCCAGGTATGTAAGCTTCCCTTCCTTCAGCCCCACCTGATGTGCAATGGGACTGGCTACGTGGAGAGGAAGAAGTGGAAATGGGGCAGCACTATGCATATATGAAAGAATAAGGAGGGGAAGGAGCATGGTATATACACAAGATAGAGAATCCATGTGCCTTTGTAGAATGATCTCTCTACCTGTGTAGGTTACTGGGATCTATGTCCTTAATTCTTTGCTGTGCCTTTCTTCCTTCTTTGTGTTTTTTGGAATTTGTTCTTACTTTAATTATTTTTGAGATGGAGTCTTTATTTAAACCAGGCTGGCTTCAAACTAGTATCGATCTAGGTTATGGGCAGACACTACCAAGCCCAGGTTAGTTTGTGATTAGAAGGAGGGTACCAGATGCACCCCTCTGGCTTTTCTGCAGGCATGGGCTCTTCACTAATGGGCCCATGGGGCATCTAGAATATTCCTTTGTACCTGCAGACAGAGCTGTAGGCTGTCCTGGAAGAAATGTGAACTTAGACATGGCATGATACTCCCAGAGACTTTCTGCCTTTCCTTAACCACCAACTCAACACAGCCTAATGCTTACCAAGCCACTGTGATCCTAGGGTCCAGATAATTGAGTTTGGAGGTCCCCAAGGCAATTTGTTTGTTCTCCTCTCGATCTGTGGCTTGAACCTCCAGCTTCATCAGCTGCTCTTCTAGTCTCTGTACAGCCTTCTTTTTTGACTCTACTACCCTGGAAGAATGGCAGAATCATTATACAGTAAGACTGACCTCTGGACATGAACATGCAAGTATCCTCACATACTGCTTAAAGGAGAAAAATCATGGAAAATGTCCCCAAGAAAACTTTGAAAAACAGTTGAGTATGGTGGTTTATCCTGGGAAGCCAAGAGGACTGTGACATCAAAGATAGTCAAGGCTACATAATGAAACCATGTGAACTGGGACATCCAGGCCCCTGAGTGATGATGCCAACTGCTCTGTCTTATTTATCCAGCCCTTGGAACAGTATCAGATACATACTTCTTGGTCTTTGCATCCTTCATGACTTTGGCATCAGCCTTAGCACTTTTCAGGTCCCTTCGAGCATCTGCTAGCTGATCTTTCTTGGCATCAATCTAGACAGAGAAAACCAGAAGTACAGTTAGGAATGAAATGAGCTGGAGAGGGAAAAGAGCTCCATCTCAGAACGTTAAACTGGGAGCTGTCAGTGTTTTCTAGAACAAAAAGGCTTTATGAAAACAGCAATGGACAGTGACTGCAGAAAACAACCCAGCTGCTGTCTGGGGCTCATTTATGTTCTTCAGTGAACAGTATAAGGTTCTATAAGAGTAACCTAGAAATCTGGTTGTAATCGGTCAGGAAAACATTCTGGCTTTAGAAAACAGAGAGGAGGGCCCAGATGACAGCTGTTTTCAAATGAATCCTATGTCAGGCTTTAGTATTCTTTTCTTAGTTAGTTAGTTAGTTAGTTAGTTAGTTAGTTTGAAAGAGACAGGGTCTGTATAGCCTTGGCTGTCCTAGAACTCACTCTGTAGACCAATCTGGCCTTGAATTCACAGACATCTGCCTGCCCCGGACTCTCAAATGCAGGGATTATAGGCGTGGGTTACCACTCTGGGCCTTTAGCATTCCTTCTGAGATTACCATAGGAAATACATATATCTACTAAGCCAGCCCAGATCATTTCCCACAGTCTGTCAAATCTGGGAAAGAATTGCCAGCTTTGGGAAAAAGGATATACTGAAGAGGATATCCCAGGAAATTAAAAGCTGGCGAGTAAGTATCAATTAGGAACTGCCTCAAGTTGGCTTACTATTTTAGAAAGTAGAGAAGTCTAAACTGAGAAGAAATTAGTCATCGTTCGATAAGAGAGACTTAGAAAACATCAACTGAAGTTTCTCCCTCCACAAAGGAATGGAATCCATATCTACAAGGAAGAAACAGAACACTTCCATCATCCTTTCCTGCTTGTTGAACCCTTGAAAACTTAAGTTCTGCTTTGGATGCTGCTTAGAAACAGCAATACTGGAGCTAATGCATGCGGGTGAGTTTGTGCTGCTGGATTCCAAAGAATCCTATCCCTGTGATCACTCTGATGACCTAAGAAGTCAAGAGAATATCCCAGAGTAAATACATGTTGACTTACACACATTGAGTTGTTGTTGACTGAGCCTAAAATTCATTAGACAAACACCACACCCCTGGCTACCCTCTTCCCTGCCGGGGGTGGGCGGGGAACCCACATAAAATGCAGCCCAAGATTAGAAACAATTCATCATTGTGAGAGAATCATTAAATGTTTACTGTTAGTGGCTTCCTTCCAATATCTATATTGTTCAAAAAGTTACTGGAACTGACTTTGCACACGAAAGCACTGGAGCTACCACCAGGCAGATAGATGCTTCTTAGGCTAGAAATGCAGCAAACCACAGTCTTAACCATTTCTGTGAATGCTAAACTGGCAAGCTATGTCAAATTCTCTCAAAGACTCCATTGACTGATTAGGCAACTGGGCGTATGTTTACTTTGTGGGCACACAGGAGAAGGTTCCTACACTTGGAGGGCTTCTTTGGCAGGCAGCCTGTGCTGCTCAAACAGTGGTTCCAGAAGGAGAGCAACAAATGACCTCCTCATTCTCCAGGAAGGGTCTCCTATACTGGGTAAACAGCACCTGGTGCTCATACTTTATTTATTCTGGGCTTGGAATGACAACGTATGAGGAAAGTAAGCAGTATCAGAGGATCTCCATCTAACAGGGGCAAAGCAAAGGCACATGCTAGAATGGGCATTCTGTGGGGTTCTTAGCTTGCTGACCGTATGCACAGATTAGAGAGGTCTGTGATTGATATTCACTCACTGTGAATCTGGAGATCCCTCCAGGCCAGCTGTAGCAAAGCCTCTAGGTTGTAGCTTTAGATTAATATGCATTATGCCTGTGTTCTCATCTTGTAGACGTCTCAATAGGAGAATATTCTGAGCCTGAAAATATGTGTTAAGTTTCACTGCAAAGTAATTTCTAAAAGTAAATTGTCCAAGTATAGAATTCCATAAATTTTGGATTAAAAAACATCTATCTGTACTTTGGCTATTGTCTAGTTGACATTTATTATTTCCTCTTTAATTAACTGTGGGCAAGAACCCAAAGAAATATAACTTGTCCTGTGACTATTATCAACAGATGTTGAATACTTTTCTGTTATTCATTACAGTGTTGTAGAACTCTTGAAATGTCACTTTTATTATCACTGCCTTAAACTTTATAATTATTAGGACCACCTCAAGATCTTAAATGAGGATACTTATTCCTATGCCACAGACTGTGTGTATTTAAATATAAATGTTTTCCATTGTAACCCTGTGCATCTATTTTAACATGAAGTATGTTCAACTGTGGATTAGAGGGTCCAGATGCACAGTTAAGCAGCCAATGCTGAGAGAGGAAGAAGAGTTGCACAGAGTGGAATAACATCAACTTGTTCTCGTATCAGTCTCTCCCAATAAGGGAGAACCCTGACACAGCCAGATCTGACACAAGTCAACAGATGTAAATAGTTGTTCTAAGAACAGGAAGGAACTAAATGCCATTGCTTCACCATCTTTTAAACTTCAAACAATCTAACAGGATTCCTCTCCCTTCCCCTGCTTCTGCTTTGGGGGATCAATCCCAGGGCTTCATGTATGGTAGAAAAGCAAAGGCAGATTCTGCCACTGAGGTGTATCTTCCTGCCGTGTTTCTTAGCCAAAGCACTGAGACTTTATTTTTGCGATGCAGGGATGAAGCCCAGAGCCTGCTGCACAAAAGGCAAACATTCTACCATGAAGCTGCACTCTTATTTCCATTTTCCTTAAGTATAACAGGGACAACAATTTTCAATTCAGTGGTACATAAAAGTTAGCACTTCAAAACAAAAAGTATTTCATACAGAACTTGTGTCTCCAGCACAAATATTTTAGGAAAAAACAAACACCATGATACTTTCAAATTATTTCCATCTGTTATCTGTAGAAAGAATCTTTCTTTCAAAACAGACCCAGATTAGCCTGCTGTTATCTCCAGCCACACTAGGTCAGATTCCAGAAACCTCTCATTCTCAGAAGATATCACACGACTCCCTTTGCTACCCCACCGTTGGACCCACCATACCTTAGACTGCAAGTTCATCATTGACTTCTCAAAGGTCTTTGGTGGTGCCCTCTGGTGGTTACAAAGAATTGCAACAGCTCGATTGGCACGGTTATAAGATAAAATCTTCGCTGGTACATTCTCATCAGCTGCAAAGATATATAATAGAAATATAATATAACACAGTCAATTTGTATACCAAGAATATACATCTGGCTCATAATCATCTGTAATGGGATCTGAAACCCTATTCTGGTGTGTCTGAAGACAGGGACAGTGTACTCACAAATAAATCTAAAAACAAACCTCAGGAGTCTTGTCATAGACCCTTATACTGCGGGTAAGAGCACTGACTGCTCTTCCTAGAGGTCCTGAGTTCAAGTCCCAGCATCCATATGGTGGCTCACAACCATCTATAAGGGGATCCGATGCCCTATCTAGTGTATCTGAAAAGAGTGACAGTGTACTCATATACATCAAATAAATAAATCTTAAAAACATTTAAAAAAGAAGATGCTATACTAAAAGAAATGACTATAGGAAAATGAGATGAAAGGATCTTAAGCTATAGTGCAGGGGCTGCAAAGAAGGCTCAGAGGTTAAAACACTCGCTGCTCATGCAGAGGACCTGGGTTTGATTTCTAGTACTTCTGTGGTAGCTCACAACCATCTACAACTCTAGTTCTAGGGATCTGACTTACTTTCTGCCTACAGTCTCAGCTGTGGGGAAGCTGAAGCAGAAGGTTCACTAGCTTGGACCACATAATGAATTGTGGCCAGCCTTTAGCTACAGTGTGAGAATTTGTTTTAAATGTAGAAGGAAAGAAGTCCTAAGGTCCCAGAAGTAATTGTTACATACTATTTATTTTGAAGAACAAAAAAGAAAAGAAAACGTAGGAAAAAGATTTACTACTACATCTTTCTGGTAGCCATGACAACTTTACCCGCCCCAATTTAACAGCACTATCTATACCCTGTGAGCTTGTAAGTAACATAGATAAAACACAAAACTTTTTAGAGCAGATGCAAAGCTCTTATCAATATCCTATGAGATTAATCTAGCATTTGAGGAAGGAGTGGGAAGAAAGGCCTTGGTTTTATTTAGACCAGCTAAGCCTCTTTAGGAGGTTGAAGAGAAAGAATGAAGAGAAGGACATTGACCCCATCCCAGGGACTGCCCTCCAGTATTCCTTACGTGCTGTGAGCTCTTTAAGCTGCTGCTGGAGCGTGATGGAGGCATTGTAGGTACGGAACACCTTGGCAGTCAAGCCCTCCATGAGATCCTGAAGATGCTTATTTAGAATACCAGTCTGCAGAAAACAAAACAACAAAGAGGATGTTGGAACTGAGGTAAACGCCAGATCACCCTTCCCCTTGCAGCAAGCACTAGGAGTCATCGTGCCAGCGCTGCCACCATCCTGTCAGTGACTGTCCTGTTCTTCAAGGAGGAAGTTAGCAAAGAGGGAAAATTATTCCAGAATACAGGATTGCATAGTGCCTTTCAATAAAGCACTACTTTAATCTTAAGTTCAAAGCAACAAATTTGTTCTTTCTTATAAATATCTCTCCCAGTAAAGAAAGCAAGTGAAAGTCTTAGGTCTGTAGCAAAGGCAACTGGGTATCTCTGGAAAGGATGAAAGAGAGAGAGAGACAGCTACCTGTAAAGCTCCACTCCCTCTGCCTTAAGGCTTTGGTAATAGGGGCAAGGGAAGGAGGGAGGGTCTGCTTCTGCTCACAGATGCACTGAGTGCCCCAAGGGAGGAAGGATATGTAGAATGAATGCCACTGGGTAAGCTAGACTGAATGGACAGTCCAAATGTCCTTTGATAGATCTTGACCCCAGGAGCCTGAGAGACTGCCTTGGACTCTAGCCTAGAGTCCTGTGTTAACTCACATTAAGTCGGTCAAAAAGATCATCCTCAGGTTGCTTGTTCTCCATAAATAGTTGTAAGTTTTTAAAAACCTAAAAGAAGTCCAATTATTATTTTAAAAATTTTTAGAAATAATTTCAAACTCACAAAATCTTTCAAAAAAGAGAAAAGGCATAAAGACAACCGATATATATTATACCCAAATTCTTGCTTTGTATGTGTAAATTTATATAAATACCTAAGCATCAGTTGTGAGCCATTTGTGGTATATATTGTAGCTCTTTAGCACCAAACATCCTGGCATCTACTTCCTAAGAACAAAAACACTCCCTTATAACCAACCTATGCTAACCCTACTGGTACAACTTAACTGGTACCTAGTGGTAAGTAGTAAGAACCTATATGCCTATCTCATGGGGCTACAGGGAGGGGCTCGGAAATCTGAGAACTGAAGGATTACCATTTTATTCAGTTGGGAATTGGCCTGGGGCTAAGAAAAGGCACAAGATGACAAGTGTACAGCATGACCAGGGGGTGCTGTGATGTGCTTAAATCACTAAAGTGGCTGGGTTCAATCTTACATTGAGTTTGCTGTAAAGGCTAACTCTCTGCAGACTCTGTTATAAACTGCTTCCAGAGATGGACACACATTCCCAGCAATGTAGCAGAGGTTGCAGGGCAGGGCTAAAATGAGGCACACAATACACCAAGAAGTATCTCTCTTCCTTCTTTGAGATCAATTTTACTAGAGCCCATCAAAATGAAGAGCATACCAAAGCCCTCAATAAATATTTGAAGAATGAACAAATGAATAAAAAGAGCAAGCCAGAGAAGCATAGGCCACATGAACTTACTCGTTTCTCAACTGGGACTTTGTTATAGTATCTGATTGAGTCCTTCCCAGGAAAGTCAAATTCCACCACATACTCCTGACCATCCAATTCTGGGTGTAGATTGATATGTTCCACTCTAAGTGAACAGCAACCCACTGTGTCTGCTGTTTCTCCTTCTTCCTTCTCATTGCCTGCTCTCAGAGCAAGCTGTGCAAAGAGAGTAGGGTTGTTAAGAAAGAGATGAACATCAGTAAAGAAACATGGACCACATATGATCTTAAGGAAACCCTAAACCAGAAGCCCCCAATTCTGTGGAGGGAGCATTAGTCTACATAACCTAGAAACACAGATTCTACAATGTTATAACTCATATGAAAGTCACAGGAATACCCAGAGACCCAAATTTCTCTACTCCATCCTTTGAATGAATATAGAAGGAAAAAAATTCTAACAAGGCAACAAGTGAGAATATGTTTTCATGAGAACAGTCAGATTAAAAACTATTATCAGGGCTGGAGAGATGGCTCAGCGGTTAAGAGTGCTGACTGCTCTTCCAAAAGGTCGTGAGTTCAAATTCCTGCAACAACATGGTGGCTCACAACCATCCCTAATGAGATCTGATGCCCTCTTCTGGAGTGTCTGAAGACAGCTACAGTGTACTTACATATAATAAATAAATAAATAAATAAATCAATCAATCTTAAAAAAACAAAACAAAACAAAAACCCTATTATCAATTTTGAGTGAATTCAGAATTTGGGCTAAAATGTAAATGTAAAAATAAAAAAAATCTGAGCACTAAAGAACTGAACTCTGTAGCACTATCTTTCAAACTGCAAGTGTAATAAATCACACTTTTTGTTTAAAAATTATATAGGTTATAGTCATCATTTTCTAAAAGAATAAAATGGGAAATAACACCAGATTTCAATGCTACTAGTTAAACCAGTGGTTTGTGCAACTTCTGATTTAATTTTATACAAATAAAAATGTTATGTTAGATTTTGACATAAAATAAGTACTTCTGCAGTATAGATTATGGTCAAAAAGCTTGAAAGTATCACAGTTATTTAAAAACCAACCAACCAACCAATAATGTTCAGTTTGTGCAGACCCTCCTGTTATAAAGACTGTTATAGCAACAGCAAACATACTGTACATGCCTCTTTCTTTGTATCTACATCTACTTTTCCTACTGAGCTAGATTTGATTGTAAGTCACACAGCAGATATACACTCCTGATCCTTGCACTTCCAGAGTAGACGCTCCCTATACCTGTAAACAGAACTGTCCCCACCTTATCAATGATAAAGGAACTTGTCCCCACCTTATCAATGAAGTACAGAGCTACAGCTCTCTGCCGAACTTTCATCTCTTTGGACTTCCAGTCTTCCCGATACTGATTTCGGATCTTGTCCACACACTTCTTCAGACGCCGAGCAGTCTCATACTTCTGCCAGTCTTTCTCACCCTGCAGAGTGGAGCAACACACTGAATATTCAGAGCTCTGAACCCAAAAATAGGAACCTGAGCTTAACCAAAGTCAGAAAAGCATAGAGCAGAAGAGAAAGTCTAGGGCATTTAGTCTGACAAGAGTACATGTTATTCTACTTTCACATAACTGACTCCTGTCTAATTCCTAAGAAAGCTTTCCGATCTTTTTTTTTTTTTTTAAAAAAAAAAAAAGGTTCACAGTCTTGTGAGAATCCCACCAAGCAAGCCTCCAAACTGACTTCTGTCAACATAAAGGATGTAAGCATCCCCATTGCATCAAAGCACCATAGCCTTGCTGTGGAATGTATGCTCCAATACCAGTTTTCTGCTAGCACTGAATTCCATTAAATTCAAGACAGCCATAGAGTTCCATGAACCTATCAAAGAAACAGAACCCAAGACTACCAAGTAACACAAAAGCTTCCATGAACAGGTGCTAATTATTCACCATTTTCTCACTTTTACATTTAAAAATGGTCTCTGATTTGACTGAGAAAAAAATGTTTCTGGGAACACCTTCCTTTCTTTTCTTCTTTTTTTGGTGTTTCAAGACAGGGGTTCTCTGTGTAGTCCTAAAGCTAGCTCCATCGATTAAGCTGCCTTGAACTCAGAGATCTGCAGGCCTCCGCCTCCAAATGTTAGGATTAAAGGTGTGCACTACCACCAACTGGCTTCTTTAAAAACAAAACAAAAAACAAAACAGTTCTTGGCATAAAGTTTGAGATCTGAACCTAAAGCCCATGAAGTGTCATGAGAATGAATGCTGCACACGCTCGGTTTTATAAACCTAACCAAGAACCTGTAGCTGGGGAGCTCACGTGTCTGATGGGTGAAAGAAAGCACTACTGTGATTCTGCTAAGTGGATATAGCATCAGACCGCCTTCTAAACACATAGCTCTACACCCATAGACGCGGTCCTCATCAACAGAGTTGTGCAATGGATTTGGTTAATACCAAGGCTGCAACTGGACAAAGTACAGAGAACAGGATGTCTGTGAAACAGTCAGGCATGAATGAGACCTCTACATCACACACTCTGACCTCAAGGTTCAGGAAGCATAGGGAAAGGTGATGGAAAGACTTAAAGAGGCACAAGCAGGAAGGACTGGGGCCAAAGTGTCTTCTAAATATGGTAGGGCCATTGCACTCAGGAACTGCTGTGGTTGCCTGCATAGTAACAAGCCACTCAACATTCCATCATGAAGTGGGGAGGGATACACAAGCCCCAACTCCCAGCTGAGGAGCTATTGACATTTGGTAGCTGCTAGTGTGTATTTATAGTGGTCTCTTTTGAGGTGTGGTACCTGGTAGCTTTCCCATGCCCCACTGGACAGCCCCCCACCTATGCATATATGGACACTACTAATTCGAGTGGGTTACTAAAAAGAGAAGACACAAAGTTGAGAGAATGATGTGTGTGGAGGGAATCTGGTAGTACTTGGGAAGTGGGGAGTTGAACAGTGTATGAAATTTATAAAGACTAAATAAAAAATATTATTAAAAAAATAAAGACTGACACTAAACAACAGAAGATTTCTGTTACCACCCTGAGTAGAAACAGACTCAAAAGCAAGGATTATTAATTTCAAGTGAGACAGATCAGGAAAATTCCACACATGTAGAATTTCACAAGGTGCAAAACTGACTACGTAAGAATCTGGGGATGGAGATGGCTTATCGATTAAGAGCCTCTGCTGCTTTCTTCCAGAAGACTTGGGCTCAATACCCATATCAGAAGTGACCTGTGGCTCCAGCTCCAGAGGAATCTGATGCCTCCCATACTGCAGGACTCAAATGCACATGTCCCTACATAAACACATGGGATTTAAAGAAGAAGAAATAACCCAAGAATTTCTATACTTAATTCTTTGATCCTACAGCAAAGGAGAGGAGGTGGTAGTGATTTTTTTGTTTGTTTGTTTGTTTATTCTTGGTTTCCACCTGAGACAAAAGACCTCACACATAGGCCACATGAAGGCATGGAGGTGCATGGAACTAAAAGGCTTACATTCAGATCTTAACAAATGGTCAGAAAGCAATGCTTTTTTGGATGTGCTAAGGAGTCGTCAACATTTCCTCACAATTGTGTACTATTGTATGGGCTTGTTTGGCTTTAAAACAAGAGGTTCAATAACTTATAGTTGTCTCATTTCCCCGGGAGCTGAAAATGTCTCTCTGATTTCTCTTAAGTACAGCTTGACATTTAAGAGAGTGAATTAGATCAAGTACAATACAAGCTATCCTCCTGGTACAAAGCAATAATGCACATCTGCCACAATTTCTTACATAAATCACAGCCAACAAGACACCTGAAAGACTCCCCAAAATAGGCTATCTAGCCAGGAGTGGACTCTTCACCACTCCAAAACACATAAGCTGTATCTCAATCATTGCTGGGGGTATGAGGTATCGGTCAGGCAAACAAGGTTTGAGAAAGTCAAGTAAGTAATTTATAGAAGAAATCACAAAAGAGCTTTCCCTTCACATGATTGGCCTCCTGGAACAAACCAAAGTTTTCTCTAGAACACTAGGATTCGGATCAAGAACAGAAGACACCCTGTGAAGGGCTAACAGCCAAGGGCTAGCCTCCAAGTATGCTTATCCTGGCTGCTTTCAGTGCTGCTGAACAGAGCCTATAAAATGATAATAGACTTAAAACCTTTCTGGACTGCTTCTAAAAAATATCCACGTAGGCCCTGTCTTCTTCCACGGAGTCACATCAAAGCCATCACAGAAGGTCCTTTCCTGCCACTGGAAGAGATGTGATCCCTCAAATTCTATTACCACATCAGTGCATTGCTAATGTGGAGTAGAAAATCAGTTTCGTAAAACAAAGGCAGTTTCGTAAAACAAAGGTAGGAGCCTTTGTCTCCCTTTTCTCTTTCTCTACTTGGCAATCTCTCCATAATGGAGAGAAAACTAGTTAGTGACAGTTATAAACCAGTGGTCACCACACTTCTTTTAAATGTAGATAATGTATCGACTCAACAATATGGGCAGATAGAGTTGGGGCTGCAGAGCAGGAAGTGAGCTGTTTGTCTTTTAACTCTTCTCAGGATCTGTACTGGGGAAGATGCCATTTGCTAATGAGTGTATGAATAAGACAAACTCAGGCTGGTTGCTCAGAGGCTTGTATCTGAAATAGGGCCTTTCACTGGCCCAGAACTCACCACTTAGGTCAGATTGTTGGACAAGCCAGGCTCAGGGATCCCTCCTGTCTCTATCTCCCCTGTGCTGGATTTACCAGCAAGTGCTACCATGCCCAGCTTTTTAAAATAAATTTGAATTGCCACATCTTTTATCTTTACTTTTGAAATTTTCATACATTTATATAATAAAATATGATATCTATCTTCCATTTCTCTTCAAGCACCCCATACTCCCTTACCACTTCAAGTTTTTGGTTTTATGATAACTCAGTAAGTACAGTAGCACTCACTGGAGCATGCATGTGAAATCTATCAGAATCTGGAAAAAAACAAGGCCTCCCTAGTAGCCCTGGCTAGCCTGGAACTTGCTACAAAGACCAAGAAAGCCTTAGACTCAAAGAGACTCTTCGGCCTCCCGAGTATTAGGTTAAAGGCTGTGCTACCAGAGTAGTTATTTTAGGGTTTTTTTTTTGGGGGGGGGGGGGGTTCGAGACAGGGTTTCTCTGTTTAACCCTGGCTGTCCTGGAACTCACTCTGTAGACCAGGCTGGCCTTGAACTCAGAAATCCGCCTGCCTCTGCCTCCCGAGAGCTGGGATTAAAGGCTGCGGCACCACTGCCCGGCAAGAGTAGTTTTTTTATTAAGTGATTGAGTATATTGGACATACTGCTAAGATCTGACAATGCCAGACAAGAATTTATTATACATCTATTCTTACATATTTGAATTATTTCATTAAAATAAAACTCAGAGCTGGAAAAATTGTTCATTCTGCCTTTAGAGAGGAATTAGGTTTGGTTCCCAGCACCCATAAACAGCTCACCACTGCCCCTAGCTACCTCTGGTTCAGGAGATGGTATCTTTTATTGGACTCTGTGGACACAAGGCACTTTATACAGTATGCATGCATTATGCAGGCAAAATACTCATAAAATAAAAACAAACAAGCCTAAACCAACAACAGCAATAAACCCCCCCAACCCCCCCATCCTAAAACTTGAACCTATGTCTTTATTTAAGAATGGAACACTTCTCTGGGTAGCAGTACACTATTCATGGTGCTATAAGACTCTACCCTCTGAAGTCACTGCTGTTCTGCTAGATGAAAGGAGACTAAGACAAGACTGAGAGCAACCTAAAGAAGCCACTGGCCTGCCCCCTCACCCCTGGGTGCCAGCAGTCCCACCTTTCTAGACCTGTAATGATTATTCTTGAGATTTCATCCCAGTTGTCTCAAGTCAAGCATTCTATCATGGGGTGATTCTCCAGTTTACTACTGTAACCATCTTGCAGAAACCTAGAAAAATCCTTACTATGCAGTTATCTGGTTATTGTCTAGACTAAGACTGGCTGACACCTCTGCTCTTGGGGTGCTGCCCTGGCTTGCCTAGCAGGGATCTCACTGTTGTGAGAACTACAGTTTCCTATAAATTTTGGCTATCGGAGGACACAACAGCCACATACTTGAAATCTACTCCCTTTCCTCCATCTCACTGCCATCACCTGCCTTGGTCACTACAGTTTCTTGCCTGAAGAACAGCTATCTAGAGGCCTCCTAACTTTCTGTTCTTGTCCAATACAGGCTGTACCAAGAAGTAGTCAAAACTATCAATTATGTCACCAGTTCAGTCATATTTTCTTCTTTACATCTATCTAGGTCAGTAGCTTCCTTTTGGACTTTCCAGGCCTGTCTGCTTCTGCAGGGCCTTTTTCATGTCTCTTACTACTTAATGCACCATTCGCCAAACATGTGAGCTCTTTCTCATGGCAAAAATTTCAAAAGGTCTCATTCTTTCTTTGGAATGCTAATTCCCTTTGTTTTTCTTCCCAGTGGCAAATGAGATTCCTATTAATCTTAAAAATCTAACCCTAAATACTATCTTTGTGGAAAAGCCTTTCATGAAACTGAGCCAAGATTGAGCCTGAGGTATACTCCTAAATGGTACTTATACTTCTGTGCAGTGGCAGTTATCATAGTTTATATTTATTGGTGTGATAACTTGTCATGCTTGCTAATCTTGCTGAAATTGGTAACCTATGTTTAAGACAGCTTCCATTCAAAGTCCTTAAATGGTTCTCTTCCCAGAAGAGAACATAGTCTTCATTGGTATGTTATTTAAGACTGGCCATAATTTGACAGAAGGATGTCATGGGAGAGCATGAGACTGGAGATTTAAATTACATTCTAAGAAGACTGATAGAGTTGCCAGCTATCGGATCTAGGACTACTTCTTTAAATTCCCACAGACTAAACTTATTGTGACTATATGCCTGTAATAGTTATTAAATGCCAACTTACATGAAAAAGCTTCTTAACACTAAACTAATACTCATCACAGATTGACAATATTCTGACTGAGGTGAATACACATAGAATGAACCATTAATGTGACAGTTAGTATATAACAATATTACAGAACCACCACCACTTGGTAGTTGTGGTGTATGTGCACATTACAGTGTGTGGTATATGTGTATGTATGTAGAGATACATCTCTGTAAGCATGTAGAGATTATATTTTTAAAAAATGTTTATTTTATGCTTATAGCTATTTTCATTTTGCCTGGCTGTCTGTGTACTACATACATGCAGAGCATGCAGAGGCCAGAAGAGGGTGTCAGATTCCTCCAGAACTGAACTGTTTGTGAGGTGTTATATGGATGCTAGGAACATCAAACACTGGCCATCTGGAAAAACAGCCAGTACTTTTAGCCACTGAGTCATCTCTTTAGCCCCTCCACCTGATTAAGAGCCTGACTGCATATGTTCCCAACACTGAAGTCATAGGTATGCATGGCTATGTAGCTTTATGTGGGTGCTAAAGATGTGAACTCAGGTCACATCTTCTTGCTTTTACAAAAAAAGTGTTCTTATCCATTGAGCCTTCTCCCCTAGCCCTGTTTGACACTTTGTGTTACTTTTCACATTCCTGTATACCAATGTACCCCCTTCTTTGTCTGTAAGCACCCATGTCTGTTTAGAAGACCTCTTTAAAGAGGTAATTTTAACCTGATTTCCTTTAAAAAGTCCATTCTGATGTTAAGAATAACTACTCTATTAATAATGAACAATTACCTTTCTTCTAACACAACTGGGTCCTTACAAAATTTGCCCACCAACCTATAATTCCAAAAAGGAATAAAACCATGGTTTCTTTATCCACTTCTATAGTTCTGTAAACTGCCCATAGAAGAAAGGAATAGCAGGGTCTCAGTTCCCCCTTCTATACCTATTCTGAAACAGAAAAACTATTTTCCAATTTATTTGAAGAAAGTATCCAGATGGTATTTTTTATTAAGAAGGTAGAGACACATGTCAGACCACAGGGTATAAGCTAGAAAGCATGCAAAATTTACATAGCTTTTCCATCTGTGACTCTCAGGTCTTAACAGAAGCTAAGTCTTTATAAACAAGGGTTTCAAAAGTCTTTAGCTTCACACTCTTAAATGGAAAACAGTTCTAGACTACACAGAGTCAATTTCCTTGGCTGTTTTTTGTGAACCCAATGTCTCTTTTGGTTATAGTTCACATATCCATAATATCTGATGGAAGAAGCTTGTAAAACTCTCGAGAACACAGAGTATATATAATATAGCTCTCTGGCTAATAAGATCTCAAGACAGTCCCTGCCTCTCAGAAGCCTAATAATTGAAAACAACTGAGGATGTAAGATGCACATGGTGGGTCTCTCAATATTTTAATCACAGCCTAAGGGAACCTACTCAGATGAGACATCAGAAAACATAAAAAGTACACAAGGCTCTAGGTTTTGTAGCTTGTTTCTACATTTAGAGACAAATGGTTTCTACATTTCTCACATAAGCCCATTAAGCACATCATCACCCTGACAGCACTGACTGTGAAGGCAAGAGCTGCAGCTGCACAATCACTGTTACCACCTGCACTCACTCGGAACATAATGGGACTTCAGAAAACTTCCACAGGTAAGATTACAATGGGACACAAACCTAAAACACCTTTAAATAAGCATCTACTAGGTAATGCTAACCACGAAAGCTCTTGCCCTTTTAGGGAGAGGGTAGGCTTTAATTTGTTAAAATGAGTCTGTGCAACACTAAATGCAGTGTTGCACACTGCAACACAACCAACAGAAAGAGATTATTAGCCCCACCAATGGGTGCAGCCTGTATTTATGCTTACCTTGATTCGTGAACTGGGATTCAGCATTATGTATTTGATAGAACCTTGAATATTCTCTGTCCAAGAGACCAGCCAAGTAACCTTGTTATCATGTCGGACTTCCTTCCATTTATGTCCAGGAGGAGGAGAAGGAACCTTTGCATCTCTGTAGAAGGAAAATGAAATGAAAAGTGATAAACCATGTCCCCTCTCATCCTGCTCTCAATTCTGAACAAAAACTTGGGAGACCTATGCATGCAAGCGCTACGCTGCTCTCACAGATCCCCTCTTAACACTATGAATAGTCCCAACCACCAGCCTTCTCCCCCTGTAGATGAACTCTTGTGCTCACTTGCTACAGTTGATGATGATGTCCTCAGGCATGATCCTTCTCTTCAGCATACCCATTTTGGGGTGGTTGCCTCGGCCTCGGAAAAGTCCTGGAGGCTCTATCTTGAAGTTGGCAATCCGCTCTCTATGATTATCCATTACACAAAAGCCATATTCTTTCAATAATTTTTCATTTTCTTCTTTGATTTTCTAAAACAGACGAAGGATTCAAATTCCTGCATGCTAGAGTTACATACTTTTATCTCTTGCAAAAGAAAGGTCAAGGTAAAGTCTAAAAATCACTCAGAAATGAACTTAAATACAGGAAAATGTCTAGTGATTTTACACACACACACACACACACACACACACACACACACACACACACACATATTCATTCCAAAAGTTCTATTAAGAATACTGGCTTTACACAATTAACAGATTCTCAACCTTTGTCTTTTGTAGTACTGCAGACTGAACTGTGTCTACCACTGACCTAAATCGTCTACAATAGACAATCGTCTATTGTAAAGGGTATAGTTTTGGTTTTGTTTTGTTTTTTTTTTCTGAGTTGAGGACCAAACCTAGAGCCTTGCACTTGCTAGGCAAGCGCTCTACCACTGAGCTAAATCCCCAACCCCAAGGGTAGATTTATAAACATCATATTTTTTAGTTTAGTTTTAAGGATCTGGTCTCATGTATCCCCGGTTGTCTTCAATCTCTCTATGTAACTGAAAATGCTATTGAATTTCTGACCTTCTTGTCTCCATTTCCCAAGGGCTGATAGTCTAGGCATGTACCATCACCACACATGGTTTTATGCGATGCTGGGGAGCAAAATCACGGCTTCATGTACATTAGGGAAAGCCCTATACCAACTGAGCTACTGTAACCCCAAGTCCTACCTAGCTATTTTAGAATGTGAGCCTTATAAAAGAGAGGTAAATGCTGGGTAGTGAGGAAGGACTGAATGCAAAAAAAAAAAAAGGAGACTCACAAAAGAATATAAAGCTAATTGTTTCCCTTTTAGTTTTAACTCTGTCGTGGATTATGTTTGGGTTTGTTTTGTGGTAGAGAACAATTGCTTAAAACATACATTTGACAGTTTCATTGAGAGATCTAGCCTTTAGGTCTGGGTAATTTTAGTGTGTGGTGTTTCTGTTTTGTTTTGGTTTTTTTTATCTTAGCTAGGGTTTTACTGCTGTGAACAGACACCATGACCATGGCAATTCTTATATGGACAAAATTTAATTCGGACTGGTTTACAGGTTCAGAGGTTCAATCCACTATCATCAAGGCAGGAACATGGCAGCATCCAGGAGGAGCTCAGAGTTCTACAGCTTCATCTAAAGGCTGCTAGCAGAATACTAGCTTCCAGGCACTAGGGTATTAAAGCCCACACCCACAGTGACACACTTACTCCAACAAGGCCACACCTCCTAATAGTGCCACTCGATAGGCCAAGCATATTCAAACCATCACAGTTCTTTCTTTCTTTTCTTTTCCTATTTTTTTTTTTTTTTTTTTTGTGGAGACAGGGTTTCTCTGTGTAGCCCTGGCTGTCCTGGAACTCACTCTGTAGACCAGGCTGGCCTCAAACTCAGAAATCCGCCTGCCTCTGCCTCCCATGTGCTGGGATTAAAGGCGTGCACCACCACTGACCGGCCATCACAGTTCTTTATAATCAAATTTTAATTAAAAATAAAAACTCATACTAAGGACTAGGGATGAGGTCAGTTATAGAGCGCTTACCTATTATGCACCAATTGTCATACCATTTCATCACTTCCTAAAAGAGCACTGCCAGAGTCACAGAACTGAACAGCATTTCCCATGGGGTTTAAAGCCCCCAATGAACCTGTCTCAGATTCTTTATTGGGTATGTGGTATTTAGTTGTCTGTCTGTTTGTTTGTTTGTTAGTTTTCTGAGATGACGCAAACCCAGGGCTGTATGTTTGCTAGGCAATCGTTTATATAGTACACGATCCTTAATCCGCAAAGGTGTGGTGTATGTGAGAGTTCAGCCTCCTCATTCCAACCATTCTTCTCTATCTTATATTATACATGGTGACTGGTGGTGGGTTCTCCTGACCCTTTCCTTTCTTGTTATTGTTTTAGCTTTTATTTTAGACAGGGCCTTGCTATACTTAAACTCTTGATCCCTCCTGCCTTAGCTCTTCCCAGTTCTAGGATTACAAGAGTACAACACCATAGCCCATAGATATATGAATTCTAAGTGGTGATTCAATAACCAAGTCCTGCTCAACTTACTGGCCACAGGTGCCCTGGTCAGGGGTTTAGCAAGGCAATGTTTATAAAAGCTTTTTGTTACTTGGACTAGTATTACATCAGAAGTCCAAAATGATTTTTATGCTTAAAAATATTGGGGCTGTAGAAATAACTCCATAGTTAGAGCAATTCCTAGCACCCATGCTGGGTATCTCAAAACCGCAGGGAACAGCTCCAGATCACTGGATATCTTCTGGTCTCCACACATGTATGCAAGCATGCACATACAATTAAAATAAGAAACATTCACAAAGTAAATAATAGATCAAATTTCAGTGATTTGGAAAAGTACAGATAAAATGAACTCTAAAAAGTCTAATGCGGGGCTGGAAAGATGGCTCAGCCGTTTAAGAGCACTGACTGCTCTTCCAGAGGTCCTGAGTTCAATTCCCAGGATCTGCATGGTAGCTCACAACCATCTGTAATGGGATGATGCCCTCTTCTGGTGTGTCTCAAGACAGCTACATGTACTCATTTAAATAAAATAAATAAATCTTTAAAAATAAATAAAGAAATAAAGTCTAATACAATATTTTTGTTTGTTTTGTGGAACCATCACAGTTCTTGCTTCCATTACAGAGTGGAACTTAATTTGCAATAACCCTCTTGCCCCAAGTATGTATGCTGAGATTACAGGCATGTACCAACACAGAGAGCTACCAGTTAGCACAACTCAGACATGTAATTAGACTTTACTAAGTAAATCTTTAACAAAGAAAAATATAAAATTAATGAATTCAATGTTCTGTCAAAAGAACCAAAAAATTAGACAAAGAATCACGATCCAAGATTTTCTAGTTTAGTAGATTCTATCATACCAATTTTTCTTCCTTGCTCATCTGTTTCCTGGCTTCTGATTGCGCTTTGAAATACTGGCTCATCTGTGTGAAGTCGCATTTACTAAGGTTGGTAATTGTGTTTTTTTCATCATTAGTCATTTCCTAGTTGAATGAAAAGATAAATAAATAAATAAATAAATACATTAAAAGTCTTCCTATTTCTTCAAAATTACACCTATTTTTTTCCTTTAATCAAAGATATCTAAAAGGATAGCCAAAAAAAAAAGACAAAAAAACCAAATTCACAAGCATATGAACAAACACCAATCCAAGATACATATATTAATCAATTACTTTAGCAATAAAGAGAAATACTTTCTTATTCCCATGCAGAACAACTACTCCTGCTCTTATGAAATCTGACTTTAGAATGCCTTAGATGGTGAATTTTAATTCAGCCTTTATTCACAATTATCCAAATAAAGAACAATGGAATTTTTTATATAGGCTAACACAGGATAGGTAAGTCACCAAGGATCAAGACAGAATAGGTGGTCAGACTAACCCTGTGCAAAGGCATCAGAGGACAATCCCTACAGAAACAATGTTTCCTTTGCTCAACTGGAATACGGTTTTCAGTTTAACCTAATCTGATAAGCTCCTTCCTTGCAGTCACATGAAAGCTGAGAGAAAAGATATATTCTTGTTAAACAAAAACCCGATTAAAATAGTAAGGGATAAAAGAGATATACATTAAACTACATTTTGCATTTTTTAAAAGCAAACTGTTAAGACATTAACAAAGGGCTACACCTCCCAGTCAGCACTTTCGTGAACTATGAGACATGGACACATGGGCCACAATACCTTTCTCCAATCTTTAAAGAAATTTTTCCTGAATATTTCCTTAGTAGTATATTCATGGTCAAGCATTTTTGCAAAGAATGTAGCTACTTCTTCTGCTTTGGGACTCAGCTTCATAACTTTACCTAAAGGAAGAAAATGGTTCCCAACAGTGAGGCACAATATTCATATTCTATGTGTACTGAATGCTGAGAGGCCATCACTGACGGCTTACCTCTCCACGGTGTACAAAGGTCTGCTAACACACAGTTATAACAACAACAGAGTAACATACTGTTATCTATCTACTTATAAAACTTCTCCTTCTCTTCAGTAGATATTTACCTGGGTCTTTTTTGGAGACTATGCCAGTTAATTGTTCCCAGGTGCCTGCTCAGGACAGGGATGACCTGGGGAAGGCCCAGCCACTCTTCCTTTTCCTTTCAGCAAGCAGGGTCCTTTACACCTCTTCAATGGTTTTTAAAAATCAAATCCTCAGAAGGACTCCTGCCACTGCTAAGCTAAGCAGCCTCTGTTCAAGAAGGGGAGGAAAGGATAGGGGGAGGGAGTGGAAGAAGGGAATTGTGGGGAAAAGAAATAGGCATCTTTCTTCTTCAAAGTTACGTGGGTGGAATATGAATAAAAATATATATTCATAGCAGGCAAGCCCAGATTCCCCACATAAAAAGCCTTCCTCTAGAACCTTCCTACTCAAGTAGTTCACAGACCAAAAGCATCACAAGCAAGTTTGTTGTAAACACCAAATTTTGGGCCTCAATCCTATACCTAGAATCAAAAACTGCAGTGTGTGTGTGTGTGTGTGTGTGTGTGTGTGTGTGTGGGTGTGTGGTTGTCTTTGTGCAACAGTGCCCACGTGAGGTCAGTCCTTGCCTTCCGTCTTATTTTGAGATAAGGTCTCTGTTCTCTGCTATATATATCTAGGCTAGCTGGCACAGACCCCTCCAACTCTCCTCTCCACTTCCCATCTCGGCATAGGGACATGCTACAATTACAGACAAGTGCGCCACTTTGATGTGCTGTAAAGACTGCTCTGAAAACTCATGTTCACAAGGAAAGAATACTGCACTCCTAGGGCCAATTTCTATCTTTTCTCAAAACCCAACTTTACAATATTATATGGAAACAATTTATGTCATAATAGCATTTAGGTGCATTCTAAATGAGATTAATATAGTCTCACTACTTACAACTATGTAAGTACTAATAATAATTCAAAAGGATTCACATTAATTACAGAAATTTAAAACTTACCAGAATCCAACTCATTGAAAGACTGAGAGACATTTTATCTCATAATGGGTAGTACTGCTCAAGCAGACTGTATGAAACATAGGGACACATCACAGAACTGAAACTTGTGCTATTTACAGAGGGTCAGCTCAGAAAACATAACTTAAAAGGCAAATACGTGATGCAGCTCTTCCTCAGCCCTTTCAAGAGTCTGTGTTGGAAAAAGACTTTAAGTAAGAAGTTTCCTGCTTCTCCCCATCCCCACTCAGGTCTGAACAAGAGTTGCCAGCAAAACAGCAACATAATTCAAATATAATGAAGGGGGATATAAACAAACAAATAGACAGACAAATAAACAGGGGAAAAAGAAAGGTAGCACTAGCTATAATTGTAGCATTCAGAAGGCTGAGAAAGGGTTGTGCATCTGAAGCTAGTCTAGGCTACAGAATCAGCATCTCAAAACAAAACAAAAAATAAAAATACATAAAGAAACTTAAATGAATGTGTTCCTGGTATGTTTCACATAAACTAAATATTCAATAGTGTTCTTTTTAGTTGGGGTGCCTTTGGAGTGCACTGGTTTTGTCCCACCCAATAAAGAAGCTACTATGACTTGATTTGTTTTAAATGGGCTATGAAAGGATTAAGTAACCGCTCCTACAGCACAAGAGTGGTGGAGGCTGTGTAGGTTCCCAGCAATAGTAGTATTTTGTGGAAAAGGCTAAGCTCCTGGAAATGGAAAGAAACTGTTGAGTCAGTGTTGAAATGGCAGGTCCTTAGCAGAGGCTGCAGTTCTATGTTTCAGCTAATTAATGTCCTATGCAGAGGCGGCGGGTTGGGGGTTGGGGGTGCAGGGCACAGCCAGCAATGTCCCGCCTACCAGTACTTACTTATCAGTTTGTACTAATAAGTCAAACACTCTTGACTTATTGTGGAGGAGTTTTATAATCAAAGGAAATCCCAAGAGGACCAACAGAGAAAACAAAATGGAGGAAGGGACCACAGCGAACAATAAACTCTTTCCAGGCCTAAGTTTCCTATACTGAAAAATAGCAGAAACCCCATGATAAAAAAAACCTACTTTCTATCATTATCACTTTGACCTTCACAGTGAGACTTTTCCAGAGAGCTGTCTAAAGTGAGTGAGCCGAGATCAGGCTACAGAATACAGCAAATGCTTTTTTCAAGGTCTTAGGCCTTTTCTCTGCAACAGGAAGCTTAAATTCAAGTATTTTCATAAGTCTCCAAGAATGACCCAGTGTGTAGGGTGTCTTATGCTTTCTGATCAAACTGCTTAGCTACTCTAAACATTTGCCAGTCAAATCACCAAGTGTTTTACATCATCGACTTCCTAAATAGATTAAATCATTAGTCTCTATCTATCTGGGACTTGGGTGTCTGAATATAAGCATATTCAATAAACAAAATTTCCTGACTTACAGAATGAGCCTTTTGGAAAAAACTAGTTGAATACCCCTTTTCCAAAACATGTGGAGCCAAAGGTGTTTAGATTTTCATTCTTTTTTTCACACCTAGATTTTGGAGAATGACTCTCTCTCTCTCTCTCTCTCTCTCTCTCTCTGTGTGTGTGTGTGTGTGTGTGTGTGTGTGTGTGTATAAAAATAAGGTATCAGGTTGGGCATGATAAGGTAATCAGTGCTGGGCACCTTTAATTCCAGCACCCAGGAGACAGAGATGAGTTCAAGGCCAGCTAAGACTACCTAAGGAGACCTTATCTCAAAAAAAAAAAAAAAGGAAGAGAAAGAAGTAAAATATCTTAAGGATGAGACCCAGGTCAAAGTTCACTTGTTTCATAGCAATTATTGGATGCTAATAAACCTATCTCATCCTACGCACAGGCATCTATGCTCCTAAAGCCATTGCTGGTGGTCAAAGAGATGTACCAAACAGCTCCGAGTGGTTGCTACCAGCTGCTTCTTAGTACTTTGCTGTCCAGTGTTTCTCCTTGTTAGTAAATACATTATTTGATTCAGAAACACCCAGTTCTACCTATCATCTGTTAAACAGGCCCAGATCTACTGGTGAATCGTAAATACATATAGGGGTTGAGACACAGCTCTAGCGTTTCTGGACAGAACTCTTGGAATGAAGGAGTCAGTTGGACGTTACTACCCGATACACCACCAGTCCAAGGATTGTGAGAGGCTACTCTCAAATCCCTCAAACCAAGGACAAAAACACAGACGTGTAACTCTCATTTTAGAGATTTTGGAAAGTTCCAAGAGACTCAAGGCGGCCAGATAAGGTAGCATGTGCCTCAGGAGCAGACAGGTACGTATACTGAATTCAAGGACAGCTGATCTACATCATCAAGTTACACAGTTAGAAATGTCTCAAAAAATAAAAACAAGAGACGTAGGCAGACCATTTCTTTAAAATTCACCTATCAAAATTCACTACATAGAGTGACTTAGCTTATGATTCCTACCTACAGGCTTAATGATGGCAGCTAAACCTTTGCTAATACTACTTCTACTGATCAGCAGTTTGTTGGCATACTTTCTTATCACTAAGTGCTACAGTTTGAATGAGAACAACTCCACAGAACAGAACAGCTTCCTATTGAGTTCACATAAAAGCCTTCAGCGTGTAGGCAGGCTCTAGGCTAGCTGTGAGCCACATGGATAAACCTTTTTAGGACTACAGATAAGAAATTAACATCTGCCTTTTTCATATTTTTCAAGCAGCAAAGGGGACCTTATGAATTAAACACCCGAGATTCCTTTTCCCAAACCACACATAGATAATAAAACAAAGTGAAGTAACTAGATAGGACTGCAATACAGGCAGTGTCCTCATTTTCTATCCCTGAATAGAAACAAACCTTTCTTAGCCAAAATTCAAACAACCTGAAATAACTCACCATCATAGTAAAACTTGACACCCTCTGGCAGAGGCTCATACGGTGGAGCGAAGACAGGCCCTTTATGTTCTAGGAATTTCCACTTGATTCCTTCTGGATAGCGTTCTTCTTCCCACCTTTCAAAGACAAGGCACAAGCTCATCAAGTGATCACCTTGCTTAATAAAAAGATCCTCACCTATTAAATGCCAAAATAATTAACTGATCAATTCGTGGTACTCATTCAAAGACTGTATCTCACTGAAAAAGGCAGCAATTTCAAGCAAGATGAACATGGTAACTAAAAAACCTTTCATCTCAACAGTTTCAGTTTAGAGATACTAAGTATTAAAAGACCATCCATCACTCAGAAGCACAGCAGTAACTATGGGTATAAACACTGGGGTAACTGTTCTACTTTGGTACTCTAACAATACGCCACAGTGGTACACCTGAAGGAGGCATTGCTAAACTGACGGCACACAGGCAAAAGTTTAGGGGAAAGCAGCCCTATTTGAAAGTACAAAGCACAGCCAGACAGGATGCCTTTGGTCCCAGCATTTGAAAGTCAGAGGCCAGCAGAAGGATGAGTTCTAGGACAGCCAAGGCTGTACATATAGTAAGACCTTGTCTCAAGAAAACAAAACCAAACCAAACAAGTGCAAAAGGACTGAGAATAGTCTAACTGAGACACACTAAGTTTAAGACACTTCTGAAATACATGGAACTATCTAGTAGATACTTGACAAAAATCTAAATAAACTGCAGAGTAAATAACTTTCTAAAACATTTTATTCTTTAAAAAAATCAAGCATATAAAAAACAATTAACTAGAGATATATCCAAAAAAAAAAAAATATTGCTGGGCAGTGGTGGCGCACGCCTTTAATCCCAGCACTTGGGAGGCAGAGGCAGTCGGATTTCTGAGTTCGAGGCCATCCTGGTCTACAGAGTGAGTTCCAGCAGAGTCAGGGCTACACAGAGAAACCCTGTCTTGAGAAAAAAAAAAAAAAAATTAAAATTTATTACATTTCTATTTTTACTGATCACTTCAAAGTTAGCTGTGGATGTGAAAGTTCAATAACTACTTCAGCAATTGTCTTTATAAAACTGATCCTGTATATAACTATAACACATTATCAGACCTTAAAAAAAAAAAACCAGTATTTTTCAGTGTCATTTTAGTATTTACTCTGATTATAAATTCACCAATGAGATCCAGTATTTTACAGGTACAGATCTGCTGAAGGATTGGGCATTGCATTTGGATGTTTCTAACACCCCCTTTACACTGATAGACAGATCTGACAACCCCCTCAGAGTTTGAAAAAAATCAGCCAGATAGAATCCATCTGATACACAGACTACTTTTAAATTTCTCAATCTCTATCTTTACAGCTACAAAAGGAATTTCATGGATTCCTGTTTTGGTTTGGGTTTGTTGTCTTTTGAGACAGGGTTTCTTCTCTATGTAGCCCTGGCTGTCCTAGAAATAGCTCTATAGATCAGGTTGGCCTTGAACTCAGAGATCTACCCGACTTTGCCTCCTGAGTGCTGGTATTGTTCTGGCTTGTTCTTCTATAAATTCGATTAATTCCAAGTCCCATATTTTAAACGTTTAGAATCACACAGTAAGAAAAATAAATCCCTTCAAGTTGTAACAATGCTGTTATTTAAAACTATAGTCAACATATATTGTCAAGTAATTTTCAACACGAATTATGATCATTTTATGGTTAGCGATGACAGATTTTCAACATTGGAGTTTGCAAAGAATAACACTGGGCAAGTCCTTTATACTATATTATACTAACTCAATATGAACCAGGAAATTAAAATTCTAAATATAAAAACTAAAGCTCATTTGGACATTAGGAGAAAATAAAGGGGAACAGCTTTATAACATTGAATTTGGCAGTGATTTCCCGGATACAATAAATATAAAAGTAACGGAGTAACAAAAACACATATAAGTTGGGCTACATCAAAATTTTAAAAAATGCCTGTGGATCAAATGGAATATTCAAGAAAGTATGAGTTAAGTCACAATGAAAGAAAATAGTTGAAAGTTAAAACTCTTACAAAGGGTAATAAAACACACAGAGAATCCCTTATTGGGCATAGTGGAATTGGCCTTTAGTTCCACTAGCTTGGGAGGCTAAGGAAACAAACAAACCGTGAACCGGGAGCCCAAGGCCAGCCTGACCAACAGCAGTAAGGAGTAGAGCTCCCTTCCTGTTTTCTACAGGGGACACACCGTTCTCTCCAAGTATACAAAGATTCCACTGTCTCTATTTCTGCCCCACCACCACTTCTTTTTTTTTTTGCCATCTTAAAATGGATAGTATCTCATTATAGCTTATTTATAAGGCAAATTTTATGTGTATTTTAAATATACATTTAAATTACATTTTAAGTATTTAATATTTTCTTTTTTAAGTAAAGTTTTTTTAAAGTCTTAGACCTAGAAGGAACAATAAAGACTTTCCATAATCAACAACTACTCTACAGATGGTATATTGCTATACTAGCTGATGACAAAAGCCCAGATGTGGAAACTACCCAACCCTCAAATCTACTACTCTTCAACTCAGAGAAACTGTTTGCAAGCATGTGAAAGCATCTGCAGGAGCCCCATCTGTTTTAATAGTCACAGTGTAACTGTGGGGGGTTCAGAAAACCATGTATCCCCTTATATTCTTGTCATCAACTCCATTGTTTTGAAATAAAATTCCAAACCATGTCTCACAATTCCTCCAAATTCAACATAGTTTTTCCTCAGGACAAATAGCAACTTCCTTACCATTTAAGCCAATTAAGAGATTCAATGAATCACCAAACACAAAACTTTGGTTTAAACAGAAAAATGTAAAATGCCCTCCAATACATTAGTATTACTGGAGTGACAGGTATTACCATTCAAATATAACTGTAGCGTTGGCCTTCTGACACTCCAACACCAGCACCAGTAAGAAGGGCAGGCTTAGAAATTCAAGTTAGGGAGCAGTTTTAGTTTTTAAAAAAAAAAAAAAAAAAAAAAAAAAGTTTCCTTGGAAAGGGAGAAAGTTCAACAGTCTAAAAATGAATATAAAGCAGAAAAGTAGGCCTACATGCTTTCTCAAGTCAAGGTACCCCGTGTTAGCAGGTATCTTACTATAAAATTTATGAACAATGAAGATATGTAGATAAAAATCTAAAACTATAGCTTTCTGGAAGCTATCTAGAATGAAGAACAGACTCTGATTTGGAGAAAATATCAATAATCCTTATTCTTTAAGGTTTCTTAATTATTTATGTATGTATGTATTTATTTATTTATTGTGTAGGCATTGTCACTGATAAGACCTTTAAGTCCTGGTCTTTCAACACTGAGATATCTCTTTAAGTTTATACATGCTTTTCTTAAATCTGAGTGAACTTGGTTCTATGAGGTCAGTTGAGAGTCAATAAAACCAAATAGAACTGAAAACCTATGCAGTTCTACAACAGGTAACAGGGTCACATAGTTAAATACATTCATTGCATGAATAGATCTAAAGCATACTGCCACCACGTCTAAAAAAGATATGAAAAAAAAAAAAAAACATATCAAAGAAAGCAATAGGGACCTGGGCTATTTTCCCATTCCCATAATTATGAAATAGAGGAAGATAATTACGCTAAGTTTACTTCTGTGGTCAGGACAAAGATCTACAGACTTTGGAGCAGTTCTGGTAAAGTGCATTAATCTCTTTCACTTAGGATAGTAAAGGGAATTGTAACAATGAGATACCTTCCAACTAGGCCACTGGTAGAACTCAGGGAGGACGCCTGCATGCAATAAGAAGCTGTCTATCCTTATATCCCTAGTCACCATTCCTAGCAGCTTACACTGTATCGTTGGACAGTGGTTAAAAACACATGCAAGTTGAACAATGAGATTTCATAAAAGCATACTTAATCTATAGCAAAAACTGTTCCTTTCCAAACCAACCATCTTTCAAGGACTAGCCAGTTCCCCCTCGAACTAAAATAAGAATTAAAACAGAAGTTTTGATCTCTTAGACTTAATGTATGGCAACACTTGATAAGGATTTCAGCCCCCAAATAAAACTAGGACACTAAAGCCCTGAAAGGTACCTGATTCTATACACAAAGGCTATACTGAGGTTTTGGGCCCATAGGGGAAGCGATGAGGCCACAGGGAGTTCCTAGTGTTGAGGTGGCTTTTTAAAATTTTGTGTGAGGTTGTATCTCTGCTGTTTCAATTGTTAATTGGTACCGACTAACTGCCAGCAGGTTCTCGTATTGCCACTTCATTAGCCCATCATTAGGTTTTCTATTTTGTGAACATCCGTCCTTCATCACCTCCCTAGAGGCAATCTAGAATGGTATCAGAGGTCATCTTGCTGCTGATTGGTTGTAAGAAAAAGCTGACAGCCAATAGCTGGGCAGGAAGTTGGGGAGGGGGAACCTCTGGGGAGAGAAAAGCAGATATGGAAGATTCCAAAGTGGACACAGAAGGAAACAGACACAGATATATGAGCTAGTCATGTGGCGAATCATAGGCAAGGTAGTCAGGTTAAGTTAGATGAGCTGGCTGGGAGACTGCCCCAGGCAAAGGCCTAAACCTTAAACTTCAATGGAAGCCTCCTTGTTATTACTTATACTGTTGGTGGGTCCAAGAAAGTCCCTCTATATCCTAATAACAAGAAAATCCAGTCCACATTTCCTGAGCACCTAGCAGAGAAAGCCAACAGACTGCAATTACTCACTTAAACATTCACATGCTTCCCAATAGTAACTCCTAATTTAATCAATCATTCATTTTAAAGATTATTTTATTAAAAGCCTTTTATAAAATCCTGGTGTGGTAGCACATACCTTTAATCCCAGCACTGGCAAAGGCAACCTAGGATATAAAGCTTGTCTCAAAACAAAGGAAAGTAGGGTATAAAAGTGTTTACTGTGTGAACAAATTCTAGGGAAATGATCAATGAAAAGTGAAATAAAAGCCTAAGAAAATAAAAATATAAATTCTTTTGTTGTCTTACTTTGATCCCTATAAGGATAGGGTTCCACTGCTTTTTCATAATCCTTATCTACACTTCCCTTTGAACTCCAAGACCTCACAGCAACAAGCCAATCACTGAATACAGGCACATTTCTGCTCCACTGCTCCCTATCGCCTCCCTGGGCACTGATGTTTCCCATTCCTCAGAAGTGCTGGGAACATCAGAGAGTAACACATAAATCAGTTTGAAAGGAACAAACCAAACTGTAAGTAAAGGTAATGGTTTACTCCAAGGATTAAAATATATATATTTAATTGTATGTGTGTGAATGGAGAAAGGTATAAAACATTTTTTTCCTGACAATCTCTGGCTCACTTGAAAACTTTTAACAAAAAATATAAATTAAACATTACTGCCGAGCAGTGGTGGCGCACACCTTTAATCTCAGCACTCAGGAGGCAAAGGCAGGCCGATTTCTGAGTTCGAGGCCAGCCTGGTTTACAGAGTGAGTTCCAGGACAGCCAGGGCTACACAGAGAAACCCTGTCTCAAAAACAAAAACAAAAACAAAAACAAAACAAAAAAAATACTCGTATAATAATTAGTATAAAATTGAGAAATAAACATAATTCCGTTATTTTAAATTTTCCAAAGTTGGCCACTAATGTACTTCTCCCAACTAGCCTGTCGTTGCTAAGGTCTGCCTCTACCTTCACATTACAATCCTTCCTAACACCTACTCTTACAACTCTTTCCCAATCCCACAGACGGTAAACAGATACAAATCTATGGCATTTTCTTTGCATCTCTGATTTCTTATTAAATTACCAAGGCTTACAAACCCTTCGTTTACATAGATTAGCACTATGTTCCTCACTTTTGTACTGTTTTTCACACTTGTCTTGCAAGAACTTTTTAACATAAGTATTAGCACTTTTTATTCCTTTAGTAATGTGTATGCTCATCATAGGCATGCTCGGATAGATACACAGACACACACACAGCACATGTGGATGAGAGGTTAACCTCAAGCACTGTTCTTTAGGAGTTGTTCACCTTTTTTGTTTTGTTTTGAGGCAGAGACTCTAAATAGGCCTAGCTGTCCTGAAACTCACTATGTAGGCCAGGCTGGTCTCTAACTCACTGACGCCTTCCTACCTATGCCGGTACTCGATTAAAGGCACTCAATATACTGACTCTCCACTTAGTTTTCTGAGACAGTCTTTCTCATCGGAAGCTGGGACTCAATAACTTATATAAAGAAAAGTCAGGGAGCCCTAAAAATACCCATCTCGACTGTCTTGGCAGGCACAGGAATTTTAAGCACCTACAGTGCCAGGAATCAAACTCAAGCTCTTGGACAAGTACTTTACCAAATGACTCCTAGCCTGAATTTTTTTTTTTATAAGAATTTATTATTTATTTGTGAGTGAAAATATGGGAAGGAGAGGGGCAAGAGTGTCCACAAAGGCCAGATGTACTGGATCCCATTAAACTTGAGCTACAGGAAACTGTTGGCTGTCTGATTTGGATGCTGAGAACTGATCTCCCCTCTGAAAGAACAGCATTATTCTTAACACTTGAGCCATCTATCCAGGCCTAGACTTATTTATTTATTTATTTTTTAATGGCATAAAACTGTCTGGTGTAGGATACTTTAGGTTTCAAACACAAACAAAAAACATTTAGCTTGTGTGTGTGCATGCATAGAGCCACAGTACACAAGTGGCAATCAGAAGACAATTTGCAGGAGTTGGTTCTCTTTCTACCATGTGTGTTTTGGCAATCAAATTCAGGTGATCAGGCCTGGCAACAATGAGCAATCTCACTACCTTAAAATTTCCAATTTAAAACAAAACAAAACAAAACAACAACAACAATAACAACAACAAAAAACTTCTCGCCATTAAGGTGCCCAGAAAGTAAAAATGATTTTTTTTTT
>JADRCH010000106.1:3584487-3651989 GCA_019843965.1 Rhynchomys soricoides | reverse complement strand
TTTTTTTTTTGTAAACCTGGCAACCTGAGTTAGATCGTTAGCATCTATGTATAGGGGAAGGAAGGAGGGTTAACAATTCCAAAACAGTTGTCCTGTGACCTTCACACACTCTGTGATACATACTGAACTCACACACATCATCCGTTTTTCCCCCCTCAATAAATTTTTAACTGTCTGCAGATATGTTTTTGGGAAGGTATGGGATCACATGTGTGTTCGATGGTAGTGCATGTGCTTGTGCACCTGCACATATGTGTATGCGAGATAGATGTCCAGTGTCTTCCTCATTGCTGTCTATCCTATTTCTTAAAACAAACAGGTTCTCTAACTGAACACAGAGTTCTTGAATCTAGCTAGGCTGGCTTGCTGGCAAGTTCCAGAAATCTGCCTCCACAGCACAAAGATTACAGATGTGTCCTGCTGTGCTCTGCTTTTTACAAGAGCACTGGGGATCTGAACTCAGGTCCTACTACTTGTGCAGCAAGCACTTTACCAACTGGTCTCTTACTCCAGCCTGAAATTTTTGACATGTCAAGTTAATAATTTCATTATGGTTCTGGTTATATTTTACTTCAAAAGATCCCTACTTTTTAAAAATTACACAAACATTCACCAAGATTTTCATGTGTAGGGTTCCTTTGCTGTTGTTTTAACAAATTGGCAGTTTTATGAACATGATTTATAGGAGAGAAAAAAAGAATCCTTCACGTAGTAAATACATTTCTAACACTAGTAATGAATTGAGCACTTCAAAAAGACACAGGAAAGTATGCTGGTAATTCTCAGCATAAAGATAGAATATATGATGAGATAGGTAGACTCAGCCTGACTTAAACAGTACGTAGAGTATATATGCACTGATATACTACTAGGTACAATTTGAATCAAATGAATGAATGAATGAATGAATGAATGCATTTTGAATTCCCTTCTATATATAGGCTAATTCTACAGTCAATTTGATTCAACGAGAAGAAGCTAGTTTTGAGATCCACTAGATTTAGAGGTAGTAAATTACTAGGATCTGAAAACGAATCTGTTCTTCTAGAGAGTCTGTAAGTACTTCTCCATCAAATGTCAGGAAATTAACCTTAATAATTCAACTCTTGTTTAATTGGGCTGCATAATAAAAGTGCTGACATCTTAACCCAGTGCTGAGCTGTTACCATTTCCACTTCTGTTCCTCTTCCTTTTTCGGCTTCTTTTTCTTATTATCTGGCTCAGCAACTTTTTTATCTTTATCTTTATTCTTAGGCTTTTTAAGTTTGCCGTCCTACAAAGAAACAGACAGAAAGCACTTAAGTCAGGACTGATTACAAACCGGAGGCTGTTTTTTGGAAGCTGCTAGGAAGAAAAACCATGAGCAAACATATGCTGGAACTGGAGATCTTACATCTAATTCCTCACTGTCATCAAAAGAGAAAAATTTACTGATATTTTACAATTGAGTCAATACTTCCTCCAATCCCTCTAGCAAGCAATTATTCAGGAATACCACATGTAATCACAGGGTATTTTCCTCATTTACTTTAAAATGTGTTCATCTTTAATCTCTTCAAATCTAACAAGGTATAAAAAAGACATGCAATAAAGATTTAATATTTGATCTGAAAGGGAATTCTGTGACTCAGTTACTACTGCTTCTATACACAGAGTATTCTCAACCGGGAACTGCTCACAGTGGTGTTGGAGAGATGGCTCGGCAGTTAAGAGCACTGACTGCTCTTCCAGAGGTTCTGAGTTCAATTCCCAGAAACCACATGGTGTCTCACAACCATCTGAAATCGGGTCCAATGCACTCTTCTGGTGTGTGTCTGAAGACAGTTACAGTGTACTCATATAAATATAAATAAATACTTTAAAAAAAGCCAGGCATAGTGGTAGCACACACCTTTAATCCTAGTATTAGGGAAGCAGAGGCAGGTGGATCTCTTGAGTTTGAGGCCAGCCTGATCTACAGAGCACCAGGACAGCCAGAGCTAACACAGAGAAACCCTGTCTTAAAAAACAAACAGGGCTGGAGAGATGGCTCAGCGGTTAACAGCACCAACTGCTCTACTGAAGGTTGTGAGTTCAAATCCCAGCAACCACATGGTGGCTCATAACCATCTGTAATGAGATCTGACACCCTCTTCTGGGATATATGAAAACAGCTGCAGGGAGCAGGGCCGGAACGAGAAGAAAAACGTGTATGAAGACAGCTGTAGTGTACTTACATATAATAAATAAATAAATCTTTTTTTAAAAAAAGAAAGAAACGCCTCCATAAGATCAGGCTGCAACAAGCCTGCAGAGCACTTAAAACAAAACAAATCAACTTTATTGCTAGGTTAGGGAAGAGTCTGCTTACTTCAAGGATTCAGATCTTGAGAGGCTATGCTCCACACCCACACCCATGTCCTAAGGAAATACTAAAGGGACTCAGTGGATTAAAACAATATATGAGAGGCCAGGTTGGGAGAGAGGCAGGACAGGAACTGGAAGGAAGGGAATGAGGGATGAATTTGATAAGCTCAAAGTTGACAGTACCCTGTCTTTGTGTGTCTAAACAGCAGTGACTTAGTCACATCAGTTCAAGGCCAGACTGGGTCTCAAAGTGAGATTCCATCTTAAAAACACAAAATAGGCTGGGAGTAGCATATACCTTCAATCTTAGTATTCAGGAGACAGATGCAGAGAGATCTTTTTGAGTTTGAGGTCAACCGTGGATGTGTATATATGAAACAAAAAACCCCTCAAACCTAAGAGTAAAATTTACCATTAAAGGAAGGCAAATCCAAAACACACATCCCAGCAAAAATGTGACTCAACTTTGATCTACATTTTCAGTAACACATGAGGCTATACTTGGTAAGTTTTATATAGCAATGAAAGATGAATTATGGAATGGCACAGCTAGAAACTATTTGGTTTCCTCTCTTCCAGCCATAATCAAGGTAGTCCTGAAATCAGTCTGCCATTTTATCAAGGTTATATAGCTGATGCTGAGCATAATGAAATCCTAAGTATATATTTTTTTTCATTTTCTTTTTCTTTTCTTTTCTTTTTTTTTCTTTTTTGATTTTTCGAGACAGGGTTTTTCTGTGTAGCCCTGGCTGTCCTGGAACTCACTCTGTAGACCAGGCTGGCCTCGAACTCAGAAATCTGCCTGCCTCTGCCTCCTGAGTGCTAGGATTAAAGGCGTGCGCCACCACTGCCCGGCCCTAAGTATATTTTAAAATCAATCAATCAAACAAAAACAAACAGAATATCATGAATGAAAATGGCTAGAGAACATCCTATGAGTCTATAATAAGATGATAATCAAAATAGAGATAAACTTAGGTCTTTAAGCAATGACTCTAGAGACAAAAAGCAAATGCTATACTACTGCACTGTAAGCAGCTATGAAAAACACAAGTGTGCAAGCAGAAGAACAGCATCAAAATATGGGGGCGGAGGGGCGGAGAGAAAGTAAGTAGAATAAGAGCAATTCACCTCTCTATTACCCAAGTGCATCTGCAATACGACCATCTACCTTATAATCCTGATACCATACATGGATGCCCTGAAAGATTATAGCCTCAAAACATAGTCAAAAACATGAGCCTTTTTCCTAGAAGTTGATTTTGTTACAAAATTTGTCACAACAATAAGTAACTACTACAAGAAATTTGTACTGAGAAGTGGAGCTATTGCTCTACCCAGCCAGGTAGTTTGTACAACTGTTGAAATGCTTATGGATCCATTTGAATATAGAAGTTTCAGGCCTATGACATGGACAAGTCCTAGAATGCTGTAAATAAAGATTAATGGACATACTGGTGGGAGTGCAGAAGACACAAATGCTGATAGAAATACAGAAGCAATTGCCAGCTTGTGAGGGGCAGAAGATTACATGAGGGACTAGATTAGCATCGTTCCTATCATATTTAGGAAAATAATCTGGCTATATTCTACCCGTGTCCTGAAAACATCAGTACGGTCAAGTAAAAAAAAATAGAATAAGTTCTTTGGTGGAAGAAATTTCAAAACAGCATAAAACCAAACTATGGCATGATTCCCACTCACTGCTTAGTAATCCAAGATAAGGAAAAAAGTGTGCAATTTCACCAGGAAAGGAGAATGTTCAAAAATTTTAAGTTGTAGCTAGAGCAGGTGCAGACAAAGTAACTGTAACCAGTAAGAAGATAACACCATATAGGATTCCTACTTTGCACAGGAATAAGTTTCCCCCTTGAAAACAACTGTACCAGACTTAGCAACCAAAGCACACAGAGGCCTAACAACTTTGTAGAAGGGACCTGATTCTCCAATCAGGAGAAGCAGAACCTGCCAATATTTTGATGCCAATTTTGTGGAAGTACAAAATCCAAGTCATAATATCATAAAGGCTTACACCAAGGGCCCAGAAACAAGGCTCCAAAAGACATTAAGTGAAACCATAAAGGTAAAGACCAAGTTTTAATGGAACCATAGGACCTCCACTGAGAAAAGGTGCAGGCACAGAGTAGGTAGCCAAGAGATAGTCTACATGTGCTGCAGGTGACAGCACAAGAGAGATGAGGGTACCCAAGCCTACTGGAGTCCACATGTTGCTACCAAAAACAGTGGATGATAGACATGGAGCTGTATATGCTTTGGTGTTTACTTTGCTATACTTCAGTCTTGCTTCTGTCTGATCTTTCCTTGCTCTGTCCTACTTCCCTATTTTGAAATGGTAATGTTTATTTTGTGCTCTTGTATATTGAAAGTGTATAATTTATTTTTGATTTCACAGGGATTCAGAATTAGGAGATTTCTTTGAATCATAGAAGAGACTAGACTTCAGTATTAAAACTGTTGATATAATCAGGACATTGAATTAGAGAGTAAATGTATTTTGCAAAATGAGATGGCCATAAGTGGGCATCGGATCCCTTTATGGATGGCTGTGAGCCACCATGTGGTTGTTGAGAATTGAACTCAGTACTTCTGGAAGAGTAGTCAATGCTGAGCCATCTCTCCAGCCTACATATCAAGTTCTTAATACTGTGATAAATGGCATTTTTAGTTGTCACTGTGGAGCCCAGGCTAGACTTTGATCTCATAAATCTCCCACCTCAGTCTTCAAAGTGCTGAGATTACAATTTTGCAGTCACAATACCTGATCAAATTACTTTTTCTGTCCCATTGAATACAAGGTCTCACTATGTATCCATGTAGCCTCAAACTCACATATTCCTGTCTCTGTCCCCTAAGTGCTGGGATTAAAGGTGCAGGCCACATCCTCACCCTTAGATAACAATCTTAACAGTCCCTGCCCCACTACCATTACTGTTGGTACTTTTAACCTATCCACATTAAAGCCCATTTTGTCCACAACATTGACTAACCTCACAGAAAGAACATAAAAGTTAAGAATTCTACTTAAGAGCCTAAGGAATTGCTGACATCTTTTTAAAACATTTCTTGCTAACAACTCTTTAGTACAAGAAATTGGGGGGGGGGGGGGGAGAAAGGAAGGAACCACATTATATCTACAACAAGCACCAAATAGAATCCTTGGAAAAAGTACTTGAACTACAGTTAAGAAATTAAGGAAGATTATAAAACGGTAGAAGGGAGGAAATAATGTAGTTCCAGACAGAAGAACAGCATGTACTACACACAGAACTCCGAAGTACAAAATCTGGTGTGAAAAACGGGCAGCCAGTATGGCCAGGGCATGGTGAGCTCAGGAGGAACAAAATGAAGCAAAGCACAAGATGCTGAGGCCAGACTGAGGAGTGGTGCTCCAGAGCTTAGATTTCATCCTACAACCAAGAGGGCACTCATTAAAGGACTTTAAATTAGGGCAGTTATTTAAAATGAGGAAAAGAGCACGCTTCATCAGACATGAAATACTGTTAAGACAGCAGCTTCAGAGTTGTTAAGTTCTCTGCATACCTACAGATGGCTTATTTTCTCTATCAGTATCAACATAAGCTATGAATAGACAAGGGTAGACTCACGGGTGGCTGATACTCTGGAGACTTCAAAATCTTGGCACACTCAGTGTCACAGTCACAACTTGTTTGTCAGACTTTTCCCCACTCTTACCACTACAACACACCACAAAATTCCTAACCCTCATTTGGCCTCAAGAGCTATTTTAGGACCAATGAGATGACTCAGCAGTTAGAAATACTTGCTGTCAAACCTAATAACCTCAGTTTAATTTCCAGGAGAATCGAAAGCTGTCTTCTGACTTCCATATGTGCATCATGATGCGCACACAGATACACAAAATTTAAAAAAATATCTCATGATTTTTAAGGCTGTTTTATACAAACGTAAGCCTCAAAAACTTTTACTAACCTCTTCTTCTTCTAGTTTTCTTTTCTTCTCCTTCTTGATATCTTCTGTCTTAATTTTCTTAGGTTTATAATCAGCACTAGAAAGGGGAACATGAATATGCAGTCAATTCAACTACAGGATTAGTTAATTCTCACCTACAGGATTAGGATTTCCCAGCTCTTTGAAGTATCCATGGCAGGTGTGACTGCTGTTATTCTTGATGGGCATTCTATAGTAGTAAAGGTGAGATTAAGGTCTGGAGAGATGCTCAAGCTGCTAAGACTACTGGCTGCCCTTGCAGAAAACCTTGGCTTAGTTACTCAACACCCACATGGGACAGCTTACAACAATCTTTAACTCCAGTTCTAGAGGATCTAATGCACTCTTTAGGCTTCTGTGGATACCAGCCATGCATGTGATACACATATAAATGTTCAGGATCATAGACATAAAATAAAAAATAAAACTAAAAGACAGACAGAAACAGACCACAGACCCATAGATGTAACGCTATAAAGAGCTGCCTGACATGGATGCTGGCAAACAAACTTGGGCTCTCTAGAAGAACAGCAAGCACTCTTAACCACTAAGCTATAGCTGTAGCCAATATATTTGATTTTTAAATGTTGTATGCACATATGCCTGAGTGCTCATATTCATGTGGAGGCCAGCAGACAACTTGTACTGTCCTCCTAAAAAAACATTCTCAATCTCCTTTGAGACATGGTTTCTCTCTCAGGAGCATGGAGCTCACTAAATAAACTAGACTAATTAGCCAGCAAGTCCTAGGGATTCTCCTGTCTCTGCCTTTCCCAGCCCTAGCATGCTACACCACACTTGAAATTTGTATTGGGCTCTGGATCAAACTCAGATCCTCATGATTGCAAGGTAAGCACTTGATCAACTGTGCTACAGCCTCAGCCATTCTATCTTAAATCCTGTGACTATTCATAGAATATAGTAAGTTACATACTCAAACTAGTAAAACAGAATACATTAGCACTGGATGAATCTAGGAGAGAGGTAAATGTAAGCCTTAAATAACAGTATCAACTTCACTATCTCTGTACATTGAAGGTTCTCTTATATATCAAAAGCACAGATCCTAGAAGAAAAAAAGAATTGAGGTAGATAGAGTCTCAGGTAGCCCAAGCTAGCCTCAAATTCACTACGTAGTCAAGAATGACTGAGTTTCTGATCCTCCTGACTCCACTTCCCAAATGCTGGTATAAGTTGTGTACTACCACACCCAGTTTTATGAAGTGCTGGGATCAACCTATGGCTGTGTGGTAGATAAGCATTCTACCAACTGAGCTATATCCCTAACCCAATATTTTTCAATTTACTTGTGGAACAAAATTGAAAATCTTCCAAGGGACTAAAATAATTTACCCTTCACTAATTCTGTATGATTTGAAATGTCTATTCTAAATATTCATTATTTTTTAATAAGAAAAACAAATTACACATAACCCATAAATTAAATTTGCTCAGCAAATCCACTTCTCATAAATCAGTCTATTAACCACAAATGCCAATTAATATATTTTAATTCATTATAGACATACACACATATTTATTCCTAAAAGAGCCTTTTTTGTTGTTGTTGTTTCCTTTTTGTATGGCCCTGGCTATCCTAGAGCTTGCTTTATAGATCAAGTTGGCCTTGAACTTAGAAATCCACCTGCCTCTGCCTCTTGAGTACTAGGATTAAAGGTGGGTGCCATCATTCCTGGTTCTGATCTTTTCTTTCTAAAATGTTGAACAATGAACATCTATATTTAGAATAGGCACTCAGAATGAAGTTCTACAACTTCATTCAAATTACAGGATTGAATGTGGTTTATGCCCTTATCTACCACCAAAGGGGGGAAAGGGGGAAACAAAGAAAAGAATCCACAACAAATCAGAAGTAGAAAAACAATTAGCTTTATATCCTCTTTCATAACGCATTCAGTACTTCCTCATCCTTTTCAGTTATTTAGCCTTTTCTATTCTCTTTCTTCAAAGTATTGGTAGATTCCAGGAGAGAATGTGGGTTTTTTTTCTTTCTGAGATGATGTGACCTTGCTTAATATTATACATTTTAAATCCATCCATATTCCTACAAAACTACTAATTTCATTTTCCTTTAGAGCTAAGTAGCATATTCTACTATCCACACATATCAAATATTCATTATCCATTCATCTGTTGATGAACAAGGTTGATTCCAATTTTTTACGATCATTAACAAGGCAGCAACAAACACTTTTCAAATTGAAATTTCTTTCAATGTTTCACTTTAACCAAAAAGGAAAAAATACATACTCATCTTCATCTCGAGGTCTCTTCAGTGGCTTTATATCCTCTTTTGGAGGAGCAAAATAGCCATCATCTTCAGGTTCATCTTTAATTCGTGGTGGACTAAGAGAAAGAAAACAAAACAGCTAGTGATTACTGAATGTCAGAACTATGTTAAATAACATAAAGTAGGTGCCCTGCCTAGTTTTATGTCCACCTGACTGACACAAGCTAGAGTCATCTGAAAGGAGGGGGCCTCAGCTGAGAAAATGACTCTCTTAAGATACAATTGTAGGGCATTTTCTTAATTAGTGATTGATGTGGGAGGGCCCAGTCCATTGTATGTAGGACCACCCCTGGGCTGCTGGTCCTGAGCACTATAAGAAAGCAGGCTGAGCAAGCCATGACAGGCAAGCCAGTAAGCAGTATTCCTCCATGACCTCTGCACCAGCTCCTGTCTCCAGTTTCCTGCCCTGAATTCCTTCAGTGACAAACAGTGATGTGAAAAAGAAAAAAAACAAAGGCTAGTGAGGATGTAAACTGATACAGCCACTATGGAAATCCTATAGAGGACTATACCTAAGAACAGATCCATGATATGACCCAGCCATACTACTCTTGGGTGTATAAACAAGAGAAGTTTTGTCAGTAAACCATACAACATGGATCTCTGTAAATCCACAAGAGTCTAAATCCAGAACTAATCAGTAGATAAATGAATAAAGAAAATATGGTATATGCACAGTGGAACTTTATTCAGGCATAAAGAATAAAATTGTGTTATTTGCAGGGGAAAACAGAAAAACAAATATCACGATTTTTCTTACGCAAAAAAAACCCAAACCAAAACAAAGCAAAAAAAAAAAAACCTCAATTTAAAAATGTGGCATGAAAGGGGGTGGAGAGATGGCACAATAGTTAGGAGCACTTGCTAATCTCCCAGGAAACATGAGGTCAATTACCAGCACCCACAAGGAGGTTCACAACCATCTGTTAACTCAAGTTCCAAGGGATCCAATGTCCTCTTCTGATTTCTGTAGGACTAGGCATGGGCATGGTGTTTAGAAATACACGAGCGTAAAATACTCATATACATAAAATAGAAAAAATAAAAGATCTTAAAATTTTCATGAAAATAGAAGGGGAGTATGAAGGATAGAGGTTTAAGGAAAGGGGGAAAAAGAATGTCACATTATCTTTTCTTTGCAGAATCCAGACTTAAATAGATATATATTTATGTAGAATATATGAGTAAAGTACAATGACATTATGAAACCTATACTAACTAAGAAAGAGTGAGCTGGGGGTCTGGAGAGATGGCTTAGCACTTATAAAGAGCACTTGTTCTTGCAAAGGACCCAGATTTATCTAACACTCACAAGGAAGCTCACAACCATCTATAACTCTAGTTTCAGGAAATCCAACACCTCATTTTTACCTCCATGGAAATCAGGCATGCACATAGTGCACTGATACATATAAGCAAAACATACAGCCATACATGTAAAATTTAAAAATCTGACTTTTTCTTTTTTAAATTTAAGTTGGTTATAGTTACACACATCTGTAATTTCAACACCTCCAACGATTGAGAAGGAGCAGGAGCCAAGGTCAGCCTTGGTTACATAATGAATTTTAAGACACTCTTCCAACTTTAGGAGACTCCACCATTCACAAACAATGAGACAGGGGATCATGTAGGTCAACTATCTTATAGTGATGTGGTGGTGGTGGTGGTGAAGATGATGATGATGATGGAGGAGGGGGAGTAGGAAGAAGAGGAGGGAGAGGAGAAGGAGGAGAATCACTGATGACAGGGACAAAACACTCAGAAACCTTGGAATGTTCTCTCCTAGCTTGGTACATCTCTTCAAATTAGGCCTCACTGACTTAACTCAGTAAAGAAAATGACCTCCCAAAATAAAGCTGCCATTTATGAAGTAGTAGATCTGAAGAATAAATATCTAGTCTCAACTGTAAAATATATTCACAGCATGAAGTATAGATAATGTATCCTTTCTAAAAGCATTATATCCATTTGCTTGCAACAAAATCTGAATGTTTAAAGAGATTAACTCTTCTTATTTCAGAACATTTCCCCCAAACCCCAAATGCCACTTCTACAGCTGTTTCTCCATCTATTCTTAAGCAATTACAAAGGCCTGGAGATCCAGAAGAAACACTACAGCATCCACTGGTTCAAAGTTAATGTTCCATCCTAAGTGTCATGTGTGAAAGCAAGAAGTGAGTTACCACACTTCAAAGATGTTCTTTAAAAAAAAAAAATGGCCGGGCAGTGGTGACGCACGCCTTTAATCCCAGCATTTGGGAGGCAGAGACAGGCAGATTTCTGAGTTTGAGGCCAGCCTGGTCTACACAGTGAGTTCCAGGACAGCCAGGGCTGCACAGAGAAACCCTGTCTCACAAACAAACAAAAAAATGAAGATGAAGATGAAGTTTAAGTGAAGCATCTGTGTTCTCTACACGACTCACTGCAGCAAGCAGGCCAACAAAGACAATCAAAGGCAAAGCACGCACTCCTGACCTTCTAATCCCCAAAGTCTATAAGTGAATCCATGATGAAAGTTCATCTATTCATATCTTAGTTTAAGAAAAGTCTTGCATGATCTCTTAGCAAGGATTAGACATCATGAGCCTCAATCAATTTATCTAAGAAATGGAATTCCTAGGGCTCTTTGTAGAATGCTTACTCAACTTTATTATCTGATTTCTTAAACCAGTTGTAAAACATTCCTATAGATGGCACCCTTTTCTCTTTTTCTAAAGGACCTGGATACAAAGTCACAAGAAAGCAAACCTCTCAAAACTCTGTCCCAGTCAATAAGGCAAATGCTTTGAACAAGTCTTAACAAATCCATTCTGTGGTTCCATGGTAGATATCACAATGTACAATGTGATCTTAGAACGGTCTTCTCAATCTAGAGGGGACTTGGGCACTTACATTAGGGAACTGAAAATGAGGAAAAAAGAACAGATGGAGTGCAGAGTGTAAAAAATGGCCTATAGGTAATATACATTTATATATGCCTACCGTAAATATATACTTATCCCTAAAATTAAGTCAATAAGGTTCTATATATGTCTTACAATATTACAAACGAGGAATTCATTGTAGACTAAGAAATTCCATAATTACTAGCAAGGAGTTTCTTTTGAAATATTGGGGAACAGCAAGGTGGATACAACAAAAACCCGTAAGTTATATATACTCTAACATGGCAAATTGTGTGGTATGTATATACCTCAACTTTAAAAAATCCTATTCTGTTAGCCTTCTCCATTTCTAGATAAATGCTGTTCAGTCTCACTAACTAAAACTATAAAAAACTGAAGTTGACCTAGGTCAAGTACTCTTAATACTGATTTTTTGAACCATCAAAGTGGCTAGTTCAGTTCATGTTGGAAAAGCTTAAGACACTACCATACAGAGTCACCCTTTAAAAAAAAAAAAAAAAAAAAAATTAAAAAAAAAAAAAGGCTACCATAGCCAAAGGTCTTACCTAGAGAAGCCATTTTCCTTCTCCTTCTTTATTTTCGCATCCCCAGCAGCTCTAATCTAAGGGAAAACCACAGCATTCAGTCAATACTTTGAACGTATTTAACACTAAAACAAGACAAAAATCTTATTCAAGAATATTACCACCAATTTGGGAGACTTTAAATTTATCAGCATACACTAATTATATACATAAAACAGGTTTTATTACAATATTTATACAAGTATATTAGGTACTCTGCTACTCACCACCCCATTCCTAATAATCCCCTTTCCAACCAGTCTCTCCCACTGCCATGACTTGTCTTTTCTTCCTTCTTTTTGGATGCCCCACTGAGTTGAATCAGGACTGCTTACAGGAGTATAGACAGGCACCTTACCAGTGTCTGTACCACTTGAGAAAATGTCTCTCCTTCCTCTAATAAGCATTAATGGATGGTAGTCTTCAAGGAAGAGCCCTCATGAGTCTCTATACTGTTCATGTCTTGTGCTGATAATCACAAGCCATTGAGTGTTCAGGAAGTCCAAGACTACGTCAGGCTATTTTGGAGCAGCTTGATCCTGGACTGACTCTTCTTGTTAGCAAAACTGAAGTGGGTCAACTAAAGACATTTTCCCAAGGTTGGTTGGGTTTTTTTTGACAATTCTAGGTGAAATTGATTGAGAAAGTTCTTCCTCAAAACAGCAACTTTTTAATCTTAAAATAATAGTAGATTTCATCTCCCCAGTAAATATATCCACTACTCAAAAATTTGCTACTAGCAGCACAGAGGGGGGGAAAAAAAAAACACCAAAAAACAAAATAAAATAGACTATTTCCTGCCCTCTCCAGTGTGTGTGTGTGTGTGTGTATGTGTGTGTGTGTCCCATCTACAACTTAATTTTTCAAATTGTTAGAAAAAACAAATCATTCAAAAACCTTGACATATATACACACAAAGAGATAATTCTCTCAGCTCCCTATCTACAGGGTCTTTGAGAAGACACAAAATGATCAGTGCATTGGCTACCTCAAAGAAAGATGGGGACTGCAAGTCAGGAGTAAACAAGGATGTCTTGTTCTACAGTCTCTATTCCCAAGTATATGAGTTTTTCATTCAAGAATCTTCATTCTTGAGACAGGGTATACATCCCAGATTAGGGATCACCTTGAACTCACTTTGTAGCCCAAGATGACCTTGAGTTTCTACTCCTCCTATCTCTCTACCTCCCAAGTGCTGGAATAAAAGGCATGCACAAACACAAATGGTTTAGGTAGTGCTGGGAATCACAAGACTTCCTGCATGCTAGTCAAACTTAGTCTATCAACTAAGTACAGACCTAGCCCCAGAATCTTCAATCTTTTCATCAAAAGAGACCCAGTAAAGCTTTAGGCCTTCTTCCAACACCAAAACTTTCCCTAAAACAGAAAGATGTATCCAGAAACTTTATATTCACATTGAATAATATAAAATAAAGACTCACTGTATTGTGAAAGACATGGTATTAAATAATTTGGCCATTATAGTTCGAGACAGGTTGAATCTAAAGTCTTTTTTGATGGGGGAATGGGAATTTCGTGAATACATTGCAAAGAAGCCATGGGCTGAGTAATAGCTATAGTACTGCCTGCTAACTCTGAACTTTGCTACAGACCTTTTTATTCCCAAGGCCAAGGCAGATATAACAAAGTGCTTCTAACGTAATCAAAATAAAAGTACATCTTAACTCTTTTGTTCCCCCTTAAGGGAAAGTTCTGTACCTTTTCCTCCTTTCGTTTTTCCTTGTCTCTGTCTTTATGTTTGTCTTTATGTTTTTCTGAGCTTCCATCTTTGTGTTTGGTTTTCTCTTTCTCTTTATGTTTCTTTTCAGAATCTTTATGCTCACTGTTAAAAATAAGACATAAAAAGTTACCCTAGAGCAAGTACCACAAGATCATCTAAAAAAACATACACCACAAAAACTTATAATGCTTACACAGTCCTGAAAAAAGAAGTTCTGCTGGCTGTATCAGAGGGGACCTCCTGGGTTAAATTCACCAAGTGTAACCAGAAAACACTAAAAGTCATCAGGATTTTGTTTTTGATTTCCCTTCAGCTCCTAGGTACAAGCTGTTGCTAGGACAGGAGCCCACAGTGAAGCAGGAGGGACAAAGACATGTACCCAGTGTGAAACTAACTGCATTGCTGTATTAGGAACACATGAACAACCGAAACTAGAAAATATTCTGCGGCATAACCTTGCTTCATGACCCTTTATGAGGGTGTCATGGGCCAAATGAGACCGGAGGGAAGGTGGCCCTTTATGTATTTGTTGATTCAGCAGTCAATCAAGTCCCTTAGAAGTAAAGTTGCTGAAGTCCTGAACATGGTCACTCGTTTCCTACCCTAACAGAAGCTTCTTTAGGATGCCTTCATAGTTGCCTAATTATTACATGGGAATTTGGAGTTCCCACTTGTGGTTCTTATTCTCATTAGTAAAAAGAACTTAGAAAGAGATTTAGAAGGAAGTTTAGGACACACAAGTGGAAATCTTAGTACCTGCCTGAGGAAAAGAGGAAGACCAAAGAAAAAAAGAAAAACAACAACAACAACAACAAAATACATGCTGTTGAAATTAGGCCAGCATATTCAGCAATGGAGGTCCACAAGCAGCCACATGGCAGAAGGGATACTGGGGAAGTTGTCTTATCTGTAACTTTCTAACAATAAAAATACAGGGGAAGTTCTATCTCCTACAGTCACAACTGATTAAGAGGATTCAATCCAACTTACCCAAAAAAGTATTTGTTAGCTGTGCCAGACTCAAGGCAAAATATTGTAAAGTGAATGGCCCAACATACTGAAAGCTTTCCCACTAACTTTAACTGGGAAGAAATAGTTACTTCTAGATGAAGTTTGTATATCCTGCAGGCCTCTTCCTCACAATAAGACCCACCTGAAAGCAAGGACAAGGTCTGTGTTCACTATTTCTAAATCTTGCTTTGAGAGAGATATGTGGTCATACTAGTAATCCTATAAAAATACATTTCCTATTTTGGAAAGCAAAATATTACATCACAAGGCAAGAGTCATTAAAATGATCATACGTGTTCATATAAGATCTTCTAGAAATTTCTCTTAGGGAACTAATATTACACACTAAGATGTTTATTTTGGTACTTACCATAGTACCCAAAAGGAAAAAGAAAATGAGAAAATGGATACAATCTAAATGAGGAAAATGTGTTATATAAAATTATGTAGTTATTAAGAAATATTTATTACTTACTACAAGTACACATCCAGAATATTCCTGGCAGATGCCAACAAGACTATGCAAAATGCCTTTGACTGTAAAAGACAAAAGACTAGCAACAAAAACCACATGCTACAGAACAATGTGGACAGTCATTTTCTTTGGTTGTACTGGGCTGAACTGTTTAAGGCACTTGCTCCCTGCAGGATTATTCCACAGTTAAGCAAAACAGAACTCAAGCTCAAGTGGTCTGAATTAGGGGTTCATCCCAGGTACAGGGGTGCTAACTGTAAGCACAACCAATAGGGACAGTCAGGACTTTAAGATTCGTCAGCTCATTTGCCACTTGTTTTACTCAGGGCAGGAAAAGCAGGCCTCACTGGCAATGATCTCAAGAGACCCAAGAAGTCTCCTCTAAACATTGTTTTCTAAAAAGGTGTTTGTCTATAAAGAAGATAAAAAACAGGACAAAAAGTAATGGCATTTAATTAAGCCAAGCCACAGAACACAGGTCAAATCACCTACTGTTATAGTCACCTCTATGCACAAAAGTAGCCATAGCTAAGACAGGCCTCTGGGTTCTAAGTACAAACTCGAAGAAAATTAACCAGAAAGTAAAGACCAGCAGGTATAGGACTACAGGTTTAGGAGGAATGTAGGCACTATCACAGATGAGAGGAAATGCCCATTTTGCATTGTTTACACACTCCCTCACTTCCACTCTCCTCCAGCACTCATTATTTATATGAGCTATACATTAAAGGGCAAATTTCCACAGCAAACCTTTCAGCTCATTCAGGCTGAATGGCACATAGAACACTAATGGCATACACAGAGACCACATTTCACCAACAGTACGTCACTCTACTCATTGTGTTCTCATGATGTGTTTCTATCAAAATACAATGCTTTATCAAAAAATTTATCATATAACCCATATAAAAAATTAATCCTTTATATAGTGCAAAGACTAAAACTAGATTCATTATGTATCATACACACAATAATATGCATAGTTTTGATGTTACCATGTCTAGCTTCTATTATAAAAATACTATAGTAATTAATAAGAAACTATAACAAAATAATAAAACTTAGTCTCCTACAAAAATTTTATGTAAAAATAAACTCTAGAAACAATCACATATCTTCTCCCTACATCATCCTCTAACCAAGCGTTGCACTTGGTTTTTGATGTTGAGTTATGTATGGGCTAGCGTGTGTAGCATGTGTGCATGTGTGTGTGCTTTGGGTTTTTTTATTTATGTATATGAGTATGTTGTCGCTGTCTTCAGACACACCAGAAGAGGGCATCAGATCCTATTACAGATGGTTGTGAGCCACCATGTGTTGCTGGGAATTGAACTCAGGACCTCTGGAAGAGTAGCCAGTGCTCTTAACCACTGAGCCATCTCTCCAGTCCCGAGATGGGGGTCTAAAATATGTAGACCTGGCTAGCCTATAACTCACTATGTAGACCAGGCTGTCCTTAAGCTCACAGGAATCTGCTGGCCTCTGTTGGGATTAAAGGTGTGAGCCACACCTGGCTGGCTGTACTTAGTTTTACAACCCTTATTTTACTCAATTCTGTAATAATTCTGAGAGGTTTTATTTTCTTTTAGACTAATTTATATAAAAAGGAAATGGTCATTTTAAAAACTAGTGCAAATTCTGTTACAGAGGAACAATGCTAGGATTAAACTTAGTATTTCCATTTAGAAGTTTGGAGCACCTGTACATTGTTATTACATTTCCACTTAAATAGTTTTAAAGTATTTGTTTTATTGTGTATGGGTGTTTTGCTTGCATGTATGTCTGCACCACATGCACACCTGGTATCTGAGGAAGACACAGGGTGTCAGATTCTCTGGGGCTAGAGTTACAGAAAGTTGTGAGCTGGCATGTGGATGCAAGCAATTGAAATGGGGTACTCTTGAAGAGTAGTAAGTACTATTCTTAACTGCTGAACCACCTCTTCAATCCCAGATAGGACATTTTCATTTAAGGGAGACTGGTGTTGTACTGAAAGTCTAAGATTTGACATATTAAGGTCATTAATATCTTGCCACCAAGTAGATATTTTCTAAAATAGAAATCTTCAATACATGAAAGGATCAAACCTTTGTGATTACTTCCCATGAAACTGTAAATGGCTAATTAAAGAATGCTTCAGGCTCTGTCTTCCTTTAGATATTACACCACTCGTCTCAATTCTCTTTCTTAATGAGAGTTATTAGAAAACTAATCTGTCTCAGTGGAAAAATGGCCTTTTGGCAATCAGAGGATGGGAACCTATGAGTCTCTAGATTTCAGTTTTGTTATTCATTAGGACACCAAACTAAAGGAATCAGTAAGTGGTAATGGAATAATATGGCAGATTAAGACCACTCTAGGGAAGTAAAACAAAACACAAATTGTTACTTCCTCTGTGGGTGAGCCTAATGAGAATCTATGTAGAAAACTCAAAGATCCTCCTGGAGTTCTAATGCTCTTGTGTAACAAACAGCAAAATGGATGAAATATCAACCTTATTTTTTAAAGGAACTAAGTCTCCTTTACTTCCATCTGTTTGGAATATCAGAAACTAGGTTTGTATTTTAACTAGCTAAACTTGGATAATTTACAGTTAAAAACAGCTTAGGTATTAAGACAGGGTCTCTCTCTCTAGCTCTGCTATCCTGAAACTCACTATGTAGCCCAGGCTGGTCTCAAATTCAGACATCCATCTACTTTTGCCTCCCAATTGCTGGGATTAAAGGCATGCGCCACCACTGCCCAGCCAAAATTCTTAGTTTCTGTGTGTGCATATTTTGAGGCTCTAATAATACTATAGAAATACATATTTAATGTCCTTTGTATTATGAAATGAGATTTTATTGCTGGCAGTGCTCTTTGCTCAAGTCTATTTTGGTAGATAATACTATTAGCTAGACAAATGTAAACTGAGGAGACAAGATGCACAAAAAACAAAACTTGACTCAAGTACTGAGATTAATACTAAAAATAAATAAAATGGCCAGGCAGTGGTGGCGTGCGCCTTTAATCCCAGCACTAGGGAGGCAGAGGCAGGTGGATTTCTGAGTTCAAGGCCAGCCTGGTCTACAGAGTGAGTTCCAGGACAGCCAGGGCTACACAGAGAAACCCTGTCTTGAAAAACCTAAATAGATAGATAGATAGATAGATAGATAAATAAATAAATAAATTTAAAAAAATGGAAACTAAGTTGTCTTACGGAATGACTGTGTGATAGGAAACACAGGCGGGGTACATCATTTGGGAAGAAATGTCCTCATAAGAGAAAATTAAACTGGTTATTTTAATAACTTATAAAAAATTTATTACTGGCCCAGTGGTCTTGGCGCACACACCTTTAATCCTAGCACTAAAAAGGCAGAGGCAGCAGATCTACAGAGCTAGTTCCAGGACAGCCAAGACTATATACAAAGAAACCAGGTCTCAAAAAACTGATAAAACAAAACAACACAATTATTACAAAAGGATAGAAAATTTCTCTTTAACTTGTCTGCTGACAATAAGACAAACTAATGAAGCAGTTTTAAAATATAAAGTTTAAAATGTAAACATAGCTTTAAAATCTAAGAAACAATGGCATAAACTCACTTTATACCAAGATAAACTCGCATGTTTGATTAAGCAGCCTGTTAAAATAAATCTATATATACTTTAGTTATTATGAAGTGCATATTAAAAGAAAATTCACTGTGCTTGCTCTGTATATCTAGGTCTAAACAATAACTTCCTAAGTGAGGCCTGAAATTATCAACGCATTCTGTTCAGTAACTATAGCAGATAATAGTCTCTTACTTTGCTACTCACCTCAAGCTGATACCTATCCATGGAAGCCAAGGATGCCAACTCCCTGTTGAGTGAGGAACCCTGTTGGTCAATCCTTACCTGTTGCTATGCTTAGACTTTTCCCGGTCCTTCTCCTTCTCCTTCTTGTGCTCCTTATGCCGGTGTTCTCGATCTTTGTGTTTATCTTTGTGTTTGTGAGAATCTGCATTCATAAGAGACAAGTCAGTCACAAGGAATCATAAGTTATCTTTTGTCTGTCTACCTTCAACATCTTTAGAAACAGAAGTCAAGTGGCAAAGTGGCCATAAAAGCATATCCCACTGGTAGGAAGAATTCACAAAGACACTCCATTGCCTTGCCTCAAATCCAGTAACTTATAAATAATAAGCAAGCGCTGTACCACTAAGCTGCCTCCATGGTTTCATTTCTTGCTTCGTGATATCCATTACATGGAAGTACTGTAATTTTCAACTCACATGTTGATGAACACTGCTTCTAAATGAAGTAATACTGCTAGGTCATATTTAAAAAATGCACTTTTAACTTTATAGGAGAGCTGGGCAGTGGTGGCCCACACCTTTAATCTCAGCACTAGGGAGGCAGAGGCAGAGGCAGGCAGATTTCTGAGTTCGAGGCCAGCCTAGTCTACAGAGTGAGTTCCAGGATAGCCAGGGTTACACAGAGAAACCCTGTCTCGGAAAAAAAAAAAACAAAAAAAACTTTATAGGAAACTGCTCAACTATATATTCCTAAGTGGCATACTGTCATATATTTCCATGAACAATTATTACGAGTTCTAAGCTACTACAAATCATTAGCAACACCTAAAATTACTAACTAGTCTTTGCTTTTTTTGTTTGTTTTTCTTTAAGGCAAACTCTTGCTATGCAGCTCTGGCTGGCATGGAATTCTCTATGTACATCAGGCTGGCCTCAAACTGAGAGCCCCACCCACCTCTGCCTCCTGAGTACATTACAATGCCTGGCTAACAGCCTTTACTGTCTTAACTTTTGCTACTCTAAAAGGTATATTATGGTAGTCTCATATATGAATGCTTAGTCATCAGGGAGTGGCATAACTTGAAAGTTAGGTGTTATGGCTTTATTGAAGACAGTGTATCACTGAGAGTGGGCTTTGAGGTTTCAAAAACTAAAACCAGGCCCAGAGGCCTCATGGACAGTGGACCAGAATCAGGATGTAGCTCTCAGATACTTCTCCAGCACCATGCTCCTGCAACTGTAAGCAAGCCCCCAGTTAAATGCTTGTTTTTAATAAGAGTTGCTTTGGTCATGATGTCTTTTTACAGCAATGGTAACATATATATTTAAAAAAAACCCGTTGTGTTGGGGGTTTTTTTGTTTTTGTTTTTTTTTAAGAATTTTAAAAAATTTTATACACAAGTGTTTTGCCTGCATGTATATAAATGCCCTGTGTTTCTGTGTGCTGGGTCCCTGTGGCTGCTGGGTCCCTGTGGAGGCCATGAGTATTGATTGGATCCTCTGGAACTGGAGTTGCAGATGAGCCACTATGAGTGCTAGGAGCCAAACCTAGGTCCTCTACAAGAACAAATGCTCTTAACAACTGAGCCAGCCCTCTTTGTGGTTTTAATTCCTGATTTTCTCAGGATTAAATGATGTTTAATGAAAATTACTTGTGCTTATTGACTATTCACATACTTTAAGTATCTATTGCAATTTCTTCCACTGCAGTATTTGTGTGTTTGTCTGTGTATACATCAGATTACTGAGTTGTACAAGTTCTTCTCCTCCCGACCCCCCTTGGTTTTTCAGGACAGGGTTTCTCTGTATAGACCAGGCTGTCCTTGAACTCACAGAGATCCAACTGCTTCTATAAGTTCTTTATATATTTCTAGGTTGCAATTTTTGGCCACATATGATGATATTTTCTTTTACTCACTGGATTGCTATTTTGGATTACCCTCCAACCTCAGACATCCAAGTGTTAGGAATTATAAAAGTGAACTAACAGGCTTTTTTCCACCAAAAAAAAAAAAAGTTAATTTATGTATCTAGATATTTTGCTTGTATGGATGTCTGGGCACTGTGTGTATGCAATGCCTTGGAGACCAGAAGAGGGCATCAGATTCTCTAGAAGTGGAGCTGCAGATGGTCATGAGCCTCCACGCGGGTGTTGGGAGTCAAAACCCCATACTCTGAAAGAACAGCCAGTGCTCCTAAGTGCTAAGTTATCTCTGCAGCCACCATAACCAGTCTTTAAAAATTAAGAAGATAAATAAATAAAAATAAAAATTCTTAAAAGGTGTTTTTCAAAGAGCTTAAGTTTTAGAATTTAGTAAAAATTAATTTAATCAAGTTTCCTCTTGATTTGAGCTTTGCTTACCAAAACATCAGTTGACCTCCCCCATCTTCACCCCCACCCAGTTCTCTTAGAGGAAAAGACCATGATTCTTTGTTCTGATATACACTGATTTTATAAGATAGGGGGTTCCATTATTACATTGTCTCTCACCCACTGTTTGCTAATACTAGGGAAACTACCAGAGAGCTACATCCTCAGCCGTACTAAAACATTTAATATACATACAGAGTACTTTGATAATGTCCCCTCCATTACTCACACTTATAGCCACTCCCACTAATTCCCCTCCTATTCTTATTTATTGTGCTGTCTTTTTAAGAACATGGGAGGGAAACACAGTGCTATGTGTATCTCTGATTCTGGCTTATTGCTGTGTACCTATATCCCAGCTTTGGGGAGACAGAGACGGATCTCTGGAACTCCCAGTTCAGTAAGAGATTCTATCCCCACCCCACCCCCACCCAAAAAAGTGAAAAGAGACTGGAGAAAAATTTCAGTAGTTAAGAGCACTTGCGGCAGGGTGGCAGCCTGCGGCGGGCTCCAGGTAACCGAAGCGCCGCACCCGCCGCCGAGCCATGGAGATCGGCACCGAGATCAGCCGCAAGATCCGGAGTGCCATTAAGGGGAAATTACAAGAATTAGGAGCTTACGTGGGCTCCATGGTGTATTAGATAAACTTTGCTCTGTTACAACTGAGCCCTCTAAGTCTCCTGATACCTGTATCTTTGATGGTAACGTGCCTTCAAACAAGAACAGTTTTAGTCGGGGAGATGAGAGAAGGCACGAAGCTGCTGTCCCTCCACTTGCTGTTTCTAGCTCTAGACCTGAAAAAAGGGATTCCAGAGTTTCTACAAGTTCACAGGAGCAGAAATCCACTAATGTCAGACATTCATATGATGACGGAGCTTCCACCCGGCTAATGTCAACAGTGAAACCTCTGAGGGAGCCAGCACCCTCTGAAGATGTGATTGATATCAAGCCAGAACCAGATAATCTCATTGATGAAGACCTCAATTTTGTGCAGGAGAATCCCTTATCTCAGAAAAAACCTACAGTGACACTTATATACGGTTCTTCTCAACCTTCTATTGAAATTTATCGACCACCTGCAAGTAGAAATGCAGACACTGGTACTCACTTAAACAGGCTGCAACTTCAGCAGCAGCAAAACAGTGCTCACACTGCCAAGCAGCTAGATGTACAGAGCAGCCAGGTATATGAAGCAGGACGGTTGTGTGAACCAGAAGTGCTTAGCAGTGTAGAAGACACGTATAGCCCCTTCTTCAGAAACAACTTGGATAAAATGAGTATTGAGGATGAACACTTTCGGAAGAGACAGTTGTCTATGGTAAGTTCAGGTGTTAAAGTAAAAAGATTTAGCCATGATGGAGAAGAGGAGGAAGAAGAGGAGGATTATGGGACCTGGATAGGAAGCTTGTCCAGCAGCTTTTCAGTGCCATCAAAGCCTGAAAGGAGACCTTCTCTTCCACATTCTAAATAAGCTAACAAGAATCTAATTTTGAAGGCTATCTCTGAAGCTCAAGAGTCTGTAACAAAAACAACTAACTATTCTGCAGTCCCACAGAAACAGACGCTTCCAGTTGCTCTCAGAACTCGAACTTCTCAAGAAGAGTTGCTAGCAGAAATGGTCCAGGGGCAAAACAGGGCCCCCAGAATAAGTCCCCCTGTTAAAGAAGAGGAAGCAAAAGGAGATAATACAGAAAAAATTCAAGATACTCAACAGAGGCAATTGCTATCCCAACTGCGAATTGATCCAGTAATGGTAGAAACAATGGAGATGAGTCAAGCCGAGATGACTGACCTGAGTGTGGCACAGAAACCAGAAAAGCTTCTGGAGCGCTGTAAGTACTGGCCTGCGTGTAAACATGGGGACAAGTGTGCATACCATCATCCCATTTCACCTTGCAAAGCCTTTCCCAACTGTAAATTTGCTGAAAAATGTTTGTTTGTGCATCCAAATTGTAAATATGATGCAAAGTGTACTAAAGCAGATTGTCCCTTCACTCACATGAGTAGAAGAGCCCCAGTACTAACTCCAAAACCAGTATCATCACCAGCACCGTCTTCTAATGGCCAGCTCTGCCGTTACTTCCCTGCTTGTAAGAAAATGGAATGTCCCTTCTACCACCCAAAACACTGTAGGTTTAATACTCAGTGTACAAGACCAGACTGCACATTTTATCACCCCACCATCACTGTACCACCAAGACCTGTCTTGAAATGGATTCGACCTCAAACCAGTGAATGATGCCCTAGTCCTGCCTGGCAGAAGATGATGCAGTTTGAAAGCTTCCATCTTCTGATGAGAGATGTCCTACAGAACTTGTCACGTCTTTGAAATTTAGAATATATTGCTTTCATAATATGAATTTTACTGCCCAACTGAAGTGTCTAATTTTTCAAGTTTGTAAGTTTATTAAGTGGTTTCAACATTTTTTGTTTGTTCGTTTTAACTATGAAAAAGACAGTTTAAAGAAAAGCCAAATTCTATTAAAACATTTGCGGCAAAAAAAAAAAAAAAGAGCACTTGCTGCTCTTTCAGATAGGTAACAGAAGTTCAGTTCCTAGCATCCATGTGAGGGGGCAGCTCACAACCTCCTGTAACTCCAGCCCCTCAGATCTAACACCCTCTTCTGGCCTCCAGGGGCACTCATACATACACATGAACAAGTAATCAAATAAATCTTCAAAAAATAAGGCAGAGAGAGCCAACATCTGATGTTGACCTGCAAATGCACATGCACCTTTCCTTAGGCTTCTACAAGTAAATGTCAGTACAGCACCCAACAATAGCTCATAAAGGCACTGAAACTTCCCATTTGCTCTCTCCTTGTTCTAGTGAAAAATCAGCTACCACACTAGCAGCATATCAAGACACATGTGATAAGGAACTGATACTTCTTCCCTCTAAACAGCCACGTGAAGAAATTATCTTGGAATCGAATACTCCACAGCCCAATTTAGCCTTCAGATGACTGTAACTCTGGGTGACATACGTTTTTTATGAAAGACGTTTTTAAAAAATGAATTCTTATATTCAACTAGCCTCCCAAGAACTTGGGATTATAACTTATGTGACACTTATATTATACCCAACCTAAATCAATTAAATTTGAAGTAGCGTGCTTCACAGTAATGAGATTATGTATAAATTAAGTATTGCTGACCTGCAGCAATGGAAGTGATACTTGGCATAACTGAGTGTCTATTCTAGACCAGATCCCAAGGAAAGAAAAACATTAATACTTGCAAGATCATGCCGCTGGTTCTTAGAAATTCCCATCCCACAGAGATGAGAAGAATAAAGCATACAGTGTTGGAAGACTGAACTCAAATCTTCCATGCAGTGTACTGAAAGAACCCTGACTTCTAAGTCTCCAGTCTAAAGTCCTAACATGCTGAGTCAATCAAGATAAAGCTGGTAACCTTTACCTCATGTCATAAAAATGACAATGCATGCACCAAGACTATAACCTGAACTAAAGCATGGATTATAGAGAGACCCTGTCTAAATATACAAACAAATTTATTTTTGTCAAATACAAACATGTAAAAGTCACTAAAAAGCAGTAAACTTTAAATGCTATCTAAAATGTAAAAATTAACTATCCAGGGATGAAATTAGGGCTGCTGGTAAATAATTCCAAGGACACAAGATCTAGGCCAATAATATGAACTCTACGTCATTACTTATCTAGTATATTCTCAAACTGTGCAACAAATGCTGTGACAGATTTTAAATTAAAAAAAAAAAAAAAAAAAAAGGGCAAAGTTCTTAATTAAAATCTCTATGGCTGAGAAGGTAACTCAGGCTGGAAAAGTGCCTGACCAGACAATTATGTGCAATCCCCAGGAATCTACATAGCAGAGAAATGACTTCCACGGGTTGTCTTCTGACCAGAACATGTGTTCCATAACCCTGTATACCCACCAACCTCTACATAAAAATTAATGAAAGTGTAATAAGACATATGAATGTCTGCTGAATTCTGTAAATCTATATGGTTGGGTTCTACATGGCAGACCTGGATATCTGAGGAAAAATGATATAGTAGATATAAATCACTATACAAATAGTATTGCCCATAAAAAGAAAGATGTTAAACAATCATTTAACATTAAAAAAAAACAACTTAATAATCTACTAACCAAACTGTACAGGTGCCCTGTATACTAGTAGGTAAACTGATAAGTTAAAACCTTTACCCCAGCAGTGGTGGCACACACCTTTAGGCCCAGCACTCAGGGCAAAAGCAGATCTCTGAGTTTGGGGCCTGCCTAGTCTACAGAATGAATTCTAGCACAGCCAGGACTACACTGAGAACTCCTGTCTCAAAGGAGGAGGAGGAGGACGAGGAGGAGGAGGAGGAGGAGCAGGAGGAGGAGGAGGAGGAGGAGGAAGAGGAAGAAGAAGAAGAAGAAGAAGAAGAAGAAGAAGAAGAAGAAGGAGAAGAAGGAGAAGAAGAAAAACATTAAACAAATAAAACCTCTAAAGATAAATACTTAAAAAGTATTTGAGTAAATTAGAGTTGGAATCAAGAATTATAAAGGTACAGGACAGCCAGGGCTACACAGAGAAACCCTGTCTCGAAAAGCAACAACAACAACAACAACAACAAAAGATTATTAAGATAGATAAAACAACACTAGCAAATGTTGCCAGTTATTAAAGTTATGATGGGTACACAGAAAATCAAACCACTACTATCCACATGAAACTTTTTACATTTACAAATGAACATGATCTCTAAGCATTTTTCCTTCCCAATTCTTTATTTTTTGTTATTATGTAAAAGAAGAAAATAAGCATAATTCAAGAGAGAATCTGTATTAAGGAGACAAAAAAATAAAACACAATTTTGTTTGGAATTGGGACTAGGGATCAAATCCAAAGTACTGTTCTATACTGGAAACTGGTTTCTTATTGAATATCCCTAGCCCGTGGGTCTTTTAAATAGCTTGCTAAGCTGTCTATAGAACTTAAGATCCCCCTGCCTCCATCTCCTAAGTACTGAGATAACAGACCTTTGCCACCACAGTAGGTGCCAAAAGATAAGGGTCAGATTGATCTACTACTCTGGGATAGGAGCTACTTCAATCTGAAAAAGAACAAAAATCATACTTAAGGGGGGGAAAAGCCCAGAAGACAGTGATAGCAAAAAGACTATGAACAATGGGAAAAAATTCAAGAAAATAAAAGCTGAACCCAGTTCTAAGAACTCGTGAAAAAGACTGTAGAGGAAGAGGGAAGGGTAAAGGTCGTCTTGAGATCCTAGTAGCTGGAAGAACCAGGGGCCCTAGTAAAAACAGAAAGCTGTCCACAAATAGTTAAGACTTTATTTGTCTAACTGAAGCCAAGTATATAAGGCAATAGTGGGATACCTGACCTAGATAGTACAAAGGAGAGGCAGTCAGTAAAAGGTAAAACCCGGTAAGAGCACACAGAACTCTATTATGCGTGCTGAAAATAGTTGTTTATAGAGACTATATTAGTGGTTTTAAAGATTAAGTATACCTCCTGGAATTTGTCAAAAAGTATACATTGTTAAAAACAATTGTGGCATTCCAAGTTTCTATCAAATGCAAAAAACTGCAAAAAACTTGACTGACAGCGAAGAAATGAAACATGCCAACTACTCTGTACTATATCACCATAAAATCTTATTCACCGATTATCCTACGGCTCGTATACATTCTGCTTGAGCCCATGCACAATCTCTCTCACACACACATACAAACAACAATAACTGTTTCTTAACATCTGAAAACTCTAGATGGGGGCTGGAGAGATGGCTCAGTAGTGGTTAAGTGTACTAACTGTTCCTCCAGAGGACCTGGGTTCAAATCCCAGCACCCATATGGCAGTTTATAATTGTCTGTAACTCCAAGATATGACACTCTCACATAGACATATATGCAGGCAAAATACCAATTTAAATAAAATAAAGGTAAATAAAAGATAAAGAAAACTCTAGATGAAACCACAGGAAGAATGCTAAATTCTTTGAAAAGACAGAAGTGTGTAACAAATTTTTTAGTGTCATTTAAATAAAATTACTCCAGAAACACACATAAGTAGATTAATAACTAGAAAACACCAGAAATTAACATCTTTTTGTTGTTATTATTACCCAAAGTAGTCCTTCTTAAAGCCATAAGGGCTTTTAAGTAAAGAAAGTTCCAGGTCCTGAGTTCAGTTCCCAGCACTTAATTTTGGGTAAACTCACAAGCGCCTATAACTCCATCTCTGGATTCCAAGGGCACAGATGCACACATTTAAAAATAAAGCAGAAAACAAACTACCAAATGATGAAGATCTTCCATCTTCTTCTGACTGTAGGAGCAATTTCTACTTAGCATTAGACAGGATTTGATGGTTAATGTGCACAAGGAAAGGCATCCTTGTATTAGCAGATACAGGATTATACTGGGAGGGGTATTTAATTTACAACCATTCTATTACTCAAGTCCAAAGCACCTAACTAAAGATTGATGAGACAAGGACTCTGTCCTTTACAATCCAAGTATGTAAATGAATTATGAACCTAAACAGCCATTACACAAGACACACAGAGAAAGGGACATTAAAACAGGAGCCAGCAACATGCAGACTCTTAACATGTAGCTACTTTAATGAAAAGGAAATATATACATTTCACCAAAGGTAACAGCTGTTCTTTACTAAATATGTATTTTGTTTTATATTTTTAAAAATAAGATATACCTAGTTAGAAAATATAATTCTTTAGGCAGGATTATTCCACAAGGTCTAATCAAGTAACTCACTCACGTACTCAATCCCTCCTCTGACCCACCAGTGCTACACCTAGGAATTTATCCTGAAGACACACCTCCAAGGTGTCTCTAGACTCTAGAAACAGGATGACTGTTTCTATGATGATGTTTCAATGCTAAGAGGAAAAACTTCCAAACAAGTGACAGATAAAGGGAAGCAATCAGAAGGCAGATTAAGTATGCAACAAAGAATTAAGAAAAACAATGAGGAAATTAAGACTATTCTGAAGAATTATAACAGAATTCCTGTATTACCAACCTTCAAAGAATAATTGTATTAATGCTATTAATTGTATTTTTTTACATTTATTTATTTTATGTTTGTAAATTACTTCTATACTTCTACAAAGTGGGTCTCGGGGATTGAACTCAGGTGAAAAAAAGCAGTTTGGGCTAAATTTTACTAGGAGCTAAGGAAATTAAGAACTAAGCACTCTGGCAGATGGATCACCTACAGCAAGAAATAAGCAACAACCAGAACAGTGGTGGCGCATGCTTTTAATCTCAGAGCTCAAGAGTCAGAGGTAGGCGGATTTCTTAGTCCTAGGCCAGCCTGGTCTACAGAGGGAGCTTCAGGACAGCCAGGGCTACACAGAGAAACCCTGTCTAGTGTAAGCAGGGTATGTAAGGGTGGAGGGTGTGGAAGGCAAAGGGGGGGGGGGGGGGGGAGGGGGGGGGGGGGGGTGGTGAGCAACAGCAGATAGCCATTATTATCATTGCTGAAGATTTCATCCTCTCATGACTGATCAAAATTAAGTAAAATGTACTTCTTGGCAGTGAGGAAATGATGAAGTTGATTCTCATCAGGAGCATATTAAAAAATAAAATTTAATATATGATTCAGAACCTAAGTTCAAAACCTAGCACCACGAATTGATTAATTAGTTTTCTATCTCTCTAAAACTATTTGGTCCCCAAATGTTTCTTTTTTTAAAAGTTATAGAAAAGCCAGGAAGTGGTGGCACACGCCTTTAATCCCAGCACTGGGGAGGCAGAGGCAGGCGAATTTCTGAGTTCGAGGCAGCCTGGTCTACAGAGTGGGTTCCAGGACAGCCAGGGCTACACAGAGAAACCCTGTCTCGAAAAACCAAAAAAAAAAAAAAAAAAAAAAAAAGTTATAGAAATACTTGTTTTTTTCTTGTAGTTCTAGAGTCCTCTTTTTAAACAAAAAGTAAATAAAGTATAAATAAATATCTGTAACAAACAAGTCTGAAAAAATTTAATCTGTTGAAAAAGAAAACCTCTCAGACTGGTCCAGAGTTCAATTCCCAGCAACCACATGGTGGTTCACAACCATCTATAGTGGGATATGATGCCCTCTTCTGTCATGCAGGCATACACAGAGTGCTCATATACATAAATAAATACATATTTTAAAAAAGAAAGAAGGGGCTGGAGAGATAGCTCAGGGGTTAAGAGCACTAACTGTTCTTCTGAAGGTCATGAGTTCAAATCCCAGCAACTACATGGTGGCTCATAACCATCTGTAATGAGATCTGATACCCTCTTTTGGTGTGTCTGAAGACAGCTACAGTGTATTTACATATAATAAATAAATAAATCTTAAAAAAAAAAAAAAGAAAAAGAAAATCTCTCAAAGCTGACCTACTTTCAAGAATAACAATGGAACTCAAGATTTGTCCCTTTTAACCTCACCTAGCCAAATAAAGCTTCCTTTTCCATAAGAAAATCAGACATACAAATTATATGAAGAAAGCCAAACCCACAAAACATTTTATAAAACCTTGGAATGATAAGACAAGACAGAGAGAATACCTGTAGCCCCTTTAGCTACCCAGAAGCTGAAGGAAGACTGCTAAAAACCAAAGATTCCCTGGATGGAATAGAACCTACCCCTTCAAAAGAATGATGAGACAGAATATGAACAATCATAATTAAACACTACCACAGAACTACAAAAGAGGCTGGATGAAACAGATTTGTTCTACAGCTAAAATGATCATATTCTTGTTCTGCCATTTAGTGTATGGCCCTGGATGGAAACCATTTAACTTTTTCTTAAGAAGGAAGCACAGAAGTGAGGTAGAATGGCACCAGGAAGCCAGAGGCAGGCAGATCTGAGTTTGAAGCCAGCCTCATCTACAGAGTGAGTTCCAGCACAGTCAGGGCTACACAGAGAAACCCTGTCTCAGTAACACTACCTGAAAAAGAAGGCAGGCAGCACAGGAAAGGTCTCAGGAGCTTCATATCTCTGCTCACCATAAACTTGGTATCTGTGTCCTTAGTAAAAATTTTCCTTTGTTAGATAGAGGAAACAATAGCTGAGGTTCAGAAAAACTGATGTACATTTTTTGTAAGTTAACCAACAGAATAGTTTCAACAGAATTCCTGGCTAATTTCTGAGAAATTACAAACATACTGACAACTGCCTATGAAATAGTCGTTATTTAATCATCTTCATTATTAATTTATACAGAACTGAATTAAGCTTAGTCACTGTATACAAGTTAAAAGTTTTGGCTCTATATATACACTTAAAGCAGAAACCATGACCTAGGCAACATTGGATAAAAGATGTTTGGGGTTTTATTCCCCTATACTGAGATTCTGAAAATGACAAAGTAACACAATTTTGGCCTTCTCCAACAATCCTGTATTTAGAAGTCTGAGGAATTTCCAGGCTTGTCCAGGGAGATAGCTCAGCATGTCATAATGTTAGCCCACAACCAGAGAACCCAAATAAATAAAATGCCAGATGAGGTGACAGGCACCTGTAATCTCAACACTGGTGACATAGATAGGAGAATCACTCCTATAAGGTTGAGAGTCTTTAGAAATGAGAGAAGAGCTTTCAGGAGTTAGTTCTCTTCTACCTTGAGGTGGAGTCTCTTGTTTCTGCTGCTAACTCCTTCATGCAGTGCATGTTTGCATTATTTAGTAGGTGGCCACCAAACAAAGTAGACAAATCTATTTCTCTTTAAATGCAGTCAAAAGACAATCCAAACACACTTACACTTTCTAAGAGGAAACACGGGCTGGGGGTATGACACAGGCTCTATGGTACTGCATTTGCCTTAGCAGACAGACTCCATCTTGTGAAGGAGAGACACTAAAGAATCAACAAATATTAACAATTATAAAACTGTTTCACAATCTTCAAGATTTTAAAGTAATTAAATCAAGGCATGAGATAGAGTCCTTTGCTTCCATAAAAACAGGCAGAGAGAACTTTCTGGTACAAAGAAGGGAGCTCTGAACCATGTTTGGAGCCAGACTCTTTACACCAACTTTTCTTGATAGACTTTGAGATTTTAGCTATATAACAGTATGACCTCCCTCCTTCAAATACAGTATCCACAAGTGTAAACAATGTAGGAGGAAGGAGTATACTATCCAAAGTTGCCTTCCCAAGAAGGTATACACACAGTACAACTTTTGTCAATGAAAATTTCTATTCCTCTCTGACATACAAATATACAACTAGTTCACAAAACGGATATTGGAACCACTTGTGATGGCCCTTAAGTATAATCTCAGGAGGCAGAGGCAAGTGTACTGGGTATTGGAGGCCAGCCTATGATATTTAACAATACCTTATCTCAAAAAAAAAAAAAAGACAATACACGGTGCTCAGTGGAATATGCCTTTAATCCTCAAAACAAGGGGATCTCTGTGAGTTAGAGGCCAGCTTCATCTACATAATGTATTCCATGCTAGCTGGGGCTACATAGCAAGAACTTGTCTCCAAAAAAATTCATCATAAAATAAAAACAAGGGCTTTAACAGTGGTTCTCAATCAGTCAGTCATGACTCCTTTGGGGATTGAACAATTCTTTTACAGGGGGTTACACATCAGATATTTATTTTACAATAAATTACAAATTAAGTATCAAAATTACAATTATGAAGTAGCAATGAAAATAATTTTATGGTTGGGGTCACCACAACATGAACTGTATTAAAGGGTTGCAGCATGGGTTGGAGAGATGGTTCAGTGGTTAAGAGCACTGTCTGTTCTTCCAGAGGTCCTGAGTTCAATTCCCAGCAACCACATGATGGCTCACAACCATCTGTAATGGGATCTGATGCCCTCTTCTGATGTATCTAAAGACAGCTACAGTGTATTCATATGCATAAAATAAATCTTTAAAAAAGATTTTTAAAAAAGGCTCATTGCATTAGAAAAGCTGAGGACCACTGGCTTAGAATGTAGCTCAGTGGTACAGCATTTGCCTCCCATGATGGAATGGACTAATTGACTTAAATTTTTTAAAAAGAAAACCTCATTATTATAAAGCTTACTGAAACCTTGAATCTTGGTCCCATAGCACCACATCCCCAAAGATAGAGTTTACACAAAATCAGCATTATACTTAATACTATGCACTTGTACTTTCTAATGCTTTAAAAGACTGTTTTTGTTTAGGACAGATAATGAACTGGTCTCTAGTGATAAAGTCCAACATCCAAGTGCGGCCTTGTACTAGGAATGTTAGTTCTCCTCAGGAACTAACAAGCCTGAAAGCTTATTGTCATTAAAAGTAAAGAACAGAGGAAAAAAAGCCAGGCAGTAGTGGTGCACGCCTTTAATCCCAGCACTTGGGAGGCAGAGGCAGGTGGATTTCTGAGTTCGAGGCCAGCCTGGTCTACAGAGTGAGTTCCAGGACAGCCAGGGCTACACAGAGAAACCCTGTCTCAAAAAAAAAAAAAAAAAGTGAAAAAATTCCATTCCTTCTTTCCAACTGTCTCAATTCATACTTTAATAAGAGTGTTAGTTTACTCTCAGTCTAGGTCCATTTTAATGGTGGCTAATTCAAGGAAATCTATGCAAAAGCAGTTATTTTACAATAATTCTCATAGAGAATGTTTTCAAAATTCTAGAACATAATTAATCTTTCAAAGTCACAAGACACAAGGAGTTCCTAGCTGAAAGCTCTTAAGAATTCTGAAATTGAAAAGGAGAGGAAAAAAGTTTAAGAATTCATTCTAAAGCAAATCATGGGTTGGGGGTGCAGTTCAGCAACAGAGCACTTATGTAGCAAATGTGGGTAAAGTCCTGGAGGTTCAATCCTCAGGACTATAAAATAAACAAATATATACAGCACAAAGGGCATGCATACTATATACCCTTAACAACTGAAAAATTCATCCAGGGGTGGTAGTGCAAGCCTTTAATAACAGCAAAGGCAAGGAGAGCTGTTATTTCCCAGCAAGGCTAGTCTACATAGTGAATTAGAGCTACATAGCAAGACCTTGTCTTAAAAATAGGAGAAGTGGGGCTGAAGCTGAAGAGAAGGCTCAGCAGTTAAGGGGACCACCACCACCAACAGCAACAATCACTCCCCAACCCCCCCACACCCCAGTTCAATTCCTAGTGGGTACCTGGTAGCTCACACCTGTCTGTAACACCAGTTCCAGGGCTTTTGACATTCTTACACAGACATAAATGCAAATATAACACCAATCAACATAAAAAAGCCCATTATCAATCTACTTAAGATCCAACACAAACAGAACCACAGTCTGTTGGATATTTAACTGCTCCCACAATGTCCTGGGGGTGTCACTCAGGCTCCCCCTCACCTTGTTCTGTTTCACATTTAACTCAGTCTGTAGCATCAATCAAAACGTGGATTAAACTCCTTGCTTTATAGTTTAGTTAAAAATTACACAACTGTGAGCTAATTAACATCTGAGCCTAAATTTATAAAGGGGAAAATAGTGACAGGTGAAATTACAGAGCCTTTTAGACATTGCTGGAGTAATAGTAATTGATTAAATTTCTGCTATTCAGTTCACCTCTAAGCATTTCCTACTCTACTCTCCAAAAGCCTGATTATATTCAAAGCCAAACCTAGAGGAGACTGGTTCTATTCCTAGTCTCTACATAATTTACTCAAGCTGTTAAGATCTTAAATATCTATTGTCAATGGTATCAGCAGCCAAGGCTATAATATCATGTTGTTTCAGTAGATTAATATTTCTTAGCTAATTGTGAGCGCAATTATTTATAAGGTATAGCATACACTCAACATAGGCATGCAAGTGAGAAAACAACCCTGTCAGGGATACAGGAAAGAATAGTTCTAATCTGCTTTTACTAAAGTTAATGTATCAGATCCTCTATAATTTATAGTGTAGTGTTTACAGTATTAACTGTAACTTAATATAAGTAAACTTGGTATAGGTAACATGCTAGAAACTTAGAATTTCAAACTAAGTTATAAAGCAAACTAACCATTTTAAAGGATACTCATCCATGAAATTTTGTAAATTTAAGCCAACCTACTTTGCCAAATATAGACATATACTACTTCATAGGGACATTGAGATAAAATAAGAACTATCCAAAGGACTTTAAATTTTCTCTTGTTTAGCACTAGGGAGGTCCAGCAAAAAAACGAGACCTACCTGAACTTCTAAGTGGTAAGTTCTATTAGCACATTATCTAGAATAAAGCAAATTCATTCAAAATTGTAACACACTATCCACGCTGGTCTTCAGATTTCTGGAGAAGTTACAAGAGCCCCAAACATCTATTCCAAGCAAAATATAAACCTTAGTCTCTTGGATTGTGAGTTGTTTGGTCTAATAAGAAAGCAATCAGTCACATGCAACTATTTTAAATTCAATAAAATAGAAGGTTGTTGGGGGATGGTTTTGTGCACTGTGTATTCAGATGCAGATAGATCTGCCTGCAGTTTGGAGGTTGGCATTGTTATGCTATTTGGAGCATCTCCTGTCTCAATGACGTGTCAAAATTCTTTTCTATCACCTCTGATTGGTTAATAAAAGCTGATTCAGCCTATAGCTGTGCAGAAGAGAATAGGCCAGGACTTCTGAGCAGAATCAGGGGATCCCAAGCAAAAAGAAAAGAGAGGGAGAAAGAGGAGAGAAGAGGAAAGAAGAGAGACCTGGGAAAGGACCAGGAGGACTGGCTGGGAGCAAGCAGATCCACAGGGAGTCGCCAAGATGACACGCATGGAAAAGAGCAAGACAGGGTAAGACTCAGATTGCAAGTAAAGAACCACGTGGCTGGGAAGTAGGCAGCCATAGAGGGTTAGAATAGATGAGTATCTGGCCAGCATAGTGCCTGCAGTTTAGTAACTTTATTAGCTCTCCGGGTCATTTACTCAGGAGCTAAAACAGACTACAGTGGGCATACACATGCCCTGTTGTTAATTGGGAGCAAAAGGGGCAAGGAAAAGCTCAGAATTCCATTTACAGAAGGTAGGGTTGGGGAGGGAAGCAGCACTACCTTTCATGTTGGTGTCTTGCAACACTGTAGCTGTTCCTGGGCATCTGCTGTACCAGTTACCAGCTGCCATGAGCCAGCCTGGTAGGCTACACTTGCCAAATTCTGAGCATGAAGTATGAGCAGCTCCAAGCCAGTGAAAGCCAGGTGCCCAGGCACAGATGGAGTTCTTATAGCAGGCCAGCCTCACATGCTCTGACATGACACACTATTCAGTATAAAATTTTTTACTACAATAGAAAGCAGCAGGTACAGCTGCTGCACTTGAACTTGGCTACCACCGAAGATGCCTTTGTGTACTTAGGGAGCACAACTGTGGAGCCAGGTGACACCCATTATATTGGATGACTGTGATGGTCCAAGGAGCCCTCTTGAAAACACAGTGCCATCTACTAGGATGGATAATGAGATGCATTAGGTGGCACAATGTCCCATGTCACTGTTGGGACTAGATACCATGTGATAGAAGGTGAGAGGGCTCAAGACAATTGCTTACATTGGGAAAATAGAGAATTTAACTAATGATAAGAGACTAAAGAGACCTGTGGTGGTAGACAAGCTGATATATGGTAAGAAGCCAAAAATCCCCTTAGGAAAACAACTTCCCAAATCACTGTGACAAACTACGACCCCAAGGAAAGGTCTCTCATCTCAGCTAATCATCTAAAGATACTTCAAGAAAACCTACTCTATGGTTCTAAGGGATAATTCATATCTGTGTCCTTTCCTCCTCAGGACTATTGATCAATATATTTGGGGTATATTTTCTACCCTGTTAAAAGCCTGATATGGCAAACAGTGGACAATACAGAATTGGATTTTGCTAATCTAGAAACTTGGGATCAAAACATTCTACTATATTAAATGACCTCCTCTGCATAGCAGCACTTGAGAATCCCTTTATCCTGACTCCATACCTAGCATTCTGAACCAACCAAGAAGCTGAAGCATTTTTCCCACATGGTATGCTCTACAGAAGTGGGCCATCACTAAGTAGACTGCTTCTGAACAACGTCCCTGGAAAGTCAAAGCCCAACTTAGCAGAGGATATTCATATGAAGCATTAGTCTACTTCAGGAGCAAGACTATTTGTACTAACTCATCTTTTAAGGACACTACTTAAAGTTAGAAGGCTTTATTCTCTGTAGTATGACTCATTTTCACAAGGACATCCCTTCACTGCAATGCTTCTTTCCCAGGAGGTAGACTAATCTAACCTGAACTTGTATACCCCCCCCCAATACTTTATTTACATTTCAAATGTTTCCCCCTTTCCAGATCTCCCCTTTGGAACCTCCCTATTCCCTCCCCCAGCCACCCACCCTCGCCTTTCCTCCCTGGCATTCCCCTATACTGGGGAATCTAACACCCTCAGGCCCAAGAGCCTCTCTTCCCCCTGATGGCTAACAAGACCCTCCTCTGCTGCATGTGCCCAGCACCATGGGTCCTTCCATGTGTATTCTTTGGTTGGTGATCCAGTCTCCAGGAGTATCGAGGGGGGCTGCAAACTCCCTCAGCTCCTTCAGTCCCTTCTCCAATTCCTCCATCTGGGACCTCACACTCAGCCCTACAGTTGAGACCATTCCTATAGGCTTGTTCTTCTTCACTTCCATTAATCGAGCTCTTAAGGCCTGGGTAACAGAGAAAGTAACTTCCAACCTGCCTATCCTATATAAGTGTTCATAGTTCAGTCTAAATAAATTGACTTTGATTCCAATGGTCAGGGGCCTCAAAAGACTTCAATTCCATATTATGCCTGTCCATAAAGGTATCAGGATGTTAATGTGCTTCTTCATTTATCCCATTGCTGAAATCTACCAAGAGGTCTTTTTTTTTTTTTTGAGGAATTATGACTGACCATTGAAACGTTCAGGCCATTCTATAGACCACTAATGAATTATAGCAAGAAACCAAAACACATTCCTGAAATCCTTTATGCTCTAGAGAGCCCCTTCTTCATTAGGAATTATTCAATATCACAACCTTAAGGAAGCACCAAACACTAACCAAGTAATGAGCTTTGTGGGGGGTAGGGAGTGAAAAGAAATATAGCTGTAAGCAGCCAAGTTACTACAAAACTAGGCTTTGTACAAATGTCAGGATTATAAAACTTAAACAGAAGATTATGACCAGATAATTTATCTTATTTTTGTCAATAATTTGATATGGGAATACATTAGTACCAGTACCTACTTTAATTCTGTAGTCTTTGCCTATTGTAATGATTTTCTTGATCAATGGTGTAAGATTTATTCTAAGATTTATTAGGCTTAAATCTAATTCCTAAGTGACTTTTATTTCCTTTAAGTGGTAGTTTAAAAATAACAAATTCAAGACAATTCAATATTGAGCATTAACTAGACTTATGAGTCACTGTGGAAGTTTCTAACTACATAATTTTTTTCACTGTCTCACAAATGTCTATCCTCTCAAACAACTATTAACATGCACTTTGCTACCAAATTTTTAATATGCTTTAATTTAGGGGTTGTTTTTGTAGTACTAGAGATCGAACCTAGAGCATTGCACATACTAGGCCAGTGGCCTACTCTTGAGTTGTATTGACTGACATTTTTAATAGAAGCAACTCTGGAATGAAGATTACAAGACCAGCCATCTGTGTACAGGGAACAAAGTGGTAGAGTGAGTGGAATGTTTACAGCATGTAGTAGCACAGGAGTACCTTATGAGGAACAGGGTATGTTTCTCTTAAAGGGGATAAAGGGAGTGAATGAACAGAGAAATGAAATCTGGGAGAAGAAAGAAGGAACAGCTGCTACCACCATGTGGTATTCTGAGCAGTCAGGCTTAACTCCTTATATCTGAGCAATGTGGCTATGTCTCTGAGCACAAAGGTCTTCTGACTAAAGACCACAGGGGACTGGCTAGAGGTGAAGTTTGAATGAAGAGATGTCCTCATCCTTGTTGGTGAAACTGGCTGAGAAGACCTTTATGTGCTTGTTGGTGAGGCTGGTCTTGAAGTGGTATATGTGCTTGGGCAACCCATGGTGCAAATAGAGAACATGCATCTTTGTCTCCAGGGTCAGACTGAACACATACTACATCAGACAAAGGCTCTTTATCACCAAGCAGGCACCTTTTCCCCCTCAGCATACCACCAAAACTGCCAGCAGGACAGCAAAAACTGATGGCTTGATTCATGGTGCAAGAGCTCTGTCCTAAATTCTGGGCTTTGGTAGCTGCAGCCTTTTCTGGAAGCACCACTGCCTCCCTCTTTTCATTTTTAAGACAAGGTCTCACTAAATTGCCCAGGTTGACATGGAACTCACTTGATCATCCTCTTTTTTTTTTTTTTTTTTTTTTGTTTGTTTGTTTGTTTGTTTGTTTTTCGAGACACGGTTTTTCTGTATAGCCCTGGCTGTCCTGGAACTCACTCTGTATTGATCATCCTCTTGCCTCAGCCTTCTAAGCTAGGAATACAGGCCTTGGCTTACCTGGATACTCCTTTCCCTAAATTGCTATTTCACAGGAGGCTGAGTTGGCCACTTTAAGCAAGATGTAGAATTAACAAGGATTAAGTAATTCTCAGGTATCTTCAATCTTTCAATTTAAAAAGGTTTTGGGGCCTTTGAAAAAAACATGCTGATAAGATGCTGACTTTCACAGTTTTGAAAAAAAATACTCTGGCCTTTTATTTACTAAACATATCAAAAATATAGACACCTTTAATCGAAAACCCACAGTTCTAGTAAAGACTAGGAAATGAGTTGTATCCATAGATGGTCTTCGTTTTAAGTCTTCTCAACTGCTAAGAAACTAATTAGGTCTTAAACTTATTCTTAGAAAAGTAGCAATGGGGGAGGGGTAGAAAGATGACTCAGTAGTTAAAAGCAGACTGCTCTTGCAGAGAAGACCTGAGGTTGAGTCCTGGTACCCACATCAGGTGACTCACTAGCTCAGGGAGGATGCAATGCTTCTGGCTTCCATGGGCACCTGCACTCATGTGCATACACAAACACACAAATATACACATAAATACTTTAAAGGAAAAAAAGTAGAAACACAATACATACTTGGGTCCTGTTTGGTCCAAACCTAGATATGGAGACCCTTTTATTTTACAGTGAATGACTGCTTTTACAATGAGAAGATAGGTATAGAAACAGGCAGCTCAGTTAAGACAAAAGACAAAACCAATTCTAGTTATATGCTGCAATTTATTATATAAATGTTAGAAAGATTTAAAACATTAACAGGAAATACCAGTGAGGGATAATCCCAATAACAGTACTACTTCAAATCTAACATCGATAAAGATCTGCTTGGGTGTGGTGGCACATGCCATTAATTACAGCACTCAAAATGAAGAGGCAACCTGGTCTATATAGTGAGTTCTTAGTCAGCCAGGACTACATAGTGAGACCCTATGTCAAATAAAAACAAAAAAAGAAAATAAAGATCCATTTTAGAATACATCCAGTCTCACTGAAATTTAAATATTACATGGACAGAGAGGAACCTTTACATTCTTATATAATCTTTAATAGTTTATAGAACAGAAATACACCTGGGGCTTGTGTTAACTGCAGCCAAGCACCACCCAAAGCAAATTGAGTACCTACTTAAAAGCTAAAAAGAACTAAAGTTGCCTCTTTATTAAATAACAGACAGTTAACTCACATTTTGATATGGGCAATCTAAGTCAATGCTATTATAATCTGTATGCACTCCAGAATTATTACCCCAAATAACAGTGATACTGCTGTTGGAATAGATGTCATGTTAAAAACAATGTCTACTTGCAAACTATGAGATGTTTTCTCTAACATTACCAAAATACTATATTATCTAAATAGTTTCTGCTTTAAACGTTTTCTTTCTTAATCATGCCTCAGCCACAGTGATACCCTCCACCCTTCTTCATTCACTCCCTTCTAAAGTGCCCAGGCCCACACTTATCAGCACAGCACACTGCCAGCACCTAGATACAGACAGTCAAGAGGAGGAAGGAGAAGGCGTATGACAAAAAAGCTAATTCTTCCAAACTAATGTATTCCGTTTTAGAATCCCTATTTGAAAAAAAGAAAGAAAGAAAGAAAGAAAGAAAGAAAGAAAGAAAGAAAATCCCAAGCCAGGCAGTAGTGGCGCAGGCCTTTAATCCCAGCACTTGGGAGGCAGAGGCAGGCAGATTTCTGAGTTCGAGGCCAGCCTGGTCTTCAGAGTGAGTTCCAGGACAGTCAAGGTTGCACAGAGAAACCCTGTCTCGAAAAATACCATAAAAAAAAAAAAAAAATAGATTCCCTATTTCAGCTAGACCTGAAGCCACTGAAATAGTAAGAATAGAAAGGTGTTTCTCAAACTTCAGACTTACAAAGAATGAAAAAAGAGACAATATCCCCACTTACTACTTAGGGTAAACATAATCTGTTGTGGTTTGGGGTTTTGTTTGTTTGTTTGGTTGGTTTTTTTTATACTTTATTTACATTTCAAAAGTTTCCCACTTTCCAGATCTCCCTTTTGGAACCTCCCCATTTCCTCCCCCCACCCCCCATGAGGGTATTCCCCCACCCACCCACCCAAGTATTCCCTCCTAGGCATTCTCCTATACTGGGGGAATCTAACACATCCTCAGGTCCAAGGGCCTCTCCTCCCCCTGATGGCTAACAAGACCCTACTCTGCCGAATATGTGGCCAGCACCATGGGTCCCTCCATGTGTATTCTTTGGTTGGTCTGATCTTCCCTTAAAAACAATCAGTACTGGGCTAGAGAGATGGCTCAGCCATTAAGAGCACTGATTGCTCTTCCAGAGGTCCTGAGTTCAATTCCCAGCAACCACATGGTGGCTCACAACCATCTGTAATGGGGATCCCATGCCCTCTTCTGCTGTGTCTGAAGACAGCAAGACAGTGTAACCACATATATGAAATAAATAAATTAATTAAAAAAAAAAAATTAAAAACAGTCAGCTCTCCATTGACTGAGTCTGGAACTATCCTAAACTCTGCACCTTAAGAAGGTGAATTCTCAATTGTTCACCCAAATGATTTTGATTTGTAAAGTTAGTGGATGAAAAATAATCAAAGGATAATCATATAATTTAAACCACAGGAGTAAGAATTTAGGACTCCCACTTCTAAATGCCATCCCTTTAAGCTGCTTATTTTTCTTTCTCTCTTTCTTTCTTTCTTTTAAAACAAACAAAAACCTTCTAGGTTTAACTCCCAATATTGCCAGCATTTGTAGTCTCAAGGTAAACTACATCTACATTTAAAATAATTCACGCTTGGAATTAATTTCAAAGTGAACTTTTAAATTTGAGTCCATCGTAGTTTCATAGGAGAAAAGCTCAATCTCTCATACGACACACTTCTGTGGAAATGCCTGGGTTTGAAGAAAGCCAATTTTATTCAGCATCATTAGATAAAAGTTACTGAGGATCTGTAATATATGCTATACATTCATGCCCAAATATGAATAATATGGTCTTCTTAAGATGACACATATTCAGAAATGACAAAAATCACTTCCCATGTCACAATCAGCATAAGATACTGTTGCTACAATATACAGTTTTTCTAATATATTTACAAATTTAAAAAGCAGTTTTTAAACTTTCCCATGCCACACACACTGAAAACAAAACAATCTTAAATCCTAATTTGGTATCTTAGCCTTAAACCAGGTTAACTATCAAGATTCCTGTCCCTCATACAGACAGCTATTATACTTCACTATAATAAATCAGTATCTTTCAAACCCTCAAAATCCATCCTTTTTACGCTGACAGGAAAACTGTACTTTCCTGCCCCTGTGCTATTGGTTGACATAAGATTTGGGCACTCCGGGTTCCTACTTGCCATTTTGCACTATCTGCTTACCAAAGAAAAATAGACATTGATGCTTAGAAATATTACCCAGTTTGTCTTTTAAACCATGAGGGATTTTTTTTTTCTGATTTCTTTAGTAAATTATAGATTTTCTTGTTTTACTAGAAATAGCCAGGCTGAAATTCATTTGTGAGATCTGATAAGCTCCAAGACACCAGCAGCTTACTAAGTTCAGAAAAAGTCCATCAGAGAGTCTGGCTCGGAAGGGTTAAAAACAAGAAAGACTCCACTGGAATCTAATGCTTACTTACATTTGTCCAGACTAAACCTACAGATTTCCAGATCTCATTTGGAGAACCCACCAGTATTCAGGTTTAAAGTCACAGTGTGAGCCTTCCCATTGCCTCACAAGTCATATACAACAGACAGCAAGCACAGAAGTACAATCTTTCAGTCAAAACAATTCCCTTCATCCAAATTAAACCCACCCATAATCTACACGTAGTCAAATTCTAATATAATGAAGGTGAGTATTCTACTTTGCTGTGGGAAAGGAGGAAGCTCCATAATTCCAGAAAAACAGTAACTTAAAATTCTTGAAACAGAAAAGGATTAGCAGCACCTTAAACTGATGTTGTCATCTGTACAGCTGGGCATCTTGTACCACTACTATAAATAATGATTCAACCTCACTCTATGGTTAGTGCTACTGACAATGAAGTATGGGCTGTGCTCCTGAAATGACTAGCTCATTGCTAATATCTTAAATATAAATATACCACACAAATATAATTTTCACAGCAGTTGAATATGACCCAGAATGGTCTAAATTTCACACAAAAGGCTATAAATGTTAAGTACTATTAAAAAAAAAAAGGCTCCACAGTCAGGGGAAAAATCTTTTACATCTTAGAGGATTTGAGCAAGCAAACTAAGGGATATGTGGTTTTACTTCATGAGATTGTTCAAGCTCACTTAATATCATGTTTAGGTAAATATCCTCTCACTATAAAGATCAATTAAGAAGCCTGGGTATAGCCGCGCAGTGGTGGCACACGTCTTTAATCCCAGCACTCGGGAGGCAGAAGCAGGTGGATTTCTGAGTTCAAGGCCAGCCTGGTCTACAGAGTGAGTTCCAGGACAGCCAGGGCTACACAGAGAAACCCGGGGGGGGGGGGGGGCGCCTGGGTATTAAAAATTAAAAACTAGTTTTAATTTGTAAAAACAATTTTTTAAATTGTCTTTTATATCTATTTGATCAATCACTAGTTTAGTATATACTTTGATAGAGCAAACAGTTAACTAACATCTAGATAATAACCACAAAGACAATCACTATAGCATCAGAACCTTAAAACTGATTTTCTCTTCAAGATTTTGGTAAAAAGTAACTGGCATGTCACCAATATTTCCCTTTCCCTCTTAACTGCCCTCTACAAAACAGGAAACTTCATTTCTTCATACCAGCATCATCCCTACTGCACAGAGGCTAGGTTCATGGCTTTAGAGTGCATACACTCAGCTCCATCTCAAATGGAGAAAGCAGTAACTCCTAAGGATCCTTCCAAAGAGTAAATCAGGAGAGTTGAGATTCAAGCCTGACAGTTAAGTGCTCAATAAATACTAGATATTATTATTGGAAAATGGAAATATATCCTAAAAGTTAACACAGGCACTTTAATTCACTTTATTAAAAAACTGCAAACACACCCAGCCCATAATCGTGTGTATATTCAATAGCTCTTTTATATTTAGATGAGAACAATGGAAGTTAAACTTAAGAGGAAAAAGAAGGCTCAATTTTAATTTCATTGTTAAATACATCATGTACTAGGCCCAACTAAAAAAGCAAATACTTTTTCTATATTAAATTTCTACCTTCCTTCAGAGAGCTTAAAACCACTTTTTACATCCACACCTACCACATCCTTTCTTTATCCTCTTTCCAAAGAAGCATATCAATATGCTTGATGGTCTTATCTCCCTCTTTTAAAAGGGATGGACAAATACGCCCAACAAATAATCCAACCCATGACAATTCTCAGCACCTAGTCTTATACAACACCCTGCTCAGTCACCTGAGAAACTTCCCCACCCCCAGATAAAATTAAGCCCTTTATGCTCCCAAAGCATTTTGGGTACACACATACTCCACCACCTACCCTGTAATTAACTAATATGACTCCCCCAATAGGCTGAGTTGAACAAAGACAGATGTGGTGATAGGTTCAATTCTAGCACTAAGTACAATATCTAGCATATATTAGGTGCTCAAGAAAAGCTAAGCTTTACCTAGAAAGAGTCTCTCAATGTCATCTCTCTTTGGATGACCCACTTCAAAATACGTTTATACTATACCAGTACCATGGACTGCTGCACCAGAAAACCTACTCAATGGCTTCTCCTACTCAGTTCCCCAGAACCCAAACTCAACTGAACACAATCATATACCATAAGAATCCGTGGGAATTTCCAGCATACTACAATGGGATTGCTGGAAAATCCATAAATGCGAGCTTCTTACTGGGGTGGTGGGCAACACCCACCAACATTCTTCCTTGGGTAACTTTAGTGGGAATATTTAAAAAACAAATAACTGGAAAGAGCTCAAAAGCCTAAGGATGTGGGGAAAGCTAGTTAACTCTTGATTCCTGAAAAAACAGCAGCCCCTGAGAAGAAAGAGCAAGAGTCAGGGCTGGCCACTCTACTTCAATAAATAAAATCTTTTTTAAAACTCCCTATAACCCCAAAGAAAAGGCCAGCACATCAAGTCCAAATGAGCAGCTCAGCAACCTTTTCTCAGGACAAGCACACTAAACTGTGTCTCCAAAAAAAAAACCCGCCTCGGGAACCCTAGCCACAATAGGAAGTTCTAGTCACTAATACTTTTAATTTTTTTTTTTTTTTTTTAAGAAAATATGCTCAAGTCCAACACTCACACTAAAATGACACACAGACAGCTTGAAAACTTTTTAAAGGGAGATATCTTTGCAAACACAACTTGGGAAACCAATCTCAAAATACAAAGAACTCCACGAAAGATGGCTTTAGTTTTATGAACTGTAACTGCTATCATAAACATCTCACCAGTTAAAAAATAAATTAAAAAGATGGGAAAACAAACATAAAACCCAACAGCTGCCTAAGGGAATCTTTCATTCTGGAAGCAGGAAAAAAAAAGGAAAAAGAAAAAAGGCAAGCAAACATGAAGCAGAAAGCAAGTAACTTCCAAAATAAAGTTCTATTAAGAAAAAAAAAAAGATAATTCCGTCTCTAAGCCTTCCTTCTCTGGTGAGGTCTGTGATTTATATGGCTCTGCTCTGCAGAAAGCTCTTTCTGGACAGCTCAAGGAAGGAGCCGAGGGAGGGAGAGAAAGGCACAGGCACAGAAAGGAGAGGAGAGAGAAAAAGAAAATGGCGCAGAGACTAAGTCCCGACCGTCGACAAGGCGACTTTCCCGGGAAGAATCCCGGCAGAGAAAGGCTTCCCGAGACCCAGCGACGGGCGACGCGGGGTCTCCGGTGCCCCCTCTAGGGAAGGCCGTGATCTGGGGGTGCTGGGACCCCGGGAAAGGGGGTCCAGAGGCGGCCCGATGGGAACAATGGGGCCGGTGAGCAAGGAGCCGGGACTTAGTCTCTGGGACGCCATGTCTGTCCTCTGCCCGGCTCCGGCCCGGCGCGGGGGAGGCAGCCAGCGGCGTATGGGGACACTTGGGGCGGGGCGGGGGGCACACTCACCATTCAATCGGAAATCCGCTTCGATCTGAGGAAAGAAAAGGAGGGAAGATGAAACAACCGGCACATGAAGCCCCGGGGCGGCGGGCGAGAGCGCGCGGCCGGGGGCCGGGGCTCGGGCCCACCCGGCGCCCCGGAACCCAGAGGCCCGCTAATGGCCTACCCGGGGCTGCCATCCCCCCCAAACTCCAACTTGACGGCTCCGCCCGGGGCCAGGCCATCCAAGCGACTCCAGCCGGCCGCCCCTCACCGCAGACTCGGGCCTGTCAACCCGGTGCGGCCGGCCGGGGCTGGGGCCGGAACCCGGTGGCCAGCGGCGAGGCGGGGGCCGGCGGGTCGCACCTGGGAGTCGTTGTGGAGATGGTCCCCGCTCATATCGGCCAGCGTGCGAACGCTGCGGGCTCAGAGGCAGCGCGGGGGAGAGAGGCGGACGGTCGGGGCGGCCTGAATAGGCGGACGGAGCTCCTGAGAGGCACGAACAGACGGCGACAGCAGCCACCGGCCCGAGACTCCCGGGACAGCTGAGGAGGCGGCGGCGGCGGCGGCAGCGACGCTGCTGACAGACTGCCGGGCGGGCGGGCGGCGAGAGCAGACCCCAGCAGTTGTGTAACAGCCTAAGTTCGCATTTCCCCTCACTGCGCCTGCGCGGCCGCTTTTAAATGGGACGTCGCCGACGTCAGCGCTCGTGGAAAGAGGCTGAGGGTTGCGGTGGGTCTCTTGGAGGTCCGGGAGACAGAGCCGGTTTTGCCTTGCAAGTTCCGCCCCTTTATTAGCATACGGGTTTGACTCCGCCCATTCTATGCTTTCTGCCTTGCTGCAGGCTGGCGTTCTCAGAGGCGGTACACCGGCTCTAGGCAGTGCGCAGGCGCAGCGGGGACACCGCCTCTGGACCCTGGACACCCGTGCAGCCACGTGGTAGGCCTTTAAAGGCCGCGGCGGGACCCAGCTGGGCTGGGCAGCGATTGAGTCTCCAGCTTCAGCATCTCCAGAGCCAGACAGGTTTAATCCGCGCGTACCTCGGCTGCCGGGATCTTAGTTCACCAGCAACCCTAAGACATTTAGCTGGAGTTTCCTCACAGCCTTTGTCCAGACCTCAGACTTCTGGATTCCTTCACATCCATGTTTTAAAATTACTTTAATTTTTTAGTCAGGTTAGCTCCAGTTTACAGACATGTAGCCCTGTGTCACAAGTACCCTATTGCATTTGTTCTTTTTACAAATATTTATTAAGCGCCTGTTGTGAGCCTGGAACTATGTTGATGTGAGAGGGCTGATGTTCCAGATCAAAGGGAGTTGGACTCCCAGGTAAATGGGTCCTGATTCTTTCTAGGACCGTACCCCGAGACTGTAAGGTCTGCTCTGAATCTCACGATCCTAGGTGTGGACCATCTAACCCTATCGATCTGTCTTGAGGGATTAATGACAGCAGTTAGATGCCTCGCAAGAAAATCCCAGGCTGAATTCATCTCCACTCCGGCTCAATCCCCCATAAGTCAAAATATAAATAAATCGGAAAATGTTCATAAACGTACCGAGTGCTAAACACTTGGGGTTAATTCTTGTGAATACTTCAAAACTCAATCCAAATATCACTTTCTGGTAGTGATATCACCACTTTCCACATGTCAATCCCTTGTGCCTCTCTCCTTTTTAAAGGTTATCACAATAGTTAAGTTACCCATAGGGGAGCTAGTGACTTCTTGTCTGTCTCCTCTATATAATTCGAGGTCAGTGAGGGTGAGAAGCTCTTAGGTCCCAGGATTCACCAACAGGTCCTCTGACAGAAGAGTTCAATAAACAAAGGCAAGCACAGTAATACAGTGGCTCAGAGTCCACACTTGGAAGTCAACTGGCCTATTTTTGAATTCTGCTTTCCTATGCAGAATTTTTCTATTCTGTGTGACCTTGGACAAGTTGTTTAACTAGTCTGAGTCCCAGTTTCTTCATCTGGACAACGGTGATAATCGTGTTTAATAGACTATCCCAAACAAAAAGACCTTGTTTAAGGGCATGTGGATAATATGTATCATCTAATGTTTAGGTCTGCCTAATTCCAATGCTCTTTTTTTGCAGCCATATGCCAGAGCCAGTTTTGCCTGGCTTAGTGTCTCTGCTCAATAGCCTTCTCATGTCAGAAGCAATCCCAGGCCCACAGGTGAGGCATCTGGCTCCCACCCGTTTACTGCAGTTAGGCTGAGATAATTCAGACTTCAAGAAAAATAGTGCCAGCTGGGCAGTGGTGGTGCACGCCTTTAATCCCAGCACTTGAGAGGCAGAGACAGGTGGATTTCTGAGTTCCAGGCCAGCCTGGTCTACAGAGTGAGTTCCAGGACAGCCAGGGCTACACAGAGAAACCCTGTCTCGAAAAAAAAAAAAAAAAGAGAGAGAGAGAGAGAAAGAAAAAAAGAAAAAGAAAAAAGAAATGAAAGAAAAATAGTGCCATCTTCCTCTGCTTTAGCTTCCAGCCCGTGGTGACTTGGGATAATCGTCATTTGCCTTCCAGGTCCCTCCCAGGAAAACCAGCCAGACACGGAAACAGAATGTAGGCCCCAGAATGATGTATCAAAGGTGATATACTAGGCTGAGTCATGGCTACCCATTATCCAGTTATAGACTATATGCCTCTGCCTCTATGTTTGGCTAGTGATGTCCGCATGGCCACTCTCTCTTCTCCAACCAATGATCCCACACATGGTCACCGAGCTTGAAAGGACTTTTGGTCCTATACAGACAAACTTTTACAGTTTTTTACTGCTGTGTATCTATTTTCTGTGTGTGATGGAAAAAGCTTAACTACCACATAAAACCCACGGTAATAACTGTTTAAGTTAAAGTGTTTTTTTAAATGTTGGGTGATTAATTTTAAATAAAAATATTCAGCTGGGTGTGGTGGCCCATACCTTTAATTAACTCACTACTCCCCAGGCAGAAACAAGGGGATCTTTGTGAGTTTGAGGCCAGCCTAGCATAGTGAGTTTCATGCTAACCAGGATTACATAATGAGACTGCTTTTATTTAAAAAAAATAATAATAATAATAATAATCCAGGAATAGTACAGAGAAGGAATATAAGACATACTCCAGGAAGGTCAAGGGCAAATAGATCAGGTTTAACTGAAGACTATTCACTGATGGACCATCTCAGTCTTTATAAAACTAACTAGGTGATGATGTATGCCCGTCTCCAAAGCATGACTGGTAAAAGGTGGGTGATTAGTAGATGTTACACAAAAAAGAGCACTCCACACACAAATACACACGTATTGTCATGATTTAAAGTTAAACAGGGCTTTTGTTGGAGTCCTATTTAGAATCTTCAATATGCTGATACCTGTATGATGTTTAAGTCCGCAGTGTCTCCAAATACTTTTTTTCTTTTTAATTTACTTATGTTTAGAATGCATTGGTGTTTTGCCTGTCTGCATATCTGCGTGAGGGGTGTGAGATCCCTTGGAACTGAAATTACAGACAGTTGTGGTAGAACTGAATCTGGGTTCTCTGGAAGAGTAGCCAATGCTCTTGATGACTGAGCTAGCTCTCTAGCTGCTGCCTTGTGAAACAGGATCGATCTCTCTCTCTCTCTCTCTCTCTCCCTCCTTTCTTTTTTTCTTGGGGGGTTCTTTTGAAGTTTTGTTTGCTTATTTGTTTCAAGTTAGTCTATAGTGGTGACTGGCCCCAGATCCAGAGATTTGCCTGCTTCTGCCTCTGCCTCCTCAGTGTTGGGACTGAAGGCATACACCAGCGCCATTCCTTCAACATATCTTTAAGCCTAGAAAAATCATTTTTTCCCTCTCTTCTTTCTTCTCTCCCCTCTTCTCACTCCTTCCCCGTCTGCTGCTTAAGACTTGGGCTCCTTTGAAATGAATGGACTCAGGACGCTGGCTGCTCAGGATTCAGTCCACTCGTTTGCTTCTTGGGCGAGTTTTATTAAAACCTGATCCAACTGTTGTTTTCCAGAATTAAACACTTGTGATGATGCCTGAACAACTTCTGCTTTCCAAGGACTTTCCCCCAGACTCACAAGGTTCCGGAGGGGACCATCTGCATAGCCACAATGTGCTGGGGTTCCTCTTTGACAGTTGTCACAAGTGGCCTAAACTGAACCACTCAGATGGAATTTCTTGAGGCTTTGGAATTGAGAAGAAAGTAGTGTGGTTGTTCTTCTTGCTAATAGATCTATAGTATGTCAAGTTAAGGAACAGCATTTTGCCAAGGCCAGGGGAAGCTGGGAGAGGTTGAAGGGAGAGGGCAGGTGAGTACTAACAGGCAGAGAGAAGACCTTGATTAGTTCAGGTCTGTGACTTCTGCCTCATTGTGATGTGCGATGCCTGTGTGGTACACTTAAATATATTGTTCCTTTTGCTTCCACAAGCTGTATTGGACCTTGTGACTGATATTCAACTTCCATCTAGTCTCAAGTCAGGAAATCTCAAGGCCTGGGCTATACTTTTGCCCCACCCTGAGATCTTCATGTTTCAGGACCCAGATACCCCTCCTAACAGTTTTTAAAATGTATCTGTTTTTATTAACTTTGTAACTTTGAGATAGGGTTTCATGGAACCCAGGTTGGGCTTGAACTCACTATATAACTGAGGCTAGCCTTGAACTCTGGATCATTTGCCCTGTATCTAAGTGCTGGTTTTACTACTGGCATACACCACCATGCCCAGCACTCCTAAAGGTCTCATAGTCTTGGCTTTACTACTTTCCTGACCACAATTTTCTAGCACTTTCCCTTTTCCATAATGCCTTGCCTAGAGATCTAGTGCCCTGTTAAGAGTTGGAGACTCTCAAAATAGAATCTGCTTGGTGATCCATGGAAAACGTTCATGCTGTCCATCCCAACAACCGGAAATGGCCTGCTGCCTTCTGATACTACAACAGCTGCTAAGCAAAGGTTGAAAACTGCCTAAATAAAAGGAAAGGCCAGTGGGAAAGATCCAAGCCTTGAACTGCAAAATGAGTAGCTGGGATTTAGGAGCCTGCCACGTGGCTCAGGATGTTTCCATTGTCTTTTTCAACCCATCTCAACCTCCCAAAGTACTGAGATTACAGGCCAAACCCTCCGTTGTCTTCCTTCCACAAGAAGTCCCTGCTATGATAAGAATATTTAGTCATTCAACCATTACTCCCTAAGGAATGTAGGTATAGTTGATACTATGAGGTAGATAGGTCCTATACTAAGCCGTGTAAATACAGATACAGACAAGACCTAATCTTCATTTTGGAAAAATTCTCAATCTAATAATGAGAAAGTCACATTCCTCAACTGTTACCCTAAGATACAAGGAACAATAAGAGGAGAGGTGACAAACTACCGATTACTACGGAAACTGCAATGGAGGCACATTCAACTCATCGGGGAAATTTTGGAGGGACAGTATCAAGGGGAAAAACACCACCCAGTTCCATGTCAGTTTTGAAAGATGAGGAATGGAATGTCTAAGGAAGAGAAGATATTATAAGAAAAGCTAGAAGATGGTAAAGGCAGAGAGTTATGGGCATGAATGGCATTAGATCATGATGGTGGATATAGTCAGTGTAAGGCTGTGACATAGAATGAGGCTGGGAAGGTGGGAAGGCCCTGCCCATAACCGTGGAGCCACAGCAAGGTGAGCTAAGTTTAAACGATATCTGAAAACCATTGAGTACCAGAGAGTGGACAGTAGACAGTTCAGGGGAGCTGACAATGGAGAAGGGGAGGTTAGCTAGGAGACCTATGAGGTCATTACACTAACCACAGCAGCCTAGTTGGAATGGAAGTGGGAATGTGAGTTATAAAAGAAAGAGACAGAATTTTGACCCATCTGGTGTGGAGCAGGGGACAGGTATGACAGCAGCTTCGCTGATAGAGGATATGCTGCTGGATAAGTCATCATCCCACTGCTGTCTGGATCTAACTGCTTCTGGCTAGAGAAGCGGCAAGCAGTGCAAGGCAGAGGGGCAAGCACCAGGATTCCAGAAAACACCCAAAGATTCTGGGAGTCAGAGAAGCCCTGAGGTGACTCAGCTTTACTCCTCAGGAACAAAGGAGGGAAGAAAGGGAGGGAGGGAGGGAGGGAGGGAGGGAAGGAGAGAGAGAAGCAGCCTCACTGAACCAGATGGTGACAGCTAAGCCAGAGTCAGATTTTGAAAGCATCGCCCTTTCCCATTTCCCTACCACAAGCCCCTGAGTCTTCCTCTTCCCTATCACGAGTTTGTTTACTACAAGGGACATCTTTTCCTACAGAAGTCTCTTGTAGCATGAGCTTCACTTGCTCTTCTCTCCCTGATGCCCTCTTGATTTTTTTAAAAATAATTTTTCAGGAACCAGGCATGATAGTGCAGGACTTTCATCTCAGCATTTGGAAGGTAGAGGCAGGTAGATCTCTGTTAGTTCTAGGCCAGCCTGGTCTACATAGTGAATGCTAAAGCAGTAAAGGCTATATTGCGAAGCCCTGTCATGACAACAACAAATAAACCCCCAAAATTCCTACTTTATTTGAGTTCTTTCCTATGCTATGTGCTTCTGAGAGTTTATCTCAGGGCTGGAGAGATGGCTCAGCGGTTAAAAGCACTGACTGCTCTTCCGAAGGTCATTAGTTCAAATCCCAGCAACCACATGGTGGCTCACAACCATCTGTAATGAAATCTGATGCCCTCTTTTGGGATGTTTAAAGACAGCTATAGTGAGCGGAGCCTGAGCAAGTGGGGTCAGAGAGAGAAGAAAAGTATCTGAAGACAGCTACAGTGTATATATATATATATATATAATACATATATATAATGAATAAATATGAATACATATATATAATACATATATGAATACATATATATAATGAATAAAGAAATCTTAAGAAAAGAGTTTGCCTTATTTAATCTTTTTAATCATTGGGAATAGTTATTAGTGCTCCCTTCATTTTATAGGCAAGGATTATTAAGTAAGTTAAGCCTGCCATGAAGCCCAGATGCTGAATACCTACCTTGGTCTCCCAAGTTGTCTTTAGGTCACTGTTCCCTTCCCTTCTGTGTGAATGTCTGGGAAGGCCATGCCTTACTGGGAAGCAGACAAGCTCTGGTATTCTAAGTGTTCTGCCGGGTCCAGCTTTTATGTGGGTTCTGGGGATCCAAATTCAGGTCCTCACGATTATGAGGCAACATCCTACTAGCCGGGTCGTCTTCCCAGCCTATCAGCATCAGTCTCTTCTCTGGATCCTCTTGGTAGCTTTATAGTTCCTAAGTTGACTCCCACAGACAGCCTCTCAAATGTGCGTCTCTAATCTTCATTCCTTTTGAAATGGTTACTCCTGTGCCATTTTCTCATGTCTACTTTAATACCACAGCCCTCAGGTCCTGACGTCAGCTTTCTCCCTGAGCTTCTTTATCCCTTCTGTTGCCCCTGCCTAGTTCTCAGGTTCAAACCCTTAGATCCTCTTGAGTTGCCCCTTGGTTCTGTTCTCTACACCCCATTTGTAGCTATTACCTCTGTGGAATTTATCAACATCTCTGAGTTCAAGGCCAGCCTGGTCTATAAAGAGAATTCCAGGACAGCCAGGGCTATACAGAGAAAACCTGCCAAAAATAAAATAAAATAAAATAAAATAAAGAGGGGGGCCTCAGCAATGGTGGCGCACGCCTTTAATCCCAGCACTCGGAAGGCAGAGGCAGGCAAATCTCTGTGTTCAAGGCTAGCCTGATCTACAGAGTGAGTTCCAGGACAGCCAGGGCTACACAGAGAAACCCTGTCTTGGAAAAAAAAAGGTGTGTGTGTGTGTGTGTGTGTGTGTGTGTGTGTGAGGACACACAAACCCAGCTGTGGCACCAGCTTAAGTGAAAGACTGGTAATAGGAAAAGAAGCCTCACTCCCTTGGAGAGGGAGAAAGGAAGAAAGAAAAAGAAAATACCACACAAGCTTACCTGCAGCCCTATCTTATAGAGGCATTTTCTTAATTGAAATTCCTACCTCTTTGATGACGATCAAGTTGACATAAAACTAGCCAGCACATTTGAGAAAAAGATGATGATGAATTCAGTTCCACCTGTGCAAAGCCTAAAATGATTGTGTTTTAGCTGAGTCAGGGTGTCTGGTAGGCAATGGCACACATGGCTTTGGAGCTCAGGAAAAGGACTAGAAGCTGACAGAGTTGAAGTAGTACCTGAAGTAATTTGAGTAGATGAGGTCGTTGGGAGGGTGTGGACTCACAGCCTCTTTTTAGGGATGGGCCTGGGTTGGTGAGTGAATAGAAGATCAGGAAGTCAGGAAGTGGAGGCAGCAAGTTTAGACAAGCAGTTCAGAAGGTTTCGCTATAAACAGGGAAGAATGTAATACAGTCATAACTGGAGTAGCCTGAAGCTAAGAGAGGGTGTGTGCGCGCGCGTGCGTGCTTGTGTGTGTGTGTGTGTGTGTGTGTGTGTGTGTGTGTATGTGTGTGGTGGTGGTGGTGGTGGTGGTGATGATGATGATGATGATAGACAGGACACACTCATGTCTAATAAGAAACAGGGTCAGCTGACTTCTAATTCAAGGCTATTGAATCACCCCAACCTCCTTGAAAAAGTGCTAGCCCAGTTAATATCAGGAATTCTGGGTCAGACAAGAGACATTCTTTTGTAGGAGACAGCCTTCTTTGTCTCTAAAAAGCCACAGGCTGCTTCCAACCACTCATGGTGACTCTGAGCCCCTGCCTCCAGGAAATCACTTGAGGACTGACTCAGAGGATGAGATTTTCAGGATGTCTTATCTTTCAGGGTCCTGAAGATATTTTTCTCCTGATGAGCCTAAAGGAGACATCTCTATTTTTTCAGAACTCTGCTGTGGGTACCTGCAGAGCAGGAGAAACACTCAGAACCTAGGAAGACAGATGTTCCTTGTCAGCTTCTGCAATACAGTTAAGTTACTCCAACATTATCCCATGCCTGTTTGATGTCGGGAAGTGTTAGTACAACTATGGGTCATAGTTCACCACTGTCTCCCTCCACCTGGAGACAGATAGAAGGAATGACCTACCAATTACAACATAGACTTCTGGAACCGTGTAAGAGAGCCCCCAGGACAGGGAATCCAAGAGGACTCTTTCAGGTTGCCCAGCATTACACACTAAACAAAAAACAAAAGACAATGAGGGCAATTTCCAAATACCCTCAATAACTCTGAATGATCCGGGACATAGGTCTTTTTCTCTTTCTTTCTTTCTTTCTTTCTTTCTTTCTTCCTTCCTTCCTTCCTTCCTTCCTTCCTTCCTTCCTCTCACTCTTTCGTTCGTTCTTCTTTTAATGGCAACACAATTTATTTGAAATTTATTTTTTTTCTTAAGCATTTGTTTCAGAACCAAGAGACAGAATACTAGGAGTCCTTGCATAAATCTTTGCAGAACATCTACTTCTGGGAGCAAATTAAAAACAAAAGCTTCCTTGGTGCTTGCTGAGAACACATTGTCAACAAACCCTGTTTGTATTCGCGCAGTGCTGACCACCTCTCAGCACTCCCTTTGCTTCCACATTAACCCAAATCTTCATCACCTCCACCTGGTGTAAGGCAGAAGCCTTTCGGTGGTGTCCTATGCATCTGTCCTCCTCCCGTTGGGCCATGCCACACCCAGAACAATCGGTCGTTTGAATCAGAGTGATCTTTTCCGAATGCAGCATCCCGGCACTGCTACACCAAGTACGGCAGTGGCTCCTCCGTCTCACTTAGAATAAGGTCAGGGTCTTTACGGCAGTCTTCCAGACCCTCTCTATCTGCTTCCCTCTCGACCTTCTTTGACACTGCTTGTCTGTTGACACTGTCTGCTAGCCACCTGAATCTCCATAAGATGCTCACCGATATGCTTGCCCAGCAGCCCCGGCCCTTTGCATTTGAGGATACTTTTGCCTACAGCCTCTTTCCCTCAGATATCTCTACCACCCAGTTGTCTTTCTCTTCATCTTCCTCTCGGTACTCTGAAATTATAACCACTCTACTTAGTTCTTCCCACCTATCACTCCTTCCTTGTCTCCCAAGTGCTTAAATAGATCTATTTTTGCCTGTTCGGTTATAACTTTTCAGACACTCCCCTACCCTGTTTGTTTTTGAGACACCATCTTACTATGTAGCCCTAGCTGACCTAGAACTCGCTAAATCAAACCAGATTGGCCTGAGGCTCACAGAGATCAGCCTGTCTCTAGCTCTGCTTCTCTAGAGCCCTAGGCTTAAAAAGTGGAGCTGCCATGCTTGGCCATATGATGTAATCTTGATGAAGACTGAGATTTTGTTTTTATGTTTTTGAGACAGGGTTTGTCTGTGTAGCCCTGACTGTCCTGGAACTGCTTCTGTAGACCAGGCCTCAAACTCAGAGATCTGCCTTCCTCTGCCTATGGAGTGCTAGGATTTGTTGTTGTTGAATTATACTTATTTATTCTCTGACTGGCTTCTTTCTCTGAGCATAGTGTGTCACCTTTAATCCTTCTGTGTGTGTGACTTCTGATGTGTCAAGCAGGGCAGAAAGAGAAACACAGCCAGGGTCTTTATTATCAACCATGACAGCTGAGCTAACTCCTATCCCACCCCACCCCCATACGCCTCTATAAACTTGCTTGTTTCTCTGTGCCTTCTTCTTCCTTTGTCCTGGGTTCTTGGACTTAGCTATTTTCATCCACACGAGTGTGGGCCTCTTGTCTCATCTGCTTTCTTTCTTTTTTTTTTAAAGGCTAAGTAATTTTAAGGTGTGTACATACATGTGTGCCATCACGTCCTCTGATAATGTGATAAGCTATGGGCCATCCCAGAACATGATATGCCTAAACGTAGCACTTTGCATGCACACATATGTGTTTCTGGAGTCAGAGCCCCATCTCTGAGGTGGGGGTGTTTCTCCTGTTTCTCTCCCCTCTGGATTTCTGGTTGTTGCCGGTTCTCCAGATAGTCTTCCTCAGCTCCTTTCAGAAGTCAGAAGTTTCTTCTTTGCATATTATCAACACTTATTTGTAAGCAAAGCATGTTTTTGTGGTGGGTTTCTTGCTCTGCCACTCAATCTGGCTGTGTGTTTCTCCTGTCTCAGGCTCCTTAGCTGTGCACCTGGCTACACTCAACTGTACATATTTTATGCATCAGTTGACTTGACTCCAAGAGGAAGGAACTATTACAGACCCAATCTTACAGATGACAGAACTATGGGCTACTTGCTTTGTCGGTGCCTCCTAGTTCCAAGTCAACAGTTTCTCTCCTCTGCACAATGAATGTGACCTATTAATGGCTGTTTTCTGTGACCTCTCTATTCTACCTCCTGAAACCTGCCTTCTCCCTACCCCAGCCCCTCACCCTATGAGGACATCCTCGTTATTTTTAACTGCTGTTATCTGTGATTGCTCCCACATCCACCACTGCTTTACTCCCACTGCTGTAGCACCCTCTCTTTACCCAAGTCACACGTCAACTGACCACAGGTGGCTTCTTTGCTTGAGCACATATGAGCCGTGGCAGGGTTTCATTTCCCCTTCCATTCTCAGCCCAGTTTTGCTGGCCTCTGTGATTCTTGCTCACCCTAACTGAGACATAGCAGATCTTCTCACAGTGGGCTGGGCATTTCTGGTCCCCGAATCACAACTGAAGCCCAAGAAGGAAGAAGACGGCTGAGTGCCCGATTCTGTTCTAAAGCCTAAGATAGTCATGGCGACACAGAACACAATTCTGAAAGGCCTCAGCTTCTATGTACATCCAAGTGCCCTTCTTATGGGCTCCTGCTGTAGGAAGGTAACTGCTTTAATTCCTTCCTCTCTCTGGATTTTGATGGTTGAGGACCTTTCTGCAGCACAACTGACCTTCAGCTGCCCTTTGGCCAACTGCTCAGACTCTATGAGAAAAACACCTGCCCTGTGATTAACCACGTCTTCCCCAGCTCAAATCTCAGACTAGCCTGAAAAGTTTTACTTGGGTTTGTCACCCACAAATTTTTCTCTTAACTGGATAGTACAGTATATCATTGCAAAAGCAATTTATGAAAGTCTGTCAACATAATATGAAAAAATACAAATAAAAATGGGATCCAGATGGGGAGATGGTCTGGTGACCTTAACTCGATTCCTGCTACCCACACAAAAAGCCAGATATGAGGCTTTTTAATCTTAGCATGCTGTAGAGACAGGAGGATCTCTATGATTTTGATGCCAGCCTGGTCTATATAGTGAATTCTAGGACAGCCAGGACTACACAGAGAGACCCAGTCTCAACAAAAGAAAATTTAAAAAAACGGACATGATATACATAGGTACATATAGGTAATACCCATGGTAAGCAGGAGAATCAAACAAGTCTTAGGCCAGTGTGCAGCCCGGGGTCAGAAATAATCAAGAGAGACCCTGCCTTAAAAGCAAAATAGATGGGTGGTGGTGGTGGTGGTGGTGGCCATGGCTCATACCTTTAATCTCAGCACTTTGGAGGCAGAGGCAAGTGAATCTCGGAGTTCCAGGCCAACCTATCTGTGAATTCTCATCGTTAGGAGTAGTCAAGGCCCAAGTGCCTTATCAGGTAGGTAGTAACCTTCTCCCAGAGCCTCTAGTTTCCCTTGGATAGGGAAAAAGCAGTAGTGAGAAGAGAGCGTCAACATCAGACATAGCCTGGGCTCTTTCTTAAGAGCACAGTGTATGTCAGATGTGGAGGCACATGCCTTTAATCTGAGCACTCAGGAGGCAGAGTCAGATAGATATTTGAAGTCAGTAAGGGCTACAGACTGAGTTCCAGGACAGCCAGAATTACACAGAGACCTTGCCCTAAAAACAACAAACAAACAACAAACAAAAACAAAACAAAACACCAAGAGGCTGATGGTCAAGATGATGTTTCTTTTGAAATTACATTGGTGGGACCAAACGAGGCAAGACCCATTGCGTGTGCATGTGTGTAGGTGTAGGCATAGGTGCATGTGTGCCCTAGTACAGAGGACAGCTTTTCAGGGCCTTAGTTCTTTCCTTCCACTTTGCTATTTTTTTTAAAACAAAACAAAACAAAACAAAACAAAAACCGGGGTTTCTCTGTGTAGCCCAGCATTTGGGAGGCAGAGGCAGGCGGATTTCTGAGTTTGAGGCCAGCTTGGTCTACAGAGTGAGTTCCAGGACAGCCAGGGCTACACAGAGAAACCCTGTCTCAAAAAACCAAAATCAATCAATCAATCAATTAATCAATCTGGGGGCCACTGGCTCCTGCTGTTACTAGATTGTCCAAATCTAGATGGGTTATGAGTATAAGATACCAGATTCCCAAGACTTAGTATAAAAATAAAGGGTCAATAATGTTTAAAAGACTTATTTATTGTTATTGCATATATATGGCTGATTTGCCTGCATATGACTATGTCCTATGTACATGCAGTCTCTGAAGAGGCCAGAAGAGAGAGTATAGGATCCTCTGGAATGGGGGAGTTATAGATGGTTGTGAGCTCTCATGTGGGTTATAGAAATTAAACCCAAGTCCTTTGTAAGAACAGCAAGTCTCCAACCCCAAAATGTCAATTTTTGCATTCATTACATGTTGAAATAATAACTTTTTTGAAAACTGGGGTTTAAATGTTGTTAAAATTAATTTCACTAACAGGAATTCCAAACTATGCCACAAATCTCAGAGCAAAGAAAAGCCTGTGGCTGGGAGAGAGTCAGAGGTTGGACTTGTGGTCCAGGCTGCTACTTGGAGATGGGTTGATGAAGGCTGGTGATCTTGGCTCTGACTCTGACTCTGAAAGCTGTGATTAGGAATCAGAAATCTGTGGGAGGGGAAGATGCTAAGTTCAGTACAGCTCAGAGTTTCTGAAATATGAGGGCACTCAAATGGGCATGCCCAATATAAAGTAGCTAGCCTGATCTGGGGCTTGGGGGACAGTTATGGGTAGAGTTGAAAAGGAAACTGTTTCCTCCAGGTGACTCATCTACAAAACGGGGGTGTGAGCTTCTCAGGGCTAGTGGGATGATAGGGTGACATTACAGGTTAAAAGTGTCTAGCACTGCACAGACATGCAGTAGATGCTTGGGAGGTGCTCTTTCAGATAGTCTCATTACTGTGATGGTTAATTTCAGTTGTTATCTTGATGTGATCTAGAATTCATTTAGAGACAGGCCTCTGGGCACGCTTGGGAGGGATTATCTTGATTTGGTTAACTGAGTGGGCAAGACCCACCCACTGTGAGTGGGTACCAGGATCTGGGATGGGATCCTGGACAATACTAGAAGGAGAAAGAGACAAACACAAGCATCCATCTCTGCCTTTTGACTGCCGATACAATGTGTCAGCTGCCTTACTCTTCTGCTGCCAGGTTTCCCTGCTATGATGGGACTGTGTACCCTCAAACTGTGAGACCCCAGCAGAGCAAACCCGTTCTTCTTTAAGTTGCTTTTGTCAGGATCTATTATCATAACAGGAAATAAAAGAAAAAAATACAGCCAAAGTCTTTGCACTAATGTCTCTGCAGCCTCGGTGTCCTCTTCCAGTGCCTATGGGATTCACCCACACCTGTGTTCTAAAGTCCCCCAGTGCAAGCAGGGGGAGATGTTTCTAGAAGAACTTGTGGGGAATGAGGAGAGAAGGCTGCTCTGTCCTGAAGATAGGGTGAGTAGCTAGTATATGCAGTCCACAGTTCCCCCAGTACTGCTACCCCCAGCCCTGCCAGGGAGTTGATCAGTAAACCTTGCTTCATTCTAAACCTCAGCTTCTGTGCTGGCTCAAGCTGGAGTTGGCTAGCTGGGCCTTTGCCTGTTTTTGTTCTTGCCATCTTCTCCCTTCCAGAAAGCTCTCTTGACCCACAAAAGACATCACTTCCTTGAAGACTTGGCTCATGTTAAGCCTCCTGGCGGCTCCTTCCTGGGGCAGAAGGCCAAAGTCCTGACAAGACTAAGATGAGGTTTTGGAACTGGAACCAGGCCAAGCTGGAAAAAACAGGAAAGATGACGAACCAAGCTGCCTCCTTCTGGGGACTGTTTATTCCACTGTTCCTTCAATTGAGTTTTGTGGGCATTTTTCAGCCCTTGACATTTCACCCAGTGCCTGTCTCTGGCCTTTTCCTGCCCCTAACCCCCACCCCCACCCCCACCCCAGCACATCACTAGCTACAGAGCCTGTTGGAAGAATTCACTCCTGGAACTACTTGGCTAGCGGCACCCAATTCCTAGAAACCAGGAAGCACACAGACATATCTTAAATGACTGTCCATCATGTTTAGTAGGAGGTGCCATCTTCTACAACAAGGCCCCTACAACTTCTTAGGAGAAGGAATGTTGCTTTTTGTCACCATGAAAAGAGAAGGCTCAGAGTGGCTCCCAAAGTCACTGGCATGCAAGTGTAGCCCTCCAGAAATGAGGAAGGTTGGAAGAGAGAAAGGGTGATTAACTATTCAGAGCAGAGTCTTGCATGGTCATGAGCATTTCTGCCATGATTTCTCACTCCACCACTTACTGACCCAGGAATGTGGGCAAGTTCTTAAGAGGAGGCAGTGTAGGGAAGCAGTTTAGAGCACAGGCCTGGGAGTCAAATGTCAGCTCTGCCATCTGCTAGTTATGTGACCTTGGGCAACTTCCTTTGCCTCTCTACACTTTGATTTCCACAGCTATAAAGCAGGGTAATAATAGCACCTACCTCATCAACTTGTTGCAAGGATTAAGCGTGATAATCCATGGGAAACACTTAGCACGATGTCTGACTAATGGTCCGGTGCCATCTATGTCAACTATGGGATGAATGTGGACCTAGCCAACTTTGGCCACCACCTGTCACCCTGGTGGCTTGCTCAGCACTTGGCACATGGTAGGTACTTGCTGCCTTGGCCACTGAAGGAGCGGTTAGAAATTGACTCAGTGTTTCTGAAAACAGGCTTCAGGCAAATTGTGTAGGAGGAGATTCTGGAGGAGGAGGATTTTCAAGAGTTTCCCAACCAACAAGCAAATAATTGCTCTCTGCACGCTAGTATAAACTTGAAAATAATTCCAGATGGGAAATACCCATTGGATCCCATATGTCACACCCATTTTCAATGGCAGCCCATGGGAGCAGAAACATTCCTGTGTTCATACCTATAGAAGCAAGCTATATTCACTTAGCCATTCACGTGACACATAAACCCAAAGGCAGTTGAAAGCTTTAAGTAACCCCACTTCAAAAGAGTTGCTGATTGCTTATTTGAAGCATGCCCTTTTAAACACCCCCAATGCCTCTGCCTCTCACTTTTTTTTTTTAGCTCACTGTGTTTGATACTTTGGGTTTGATAACATCTGTACTTTGGGAGTAGGCCAGGTGGGAGAGGCCACCAAATTCACAGAACACTTAAAAGGTAGTAAGAATCTCACAGTGTAGTGATTCACTCATTCAACATACTCTTAGCATTTGGGACTTGGAAAACTGGAAATGATGAATCAAAGTGTCACCTGGAGTCGTCGAGAGATCTGAGACTGAATCAGCAGATGACCCTACTTGCTGAATGGGTATAGACCCTCTCACTAAGCCTCAGTGAGAGGGACAGGGTGAGTAATATGGTCGTGATTACCACAAAGTAGCATTTTTGCTGCATAATTCCTTTTATGTAGGGAAGAGAGCAGAAGGAGCCAGACAGGCTGGTTTCCATGGCCTTGGGGCCAGTCACTTCCCTTCTGTGATTCCCAGGTTCCTCATCTGAAGCTGGAGAGAATCTCCTTGCCTTGAAAAGCACATTTTCTCCATTCATTCATTCACTCACTCATTCATAAAAGATGGTGTTTCCTAAGGGATAAATTGCTTTATGTAGTGGCTACCCAGAAAGGGAGTGGGAAATGGGCTCATTTGGTAGATTATATTATTGCTCAGCAAATATTTACTTCGCCTGGCCCTCCCCACTTCGAGAGGAATATAATTTCCTCACTCTATTGATACCGGATTTAGGCATGTGACTCGCATGAGCCAGGAGAATACAACACGAGGAATCAGCAGCAGCCAGCTCTGAGCCGCTGAGTGTTTCCTTTTCCATCTCTTGAGCAATTGTCCTTGGCCATGAGAATACCAGATAGCGGGGAGTCCTTCAGCTGGACGAAGAAGGAGCAGACGTGGGAGATGGCTGTGTGTGACCCAAAGCTTGGAGGCCAGCCCGACCCAGCTAACCCACAGACCCCTGGGTGAGAAATGAATGTTCACTGTTATGCTCGATGAGTTTCCGGAAGCTTTAAGAATTTTTAAAAATTTTTAATTAATTAATTAATTTGTTTAGTTTGGTGCCTGATGCTTGCGATGGTATGCATTCTATGATCCAATCAGGGTAATTAGAAAATCCCTTCAAAACTTTTTTTAAAATGAGAATATTAAAAATCTTTTCTTCTCCTCCTTTTTGCCCTCCTCTTCCTTATCACTCCCTCCTCCTGCTCCCCCCCGAGTGTGTGTGTGTGTGTGTGTGTGTAAGCCAGATATCAACCTTGTGTTGATATCAGTCAGTACTCATGAGCCCTCCATTTTGTTTTTATTTGTTAATTACATTATATATTATTATGCGTATGTGCATCGTGTGTATGTGGGCACACATGCCACAGCATGTGTGTGGAGTCTGGGTGCAACTTTGTGGAGTCAGTTCTCCCCTTTCATCTTTGCATAGGTTCTGGGGGAGGAGCTCAGGTCTCCACGCTTGTACACAAACTTCACCAGCTGAGCCCTCTAACAACTTTGAAATATTCGAGTTATTGTTAATTATAGTAACCCTACAGTAACAAAGATACATGCTTTCCTTCTCACTCCAGTTTTCTATCTGCTAACCAGTGTTTCTTCTCTCCTTCCCTTCCTCTGGAAGTTGATTTTATGTAACACCATCACGACAAAATCAGACCAATGTGAATCTTTAACTGTCCTGACACGGACTGTAGCTTGGATCCTGGGGAAGGATTTTCTGTTTAGGTGACATTTGACCTGGGATCCGAATGTCTAAAAGGGACTGGTCATGTAGCCAACTTGGGGAGTGGGCTGGGGGAGAAGTGGTCTAGTCAAAGGGAGGAACTATATATACATTGGTTTTCATTGGAAACTATATATACGTTGGAGTTGGGAGAAACTCCGCCCAGATTTTGGTGGATAAGCCCTAGACTTTGCTCAGACACTCCCTCACAGCCTCTGCTCCAAAGCTGAACTTTCCAGACCTGTTTTTCTTCTTCTTTTCCCTTCTCAGCCAGTGAATGACACCACCATCTGTCTGCTTAATTGCTCAAACTAGAAAGCCGAACCCTCCCTTCTTCTCCCCCCCCCTTTCCGCCCCAATCATCTGTCTTCAAGTCTTGCCCTCACACCCTGGTCCTTCTTTTTATTTAACTACCAGAGCTGAAAGCATTGCCCTCTGTAGAGAGGGCTGGCCTCGAACTCAGAAATCCTCCTGCCTCTGCCTCCCAAGTGCTGGGATTAAAGGAGTGCACCACCACTGCCCGGCAGCATTGCCCTTTCTTGCTTAGACACAGCAAGAAGCCAGGTCCCTGACCCCCTGGCCTTTGATCCTTTGTCTTTTGTTGATTGGTTGTTGTTTCGCTTGTTATTTGTTTTTTCAAGACAGGGTTTCTCTGTGTAGCCCTGGCTGTCCTGGAAACTTGCTCTATAGACCAGGCTGGCCTCAAACTCACAGAGATCTGCCTGCCTCTGTGCCTAGCTACTGTTTTATTTTTTTAAAAAAGGGGTTCACATACTTTAGGCTGGCCCTCAAAATAGGCGTGTACTGAAGATGATCTTGAACCCTTGATCTTCCTGGTAGAGTCCTCCTAAGGGCTAGGATTATAGGTGTGTACCCTCTTCTAACCTGTGGGCTTATTTTAAAACCAATCATCCTTACTTTGTGAGTGGGTACAGAAACTGGTACATCCATACCATGGAAGTGTTCAGCAGCAACAAGAACTTTTTGGCAATTAAAAAGAGGAGTTTGGGGACTAGAGAGATGGCTCAGCAGTTAGGAGCACTGACTGTTCCTCCGAAGGTCCTGAGTTCAAATCCCAGCAACCACATGGTGGCTCAAACCATCTGTAATGAGATCTGATGCCCTCTTCTGGGGTGTCTGAAGACAGCTACAATGTACTTACATATAATAAATAAATAAATCTTTAAAAAAAGAGGGGGGATTTGGGGGACTGAAGGGATGTCTCAGTGGTTAAGACCACTCACTGCTCTTCCAGAGGACCTGAATTCAGTTCCTAGCACCCCTGTCAGGCAGCTTACAGCTACCCATAACTCCAATTCCAGGGAATCTGACACCTTCTTCCCTCCACATTCAGAGGATTCATGTGCAATTATTCACCCTGCTCCTGCCACATATGTGAACATAAAAATATGTCTCAAAATAAAATAAAACAAGAACCAGGCTTGGTGGTGAACATCTATAATACCAGCGCATGAGAAGTAGAGAGGCAGGCGGATCCTTGTGAGTTTGAAGCCAGCCTGGTCTACAAAGTGAGTTCCAGGACATCCAGGGATGTTACACAGAGAAACCCTGTCTCGAAACAATAACCAACCAACCAAAGGTGGGTGGTACATGCCTTTAATTCCAGCTCTTGAAGGGTGTATCGCTGTGAGTTTGAGGCCAGTCTAGTCTACAGAGCTAGTTCTAGGCCATCCAGAACCCCATAGAGACTCTCTCTGGAAAAGCAAAAAATAAATAAACAAAACGAATTTTTATCTGCTTTCATTGGTAGAGCATCAGAAATTGTAACCAATCCAGAACCTGTAATTGGTATTTTAACTTTCAATTTAACATTTTTTTTTTTTATTTGTTTGCCTATTTATTTTTGCAGTGCTGAGACTGAGTTTAGGGGCCTTACACTTCTGGTCAATCACTCCAGCACTGATCTCCATCCCTGTCACTGGTTCTTGTAGTTTTCAAGTCAGTCTCACTGAAATAGATGCACAGGCTGACTTGGATCCTCTCCTTGCAGCTGCTGAGTAACTGAGATTAAGGCCTATCCCATCAGCCTTGCCTTTGGTTTTACTTTAATGTTTCTTTTCTCTTATGTCAATTCAGTGTTCAGGGAGCAGAAGCAGGTGGATCTCTGAATTTAAGGTCAGTCTGGTTTATGTGTAGAATTTCAGGCCAGATAGGGTTATATAGTGAGATCCCTCTTCTACGTCACCTTACAAACTTTACAGCTTTTTTTGTTTTAACACCTACTGATTCCAATTAGGAGCACCCACACATGCCTGGGAGTGGAGTCGTTTACTGGAGGGATGCCTAATTTACCAGGGGCCAGACCTCTAATAAAAACTAAAACAAAAACCTGGTTTTCCCTTCCCCATCAACTGCCATTAGTTCCTTGGCTAGAGGTGGGGGCTTGTGTGTCTCTCTGCTCTCCATGATGGAGTGCTGACTGGCTTGATCTTGCTCAGGTCTTGTACAGGCAACCACAGCTGCTATGAGCTCATGATTGCAGTGGTCCTGTCATGTCCACAACAACTGTTTATCCCCAGTCCTCTCAACTTCTGACTTCCAGTCTTTCTGCTTCCTCTTCCCCAGTGAAGAAAAACCTGGCTTAAAAAAAAAAGTTTTTATTTATTTACATTGTGTATGCGTGTGCATGCACAGGTGTGCCATAGCATACAGAGATCAGAGAAAAACCTCATAGGATTCAATTATTTTCTTCACCCATTTGGGTCCTAGGGATTGATCTCAGGTGACTCGGCTTGGTGGGAAATAGCTTTACCCAGTGTGCCATATTGCTGGCCCCAAGCCTGTTTTTTAAATGATACCATTAGATTCATTTGCTTCATCTTATGATATCTATAAAAACAATATTATTAATGATATGATTGCTGATTTTATGATTTTATGATTTTAATCATTTTATGATTAGAAACATTTTTTGTTGCTGTTGTTCTTGCCCTTTGGGTATACTCTGATGGGAATATATAATCAAATCACTCTGCTTAAAAGTAATTTGAAATAATTCCTCTGTAAACACTTCCACTATCAATTTAATTCATAGTTTGGTACTTTGCTTCATTTTGCTTTCAAGTTCTAGGGATTACATAAAATTCAATTTTGTTTTTAATAATTACATGAAACACTTGTATGATCCCATAGCCCAGCCTAAAAAACGTACACTCAAATCAGTGTCTAGCTTCTATACCTGATTTCTTCACACGAATCTCTCCTCCTACGGGGAATTTTATTTATTTACAAAGATATGTTTTTACTTATACATATGTATATGTCATCCATGCACAGGTACCCAAGAAGTCTACATGAGAGTGTTGGATCCCCTGGAACTGAAGTTACTGATAGTTGTGAGTTACCACGTGGATGCTGGGAATCAAACCAGAGATCTCTGAAAGAGCAACAAGTACTCTTTACCATTGAGTCATCTCTCCAGCCCCAAATAAGTAAATCTGTGTGTAGCCGGGCAGTGGTTGAGCATGCCTTTAATCCCAGCACTTGGGAGGCAGAGGCAGGCGGATTTCTGAGTTCGAGGCCAGCCTGGTCTACAGAGTGAGTTCCAGGACAGCCAGGGCTACACAGAGAAACCCTGACTCAGAAAACCAAAAAAAAAAAAAAAAAAAAAAAAAAAAA
>JADRCH010000106.1:3514571-3584387 GCA_019843965.1 Rhynchomys soricoides | reverse complement strand
CATAAGGGATGTTTGATAAATATTAATTGCCTTTTTTATACCTACCAGGGGCAGGAGGTATAGAGGCCTGTGAGCAGGTGGGACCAGTTGAGTTCAATGGTGTGGGCCTCTGAGGATCGAGTCTGCCTTGCTCCTCTGCCCTGATAGGGGTGGTAGGAATCCTATAACCCAGAGATAACATAGACTGGGAGATGAAAGCATGGGTCAGAGCTAGATACCAGCACAGACAGTGGCCTCTAAGGTCCTTCATACCTCCTTTCCCAAGAACATGGGTGTGGACCACATTCCTGAAACTCCTAAGACTCAGATGAACTCTAGAATGAGGAAGGAGAAGCTCCCAGGTGACTGTCTATATTTAACCTTCATTTATTTAGAGTACATATTTACCAAGGGACAGCATGGACCCTGGAGATAGAAATTAAATCTAATCATGGGGGTGGGGGTGGGGCACCTTATTTCATTTTGAGACAGTGTGTTAGGTAGCCCAGGCTGGTGTTTAACTGACTGTAGCCAAAGATAACCTTCAACTTCTGATCTTCTTGCCTCCACTCTCTGAATGCTGGGCCTGTACTACCATGTCCTTTTATGTTGTGCTAGAGATCAAACCCTAGGGTTCGTGCATGCTAGTTAAGTACTGTACCAACTGAGCTATATCCCTAGCCCCAAAAGGCATCTTACATATTTGTCTTTTATGAGTTTCTGGACTATGAAAGTCAAGCCTACCCCAACATTATTTAATGGCACAGTAAGAGATGAAGTCTCTGTGTGAGAGAATACTGGTCAGTGTACTGGCTAGTTTTGTGTGTCAACTTGACACAAGCTGGAGTTATCACAGAGAAAGGAGTTTCAGTTGAGAAAATGCCTCCATGAGATTCAGCTGTAAGGCATTTTCTCAACTAGTGATCAAGGGAGAAGGCCCCTTGTGGGTGGTACCATCTATGGGCTGTTCTGTAAGAAAGCAGGCTGAGCAAGCCAGGAGAAGAAGCAAGCAAGCCAATAAGTGGCATTCCTCAGACTCTGCATCAGCTCCTGCTCCTTGACCTGCTTGAGTTCTAGTTCTGACTTCCTTTCATGATGAACAGCAGCATGGAAGTGTAAGCTGAATAAACCCTTTCCTCCCCAACTTGCTTCTTGGTCATGATGTTTGTGCAAGAATAGAAACCCTGACTAAAGACAGTCAGGGAAGGAATACAGAAATACCTATGGAGGATCAGCTTTGCTTACTGAGCGCACGTGTGTGTGTGTGTGTGTGTGTGTGTGTGTGTGTGTGTGTCTGTGTCTGTGTCTAGGACTGTCCTGTTTAATATGGAAGCTAGGAACTCTGTGTGGCTCTTGGCTGCCATATTGGAAAATCCATCTTTCTAGAAATTCGAATCATTACAGAAATATCTATTGGATAATGCTGTTCTACTCTAGTGAGACAGCACACAGGGGAATGTTGATTGATGTGCATGTAGTACCTTTTGAAGGTCTGCCTGAGTGGTCCCATCTCTGCGCCCCATAAAAAAAGCCCAGAAAGATCTTCTGAGGGTCTTTGGCAGCTGCTGTGTCTGTACGATTGTCCAAGTCTGTCTTTCAGGTTCTTCGTCCCTCCTCTAGTCTCTAAGAAACACCTGCCTGCAGTTTTGGCTCTTTCATCCTTATTCCTCAGACATGTTCCATCTCTTCCCTAAGTGTCTTTCTCAGGATCCCAGAAAGCCTCGGGTTGGTAGGTCAATTTGTTCTCCATCATCTATTGCCTAGGCTTGCTGGAGGCTCCTGGAGGTGAAGACCAGAAAGGGCCCCCCAAGTTGGTTCCTACTGAATTGCTGCTGGTTTATATTTCCTGTTTTTTGGAGCCAGGTCCTTGGGCCTATCAAAGGCTGATATAGAAGCCTGCCCCTTCCTTTTACCATGCTGTTCACTTTTGAATAAAGGGAAGTGGAACTGCTCAGGTGTCCAGTCCATTAGCTAGGCTACCAACACTTTCAACCTTCCAACTGAGACCTTTAGTTCCCAGTTCCATTCAGGTGCCTGTGCCCACCCCATCAAGGCTTCCTTCAGTAGTAGAAGAAACAATTGCATTGTTCTTTGAAGCTGATGCCCCAGACTCAGAGGAAGTCCCCCACCCATTTCTATTGTGAAGGGATGATGTGACTACTGCGTTGTTGTCCAAGTTTCACTCAACAGATGCTGGTTGGTGGTGTGCTCTGAGTCAAGCCTAGGGATGCTAGGCTCTACAAAACAAAGCTCTGCTTCTTGCTTTTCCATCCTAGAGGGAGAGACAGACAATAAAAGGAAAGGGGATTCTGGCTAGTAGATTCGTTCTGGGTTAGGCAGAACTGTATGGGTTAGATGAGTGTCTAAATCAGATTACCTTTGTGGACCCCATGGCTACCTCTGTTCTATGGGGACTGAATCTCAGCTCCCTACCAGCTAGCTCTGCTGCCACCCAAAATTCAGTTGCTGGTATTGGTCAGTATTTCTCTGAGCTGAGACCTCTGACCTATTCCACTTCAGGCAAGGGGTGGATTCTGGCTGCAGTGGTGAGTGAGCTCTGGGGACTGTTCAGCAGTTTGTCAAGTGGAGACACCGAGTGGTCAGACTCTGGAACAGCAGTGGTCAAGCTGAGCTATGGAACAAGGTGGCAGCAACTGTCTGAGCCCTGATCCAGTCACAGTTGATTGACTGTTACCTCTGAAACCACAAGAAACATGTCTTGGCTGAATCCTGATCTAGTTGCTGATGGAGCTCTAACCCTAGTCTAGGCAGAGTCTGTCTTCCTAAACAGCATGTCTTTTGTTTTGTTTTGTTTTCTTTGAGACAAAGTTTCTCTGTATAACCCTGGCTTTCTTGGAAGTCACTTTGTAGACCGGGTAGTCTTGAACTCAGAGCAGCCTGTCTCTGCCTTCCAAATGCTGGGAATTCTCAACCTTCCTAACGCTGCGACCCTTTAATACAGTTCCTCATGTTGTTGTGACCCACAACCACAAAATTATTTTCATTGTTACTTTATAACTAATTTTGCTACTGTTATAAATTAAAATGTACATATCTGATTTGCAAGATATCTGATATCCTGAAAGGGTCATTCAACCCTCAGAAGGATCTTAACTTACAAGCTGAGGACCAAAGGTAAGGATATGTATGATATGTACCACCTGGCACCATATTTTATTGTATATATTAATTTGTTTATTTGAGATGGGGTCTAAGCTGGCCTTGAACTTATGATCTTCTAACCTCAGCTTCCCAGCTAGTAGAATTATAGTTTTGTACCACCATACCTGGCCAACAGCTTTTATTTAAAAATCTGTAATATTGGAGCTGGGGAGATGGCTTAGTGGTTAAGAGGACTGGCTGTTCTTCAAGAGGACCCAAGTTCAATTCCCAGCATCCACATAGCAGCTCACACTTCTCTGTAATACTTGTTACAGAGGGTCAAACATCCTCATACAGATATACATACAGTAATGTACATGCGCTAATGTACATAAAATAAAAATAAATTCTTAAAAATCTGTACTATGTCCGGCATTACTTTTTAAATCATTATTTTCATTTATGTTTTTCATACAATGTATTTTGATCATATTCTTTCTTCTCCCTTAGCTCCTCCAATATCTTCCCCACAACTCCCCGGCCTCTCCCTCAAAAGACCCCTACAAAAGCTGAAAATCAAAACAACCAAACCAGTAAGACAAAGAAAAAAAAAAAAGACCAAACCGAAATAAATAGTACACACAAAAAAAAATGGGGGAAAAAAAAGCAAAACAAAAAACCCAGGTATTACAGACAGGTGTTTGCCCAACAACTTCTGGGCACCGGGCTTGCCCTAGAATGTGATTGATATACCTAGTGTCGCTTAGTTGGAAAAAACAAGCTGATTTTTTTCTTCACCAGCAAGTAGAGACATTGTATCCACTTTCCCAGATGTAACAGTCTCTGTGAGTTCACAAGCCTTGGTCCTGTTGTGTCTGGAAGACGCTGTTTCCTTGGAGTCGCCACCACCTTTGGCTCTCTCTGTTTTTCTACTTCTTTTGCTACTAGACCCCTGAGCCTTGAGGGAGGAATTTGGTAAAGACATCCCATTTAGGGTTGAGTTCCCCCAAAGTCTTACTCACTCTCTGCACATTGTCCAGTCATGGGTCTCAGTGCTAATCACCATCTACCACAAGCAGAGACTGCTCTGATGAGTGTTGAGCCAGGTTCTGATCTCTTGGCTTTTTGTTTGACTTCATTTTTTTCATTTCAAGTTTGGTTTCAGTTTTGCATTACTTTAGTGGTTCTATTTCTTTATTAAATTCTGGTTTCAGATCTTGAATTGTTTTCATAACTTCATTCAGCTGTTTAGGTTTTCATGGTCTTTATGAAGGTATTTATTCATAGCCTCTACAAAGTCCTTGAACAAATGAATAATTGCTATTTTCAAGTTTCTATTATGTACTTCAACTAAATTGGTTTCCCCAGGACATATTACAATAGGTTTCTGGCTTCTGGAGAAGTCACAGTGTCCTGTTTCTTCATGTTTGTGTTTTGTACTGTGACCTAGGTATCTGAAGTCACTACATTTGTGGTATTTATTTCTTGGTGTAGGTGTCTAGTCTTGCCTTCATTGGGTGGGTGCTCCAGTCTTTAGCTGCCATTGCTCAATCTGGGCCCCAGCCAAATGCAGCAGCTGTGGGGTCCCTGGCAGAGAGCAGTTCTGCAGGTTGGTGGGAGTCACAAAGGAATGTAGATGGGCAAGAAGAAATGGCTGGGTCCCAGCCAAGTGTGGAGACTGTGGGGTCCCTGGCAGAGAGCGATTCTGGGCCTCAGCCAAGTGTGGCAGCTGTGAGTCCCTGGTAGAGAGAGCTGTTCTGTGTATTTGTGGGATGTTCAAAGGAACATAGATGGGGTAAAAGGAACGGCTGAAAGGGGCAACGGGAAAGAATTGGGGGAACCCTGGGTCATGAGTCCAAGTCCAAAGGCTACGGAGGTGGACTCGGAGGAGTCATCCCTGGTATCGCTTTCATAAAAAAAGAATTTTTATAAAACATCCATGTAGCTGACACACATGGCCCACATCCCAGAAGACCTTTCAGGCTCCCCTTATTTTAGTAACTTATCTTTTTGCTGTGGCAGGATACAGGACAAAAGAGAGGTAAGGGAGGAAGGATTTCTTTTGGCTCAGGGTTTGAGGAGATACAGTCTATTTGAGCCGGAAACGCAGGACAGTGTGGTATGCAGCTGGGACCCCTTACCTGGGCACATCTTGACTGAGCAGGAAATGGAGAGGGGAGTGCTGAGACCCGTCTCGGTGTTTCCTTTTTCCTGTCTTAGTCCGTGTGGGTGTCCAGAGTATGGCGTGATGCCGTCCATGCACAGGGCGCATCTTCCATCTTCAGCCATGGGAAATGAACTCACAGCCATCTTACAAGTGTGACTCCTAAGTCCCAACTGCTTCAGCAGTAGGCTGAGATTCCATTCAGTTGTATGATGGAATGTGGGGCTGGGAAACTTTTGGGACTTGCAATAACGAAACTGTTATCAAAATCAAATGCACAGTGATGTTTCCTGGCAGTGCTCGTCCATGTTGTATTGTGTGGCTTTACTGTAGTCTTGGCTCTAAATACTACATAGGACAGCGCTTTGCATGCTGTGGAATCATGAAATGCCAGCCAGAGCTGCCTGAAACACAGCAGCTCAGAGATTACTGTTCATTCTATGTTATAAATTACATTTCTTTTACAGCACATGCAAAGTTTTCTGCTCTTATAGAAACATAATGATTTAATTGTGAAAATGACTTTTATTTTCCTATTGTCATGCCTCAGAATATTAACTATCAAATTAACATATCTTTGTTTATTACTATTTTTCTATTTTATTTATTTTATGTGTATGTATGAGTGTTTTGTTAGCCTGTATGTCTATGCACTATGTGTGCCCCTGGTGCTAAGGAAGGTGAGAAGAGGCATCGGATGCCCTGGGACTGGAGTTACAGATGATTGTGAACAGCCATTGAGTGCTTGGAATCAGCATTGGTCCTCCAGAAAAGCAGCAAGTGCTCCCGCCCCCAGATTAGCATAACCTTGTATTGTATTGTGTCAGAGCATTTAAAATTGCTGTTTAAGTGGTTGGATCTAATTTCATTTAAAAAATTGCTAAATGAATTTTGGTTTGGGATCGGGAGATAATTTCTATCAATATCTGAAATAGTCCAAAGACATCCTTCTACCATGTCACGCTGTGTAGTTGTATGAACTAGCATTCCCAGCATTGGTGATTATAAAATCAAATTATCAATGGCTCTGAACAATGTTAACTATGCACTGTGTTCTGCCATATCCTATATGTTGGCCAATGGAATGACAGCTCCGTGGATAAAATCAATGTTGTACAAGCCGGAGGACCTGAGTTCAGTTCCTGGATCCCACAGTGGAAGGAGAGAACCAACTTTTGAAAGTTGTCCTTTGACCTCCACATGTGTGGCATGACACTTGAACACACATATGCATATACAGTAATAATAAATAATAAGTAAGTATGACGGTTTGTATATGCTCAGCCCAGGGAGTGGCACTATTAGAAGGTGTGGCCCTGTTGGAGTAGGTGTGTCACTGTGGGTGTGGTCTTTAACACCCTCATCCTAGCCAGGCAGTGGTGGCTCACGCCTTTAATCCCAGCACTTGGGAGACAGAGGCAGGTAGATTTCTGAGTTCGAGGCCAGCCTGGTCTACAGAGTGAATTCCAGGACAGCCAGGGCTACACAGAGAAACCCTGTCTCACCCCCCTCCCAAAAAAAAGACCCTCATCCTAGCTGCCTGGAAGCAGTATACCGCTAGCAGCCTTCAGAGGACGATGTAGAACTCTCAGCTCTGCCTGCACCACGCCTGCCTGGATGCTGCCTTGTTCCCAGCTTGATGGTAATGGACTGACCCTCTGAATCTGTAAGCCAGCCCCAATTGAATGTTGTCTGAGAGTTGCCTTGGTCATGGTGTCCGTTTACAGCAGTAAAACCCTAACTAAGACAGTAAGATAAATAGAAATAAATAATATAGTTTTAAAATATTAAAACCAAATATTCAGTGAAAATTTAATTCTTTATGCAGAAATAAACATGTCTATCCCATTAGTATGCAAATTTGCTTTTCTCTTTAAGAAATAGTAAAATTGGGGGCCAGAGAGACAACCCAGTGGTTAAGAGCACTGGCTGCTTTCACAGAGGACTCCGGTCCAATTCCCAGCAACCACATGGTCACTTACAACTGTCTGTAACTCCAATTCCAGCACATAAGACCTCCTATTCTGATCTCCTGGGGCACCAAGCACATACTTGGTGTACTTGAACATATATAGGCAAAACACTTGTACAACTACATTTATTTTTAAAAAATCTTTAAAATATTAGAAAGCCCAGATCAAAGGTTTTGTTCAGTGTGAGGAACGCATTCGTTGTGTGACTACTTTTTAGAAACCTACATCTGTACCTGCAATGCTTAACCTTGGAGAATTTCCCAGGGGTTCACTGTTTCTGCTAAGCTGGAGCTTAGCATTGTATCGCAGGGTTTTATTGAGAGGTGTTAAGGGGAACAGCCCAGGAGGTTGCCAGCTCAGTTGCGATGAGGACCACGCTTTTCTCATTCTGCACGTGTGGGCTCGGAGACCTCAGAAGCACTGTCTTCCTTCTCAGGGACAGACATTCCTAGAGAATGGCTTTCTTCTAGGCAGCTTTCGTGGTTTATTTTCCTTCTCACAACAGCTGTTAGGAAAGCCAGTCCATACTAGCGGCCTATGGTTCCCAAGTACCCAGGACTGAGCAACTGTCTGTTTGCACTGACCTCACTCCGGATTACCTTTAGCTCTCTTTACTCATCCCCCCCCTTTGTTTCCATTTCTTTCTTTACTTTTTTACTCTAAAGTCGGTCCCTTTTCTTTTTAAAATTGATTATCATTTCTTCAGATGACCACTTCAGGAACATAGATAAAAGTATCCAAGCTGCCTTGGAGAATGGATGTGAGGTCACCTTGGTGTGTGCAGAGCAAAGAACAGCTGGCTCTTCCAGTTTGCAGGCATCAGCCTTCTGGGATCACCTAGGATGGATGTGGTCTACAGCCATCTTTGTCCCTGGCATGACCTCCTCATACCAGTGTTGAATGGACTGGGCTATGATCTTGGTATTTGACCCGTGTCCCCCTTTAACATGTGATGGATGACCACTTGCTATGCACATATCTCCTCAAAGCAGAGGCAACAACCTACCTGTCATTTAAAGGGGAGATTTATGACTGTTAGCTAAAAGAAGTGCTTTCACAGAGGGATAATTGTTTGCTGGGGTGACTGTCACACTGCAGCTGGTGAGATGCTCAAGCTGGTGAGATCCCTGCTCCCTCCTTCCTTCATGGTCTTCATGGTGGGGGAGTTGAGGTCCATAGCTAGAAGTCAGGGCAAATGGCAGTTGTTACCCTGAAAGGTACATGTTCTTTCTTTGAATCTGTTTTGTGAATTCTTTTTTTTTTTTTTTCCGAGACAGGGTTTCTCTGTGTAGCCCTGGCTGTCCTGGATCTCACTCTGTAGACCAGGCTGGTCTTGAACTCAGAAATCCACCTGCCTCTGCCTCCTGAGTGCTGGGATTAAAGGTGTGTGCCACCACTGCCTGGCTGTTTTGTGAATTCTTTTGAGCTGGAAGGTAGCCCCAAATAATGGTCTCAGCTGTGTTGCTTCTTTGGATTATGTCAGAAAGTGAAGTGTCTCTTTGTCTCTCTCTGTGTATTTGTCTCTGTCTCTTTCTCTCCTCTCTCTCTCTCTCCCTCTCTCTCTCTCAAGCTGGCCTTGAACTCCTGGTCCTCCTACCTCTGCCTCCCAAGTGCTGGAATGCCAGGAGTGTGCCACCATGCCTCATCTATGCAATGGGGGGTGGGTTGGGGTGGACTAGAACCCAGGGCCCAAGCACGCCAGGAATATTAGTTGCATTTCTTCTTGTGACAAAATACCCAATCTGAAGCACCTTCAGGGAGAAAGTGTTTTCTGGCTCACAGTTCTGTCAAAGTGAGGAAGACTTGGCTTCAGGCCTGGGGGCCAGCTGGTTACATTGCTTAGGTGGCCAGGAAGAAAGAAAGAGAGACAGAGACAGAGAGACACAGAGAGACACAGACACAGGGACACAGACACAGGGACACAGACACAAGGACACACAGGGACACACAGGGAGACAGGGAGAGAAACAGAGAGACACACAGAGAGACATACACAGAGAGAGAACAGGAAGTGGGGAGGGCTATCAAACCTTAAGACCTGCCCCACTGATCCACTTTTTCGACCAAGGCTCCACTTTGTAAAGGCTCCACCACCTTCCCACAAAGCACCACTAGCCGGCGACCAAGTGGTTAAACATAGGAATCTATGAGGCAGGTAAAAGGAAAACTATATTTCTTTCTTTATTAGGTTGGGTACATGGAGGTTTGAGGACAACTTGGAGAACTTGGTTCTCTTTTTCCACCATGTAGGTCCTGGGGATTGAACACGGGTTGAGGCAAGTGCCTTTACCTGCTGAGCCATCTTGCTAGCCTAAGGCATTTTGTTTTCCAACAACAACACTATGTAATTACTCTGGCAACTAAGCTATGTCTCCAGCCCAAGAAATGGACTTCCCAATTCTACGAGATAAGGTCTATCATGTCCTGGATTCCCCGAGGGTGGAACTTGGAATTGTACAGCAGGTAAACATTGAGACCACAGAAAAGTGATCACAATACTCTGTTTAGACACTGCAAGGACCGGCAGAGATGGACACCGGGGTCATTAATTACTTTTGTTTTGCTGTGACAGAATGCCTGACACAAGGACCTGAGGGAAGAAGAAAAGTTTCTGTCTGTTTTTGTTTTTGCTCACAGTCATGGGCTTCAGACCATGATAATGGGGAAGGCTGTTCCATCAAGGTGGAACAGGAAGCTGAGAATGGGCAAAACCAAGGGCTGGTTTGGGCCATGACTTCTACCTACCCAAGTCTTAAAGACTTCTCAGCTGGCCAACATGAATGCCTGCCAGGGGACAAGCATTGAAGACACGAACCAGAGGAGGCATTTCTGAGAGTTTCCAACAGTTTCTTTTCTTTTCTTGGTTTTTCGAGACAGGTTTCTCTTTTGTAGCCCTGACTGTCCTGGAACTCACTCTGTAGACCAGGCTGGCCTCGAACTCAGAAATCTGCCTGCCTCTGCCTCCCGAGTGCTGGGATTAAAGGCGTGTGCCACCACTGCCTGGCTCCAACAGTTTCTTTAGAATGAGAAGCAAGGGCCTTGCCCTCATTGCAGCACAAGGAACTTACGTTTCTGAGAGCTACCCGAGTCCTTCTGAAACAACAGTGGGCAGGAGTAAATGATAGTTTATTATTTTTTATATACATTGGTGTTCTGCCTGAATGTATGTCTGTGTAAGGGTATCAGATCCCCTAGAACTGGAATTGCAGACAGCTGTGAACTGCTGTGTGGTTGCTGGGAATTGAACCTAGGTCCTTTGGAAGAGTAGTCGGTGATCTTAACCGCTGAACCATCTCTCTATCCCCAAATTGATTTTTTTAAAACAACAACAACAACAACAACAACAACAACAACAAGGGTGTTAAACCTGTAATCCTTGCACTTAAGAGGTTGAACATAGAGGATTGTGAAGTTAGGGCCAGCCTGGGCCACACAACAAGACATGTGTGTCTAAAAGAAAATGAAATATCTAAAAACCCATTTCCTGGCTACACCCCTGCGGTAAGCTCCTTGATAGTCCTGGTGTAATACTAAGTATTTGCTATATTTTCTCCCTCTGAGCTCCTCTTTTTTTTTAGAAAAAGAATCATCTGACATATTTAAGAATGATTTAAATCATTAAATCCAATACATTCGGGCACAGTAGATATTTGACGTGAAAAGCAGTTGTCATCAGAAAAATAGTAACATTTTACACATAATAACTAGAAAATATTTTTCTGTCTGATCACTTGAGTTAGAAATCCTGAGAATGTTACTTACTGAACAATTAGAATCTACCTCATAACTGAAATCTGCTCAGAAAGAATCCTTTTTAAAAATGCTCTGAAAGGCCGGGCAGTGGTGGTGCACACCTTTAATCCCAGCACTCGGGAGGCAGAGACAGGTGGATCTCTGAATTCAAGGCCAGCCTGGTCCACAAAACAAATTCCAGGACAGCCAGGGCTACACAGAGAAAGCTTGTCTCGAAAAAATTAAACAAAAAAACCAAAAAAAGCTCTGAGGTACAAATCACCTACATAGTCGACATGTGTCCTCTACATTTTACAAAGGATTTAAACAAGCAGATTCAACGCCTTGAGGCCACTGGCTCTTAGGAAGGGGTCAGTCCCGCTCCAGATTGTTCTACAATCTCCCGTAGGTTGGGGTTCTCCATTGCAGCTGCCACTTGCCCTTTGTCTTTTATCTGCTTGTTGATGTCTTCTTCTGTGGAGAGAGTTCCTTCAAAAATGTAGATTTCCAACTGGAGTTTGAATGGCAGACACTGCTGGAGCTTTATTCTTAAGCATAGTCCAATAAGAGTTGCCAAAGAGCAATGAGGTACTGTTGGTATGAACTTGATAATAACCAAATAGTGGTCTTCATTTATTTCTTGAACTTCCACACAACTCTCTGTGACCACTTCCAGTTCTTCTAAAGTATTGGGCTTTTCTGGGTCCCGGATAGTTCGAATCAAATCATAAACTTCTAGCGCTTTCTCTTCCATGATCCGGGGCTGCCAGGCAGCTCCATGCTCAGAAAAGCCTGAGAACCATAAGACTCTGCTCAGCGTCCAGCAGAGCAGCCCAGACACTCGCTCCATCCTCACGTTCCCGCCATCCCTTGAGCTCTTCTTGTAGAGGGAAAGAGGGTGTATTTTAAAGTATGAATTGAGATCAAGACTCTAATTTATTAAATGCACACATTTACTGGTTGTTCAACAAATGCATATTCCGTTCCTGCTTTCTTTCAAGGCTGTGTGTCAAGCGCTGGGCTATCAGGAGATAAAACAGTTCAGCTGGGGCTGCAGCCTGGAGTGCAGTTGCACAGGCTATCCCCTCCACGGGCACCAGCTCACCTGTGCCTCTAACCCAGGAAGGGTGTTGAGGCCGGTCAAACTGACTTCTCAGTTTCAGGCAGAGACCCTTTCTCAGGCCCCTCCATCTCTCTAAGGGACAGAAGAATCAGGGAGGTGATGAGAACTAGAAGTGAAACTTAAGGACAGTCTTGTGAACTCATGCACTGTCATCTCTGGAGGCTGAGACAATGCCAGCTCAGTTGCTTCCAGAGCACTCTGAGGTTCTGCACAGCAGGTGGGACCTGGGCCCCCACAGTTGCTTTGCCCAGCTGGACAGCAAGACCAGCAAATGATCTTTTATGCTTCTTCCCCTCCTTACCCACCACATAGAGCAGGTGGCCAGGAAGCCAGGCTAGTTTCACTCAGAGAGTCAGCAACTGCGCACTGAACCAGCAGATAACCTCTTTCACATGGGTCTGGGCCCTGCCAAGCAGCTTAGCTGTTGTGTGACCCCAGGCAAACTTCCATCATCTCTGAGTTTTTCTTAGTCATCTATCAGGAGAGGGCAGGAACGCCTTGTGTGGGGTCTGGTAAGTGAGTCATCTCTGTGTTTCCCTCATTTTCTGACCTGGATGGGGCTGGGGGTTGCTTCTTAAGGCCTGCCTTTTGTAACCTCCTTTTTAACCAAGGCTTTTTATAAAATAGATATGCAAGCCAAACATCTACTAGAACTACATCGTGAAGACATTTATTTTAAAACAATCCTTTGATATACCCATGATTTTACCATTTACTGAAGGTAAAAAAACTAATTTTCACACACTAGGCGTGGACATACCTGGCCCCCCACCCGTTTTTCTCAGAAAGAACTAAATCTAGGGTTGAGGAGATAGATTTGTTGGCAAAGTGCCTTTTGTCCATGTAAAGCATGGGATCTTGAATTTGATCCCTTAAAACCCATGTAAAACAAAAAACAAAACAAAACTGGGCATGCCAAGCATGGCGCTACACACCTTTAACCTGAGGTGGAGACAGGCAGATCACTGAGTTCGAGGCCAGCTTCATCTACTGAGTGAGTTCCAGGACAGCCAGGGCTACACAGAGAAACCCTCTTTCAAACAAATCAAAATAAAAAAACAGAACAGCCCCTTCCCAAATCTCATAAAATAGCCAGGGGGGGTATAGGGGTGCCTTCTTACAATGGCAGGTGGACCCCCGGGGTTCCCTGACCAGCCAGTCTAGCCTACTTAGCAAGCCCCAGGTCCCAGTGAAACCCTGTCTTAAATGTCTCATGCAAATCAACCAATCAAGAAAGGCAAACAGTGCCTGAAGGATGATGTCCAGGACTGTCCTCTGTCCTTCTGATGTACTTCCTTATACTGCCACGTGTGTGCATAAATGTGCACCCCCAATCAGCTCTTGAATGAATATTTGATACCTTAGGGCATCTTCAATGTTACTCAGAGTTGATATTTTTATTTTGTAATTTGTCAGTTACATGAGAAGAATGTGTCACATAAATACATGGTGCAAAATGTCAAAAGTATCTTTTGAGTAGGTCCAGAAATTGTTGGGAATTCTATCCTAATTTCAATCCCAGATTATTTTAACAATTTATGGTGTACTTATGTGTATGTGCGTTGTTTGTTTGTCCCATGAATCCCAGTGTGAGAGCTCATGAAACTTTACTTATGTGGAGGTCAGAGCATGTACTTATGTGTGTGTGCGCTGTTTGTTCCATGAATCCCAGTGTGAGAGCTCATGAAACTTTACTTATATGGAGGTCAGAGCAGGACATTGAGTGTCTTCCTCTGTTGTCTCCTCCTTACTGGTTTGAGATGGGGGGTCCCTGACTCAACTGGAAGCTCATTGGCTGTCTAGCCAGCTGCTCTAGAGCCCCATCTGTCTTTATACCCCAGTACTGCAGTTACAGGCATATACAACCAGGCCTTGCACTTTATAAAAATTTTTATTTTTCTCATTAATTAATTTATTTATTTACATCCCAAATGCTGGCCCCCTTCCCGGTCCCCCTCACAGAGTTTCTCCTTCATTCCCCCCTTCACCTCTGAGAGGGTGCCAGGTATTCCCCCACTCTGGTACTTTTCTTTCTTTTTCTTTTTTTTTTTTAAAGACAGTGGCAGGCTCTCACTGTAGTCTTGTCTAGCCTGGAAGTTGCTGTGTAGACCAGGCTGGCTTTGAATTCATAAAGATCCACTTGCCTCTTTTTCCTGAGTGCTGGGATATAGAGAGTGTACCACTAAGTCTGGCTGGTATACCTCCCCACACTCCTGCCCAGAGTTTCTGTGAAGCCCTGGTTGTCCTGGAACTCACTCTGTAGACCAGGCTGGCCTTGAACTCAGAGAAATCCGCCTGCCTCTGCCTCCTGAGTGCCTAAAGACATGCACCACTGACATCTGGAATGGTGCTCCATTTTTTCTTTTTTTTAAAGATTTATTTATTTATTTGTTTTATATGAGCACACTGTAGCTGTCTTCAGGCACACCAGAAGAGGGCATCAGAATCCATTATAGATGGCTGTGAGCCACCAATATGGTTGCTGGGGATTGAACTCAGGACCTCTGGAAGAGCAGTCAGTGCTCTTAACCACTGAGCCATCTTTCCAGCCTGGTGCTCCATTTTTTTTACATGGGTGTTGGAGATTCATGTATGTCTGTGTGCCATGTGCATGCCTGGTCCACTTAGAAGCCAGAAGAAGGATGGATCTCCTGAACCTGGAGTTACAGATGATTAGATTTGCCATGTTAATGTTTGGAATCCAACCTGGGTCCTCTGGGAGTAACCACTGACCCAACTCTCCAGCTGAAACAAACAGCAGTTTTTATAATCAAAGTTTCAGTCGGGTGTGGCATCATACACAATTTTAATCCCAGCACTCTGGAAGGGGAGGCAGATCTTCAGGTCTGAGTCCAGTCTGGTCTTCTTGTGAGTTTCAGACCAGCTGGGGATACATAAACTCTGTCTTAAAAACAATGAAACAGAAGTCAAACTCTGTAACAGAGTTCAAAGATACACTAATTTGTTACATGCTGAGGAACGGCAGTTGGGAACTATGAATTTACTTTTGTCTTCTGTATCTAAGGCACTATATTCCTATGATAGCAGAAAACTATGTGTGTAATGGAAAGCATTGCATTTCATAACGTGTGGAGTTACAGATCTGACCCTAGCTGTTTGGGCAGTGTCAATTGGCACTGTGTATCAGAGTGTCTGTTGTGTCCCAAACCTAGGCTGCAGTGAAGCCATGAATTCGGTGCAAGACAGGCGAACACTGCTGGAACACCTTGCATTCGTTACAAGACTGATTTTAAATTAATATTTTCTTGTTGAGTGGTAAGAACCTTTTACTGTTGATACATATATATATATATTTGTTCGACCTCCGTATCCAGTTCTATGACCGACCCATGAGGGAACCTGACCCTAATTTGGGAAGTTTTAAGCCAGGATCAGTGTTCTCTTAAGGAAGACTTATTTTTAAGTGAAAAATAGGATTTCATGACAGGGTCTCAATACAAAAAGGTGCATACTCCTGCTGCTTTGACCCTCAGAGATGTGTTTTATCAGACTCCAGTGAGCAAAGAGGAGCACAGAGCCCTGTTACTGAACTTCCAGTGCAGAGAAGTTGCTGGGGCATGACTGTTGCTATTTTTATCTCTCAGTGTGTGATATAGAAAAAAAATCAAATAAATAATATTGGACCCTCTGTTATAAGCTTGGTCCTTTTCTCTAGTAGGTTATTAGGAAGGACTCATGAGCATCCTCTTCCTTCAGTTGGTTCTTGATCATCATTGGTGTTAGTCAGCTTTTTGCAACTGTGGTAAATATGGACGAAACTGACTTACACAGAGAAGCAGCTGACCCTGTTGCTATGGGTTTATGTCAGACAGCATGTCACGGCGGGAGTATATAGTGGTGCTAAACCACTCACAGAATTCCCCAGAATCCTTTCCAGCGACATAGTTCCTGGGACCTAAAGGCTTCCAAGAGCTCCTGCCTCCTAAAGGTCCTACCCCCTTTTGGGAGCTGTGCCTGGGGCAGCAAGCCTTAACACATGGGCCTCCAAAGAGTGCTTAATATTCAAATCATAGTAAGAACTTGCCTGCACCTGTTATATTTTCAAGTTAGTTTTGCTGGGCAAAGAATTATTAACATATCCTCCATTACTGACTATTTTTACAATGTGACTTCATTTTCTTTTGGCATAAAGCATTGCTCAATAATATTTCAATTTATTTTCTCATGTCATGTATTTATTCTGCCTAGACACATGAAGGATTTTTCCCCCTTTCCCTGAGGATTTGGAAATGTTATTAGACCATGTCTAAATATGTCTGATTGTTTTGGGTTGTTATTTCAGGCATATTGTGTGCTTTTGACTTGTAGCCCTGGCTTTCCTAGAACTCACAGTGATCCACCTGCCTCTGCCTCCCAAGTGCTCGGGAAAAAGTCATGTGCTAGCATGCTCAGCTTTGTATGCTATGCTCATTTCAAAGATTTTTCTGTTGACGTAAATAAAACCTTTTATCTCTTTGTCTGAAGGCCTTATCTTGAGGTGGGGCTGATTCTGTCTTCTGTGTCTTCACTTCTAAAATGACTCTTAAAAATGTATTTCTCATCTTTTCCCGAGTTCCGTGCGTTTTTCACAGGCCTTTCTAGTTCTGATGTATGTTGCTCTTCTGTGGTTTTGCATGGTTTCTGAATGCTTCTACGTCATTTTGAAATAGGTTATGGTTCCGTTCTGTTCTGAGAGTGTCTCTCTGGTGTGGTTTTCCTGTTGGTGGGAATGCTGTTTTGTTCCTCCCCCCTTTCCCCTTGAATTAACTTTTTATGAGATTTGGGTTCAAGATTTTCCTACGGTTTGCTTTTTGTGGAAGTGCATTTCTCGAACAAAAGAAATCGTAAAAGGCTGACATTCCTAACTGGAAGAACACCCACTTTCTCGTGCACTTTTAACTAAGCATACAAAAAGATGGCGACCTTTTGCGGGGGGTGGGGTGGGCGTGGGGGTGTTCTTGGCTCAGTTTTTGGCCTCCACTTATATTGGGCCTTTCCACTCCTTTTTGATAGCTCTGATCCTACTAATTTTCGTTTCTTTTCTTTTCTTTTCTTTTTTGGTTTTTTGAAACAGGGTTTCTCTGTATAGTCCTGGCTGTCCTGGAACTCACTCTGTAGACCAGGCTGGCCCGGAACTCAGAAATCCGCCTGTTCCTGCCTCCCGAGTGCTGGGATTAAAGGCATGCGTCACCACTGCCCGGCTCATTTTCATGTGGGATTTAGAGAGATTAGTATACTCTTTTCGGGCACAGCTATGATCTTCCCAGCAAGGAGTAGTGTATTTATTTGCAAGGCTGGAGAAGGCTAAGACAGCATTTTCCTATATATATTTGGGGTTGACCTTAAACTCCTATTTCAAAACAGGAGGTCATCCTCCTGTTTCAGATTCCAGTATTACAGGCACGCATTATTAGAAAAGCACACAAACTCAGATGAGTTTGTCTAATGGCAAGCGCTTATTGAGCCATAGGCAAGACGAGATCGTAAATGTCTGAGAGCTAATTGCTTCTGTGTGGTTGCCAGGCTTCCAGTTCTGCTTCTCCCATTCAGTTCCCGCAGGCTTAACCTCTGCTCCCTGTACCTGGTTCAGGAGAGGGTTACATGTGGTGCGTTCCCTACTCCTGGTGTTTGCTGGGTCCTCTGGGACATTTCTTCCTAAGGCAGGTCCTGGAGAACAGAATGAGCCTGGGTTGTGAAGGGCCTGCTGTGAGCCTGCACCGCCACCTGCTGGCCACTTGTTTAATTACATAGCAGAGAGGTCGCAGTTCCCCCTCAGCTGATGGAGTGGATTCGTTAACCTTTTTTTCTATCCCCAAAGGCATATTTATGTTAATATGATGATAATAATAGGGAAGAAAGAATTTCTCTACTTCTTAGACGTTCACACCTTTGTTTTTGGTTTTAATGAGCAGGGTTTCTCTACATAGCTCTAGCTGTTCTGGAACTTGATTATGTAGATCAGACGGGCCTCGAACTCACAGAAATCCATCTGCTTCAGTCTCCTGAGTGCAGGGATTGAAGGCGTGTTCCACCACGCCTAGCCACACCTTTTCCTTTTAGAATTTTTTTCTTATAGCTCTAGAGACTGTGGCTATTTACGTTGGCAGGGGTAGGAGGGGGTGGGAGATTCAGATTCTGTAGCTCAAGACTTCATGTTGAACTCCACTTCACTAGTTGCCAGAGAATACAGTGGTGTGGATTCATCTTTCTGTTTCCAGGTCTGGTTGTGCTGGGCAGGATAAAGATGTCCAGGCTTGGTTCATAGAACTTGTGATCCCCTTTTCATGGGAGAAGGGACTCTGCAGACATGGACCTTGAGGTGGGGAGGTTGCCCTGGCTTTCTGGGGTGCTCCAATCTGATTACCTGAGCATCACAGAGAACGGTCCTTCTCTGTGAATAGAGACCTTGTTTTGGCTTCAGTTAGAGACATAACATCGAAGGGTTAGAAGCGGGAAGTAGGAAACACAAGTCAAAGAATCTAAGTGGCTTCTGGACACTGATTTTTCTAGAAGGAAGCCACGCTCATGTGGCTGGCTGAAGAATTAGAACTTCATGGTGTTGGGAAGTTGGGCACTGTGGAAGTGGAGCTGAAATTACCAGGGGTTCTTTTTAGCACTCCAATGGCTACTAGGTGCCCACTTATGTGCCTGACCTAACATCCTTTTCTTTTCTTTTCTGTTCTGTTCTTTTCTTTTCTTTCTTTCTTTCTTTCTTTCTTTCTTTCTTTCTTTCTTTCTTTCTTTCTGTTTGGTTTTTTGAGACAGGGTTTCCCTGGCTGTTCTGGAACTCACTCTGTAGACCAGGCTGGCCTCGAACTCAGAAATCTGCCTGCCTCTGCCTCCCAAGCGCTGGGATTAAAAGTGTGCGCCACCACTGCCAGGCTTCTAACATCCTTTTATGAATGTGTGTATTCATGTATGTGCATGTGAGTACAGGGGCCAGAAGATAACCTCACATGTTGTTCCTCGGGAGATGTCTATGATTTGCTTGTTTTTTAATTCATCAATTAATCAATTAAATTATTAGATTTACATATGTTTAATATATAAATGTAATGTATCTTATATAAAGATATTTCATAAATAAATTTAATTAATAGAGCAAGTAATTAATTAAATACTACAGAGGCGGGGGAGTATGTGGCAGTCAGAAGACAACCGTAGATTGTTCTTTTCTTCTATCACCTGTGTTCTCAGGATTGAACTCAGGTCACCAGGATTGGTGGCAAACATCCACACTCACTGAACTGTCTCAAGGTCCCCACCTTGTGTTTGGTACAGACTCTTCTCTCAGTGGTCTGGAGTTTGCTATATATACTAGCCGCCTGGCCAGCAAGCCCCGGGGATCTGTATACAGATCTGTACACTTGCTTTGCAAGTGCCGTGCTCATAAGTGCATGCCGTGGCATGCAGCTCTTAGATAGAGCATCTGGGGAATTGGACACAGGTCTTCATACCTGTACGGCAAGTACTTTAATGACAGAGCTATCCCCCTGAGACTCTAACATCCTTTTGACTATGAGGTAGAACCTTCCAGAATGTATCAGCCTAGCAGATCGCTAGCTTCCATTATCCCCAAGCTAAAAGTGTCACCAGACAGCGTCTGAGACCTGAGATCCTGGCTTTGCTGTGGCTTAGCTACCCAATGGCTCCATCTACCTATATGAGAAATGCCTTGACTTGGGGCCTCCTTTTGTTCTGTAACTATAAAAATATCATGAAGTCATTCCCACGTTGGAACACATTGTTGGGGATAACCCGAACCTGTGTTCCTGGGCCACGTTCAGCCATTTTGGGCTCAAGAATAAACTCTCTTATTTCCTCTTGATGTGCAAGCCATGCTCTAGGCCAACACTTCTAAATGCTGATAAAATGGATGTCCCTGGAAACCCTGCAGAAGAATGTAGACCTGCTGACATCTTGGTTTTAATCCTAGGGATGTGTAAGTGCAGGAGTTTGCTGTGATCATCTGATAAGGTCTTTGTGTGTGGTCACAAGTTACATGATAGGAAATGACAGATTGCGTGTATGTAGTAAGACATTTCACATGCATTGCAAGGTCTCCTTCGTTCTTTTATTTATTTCGTGGTCAGTTTCTGAGTACCTACTATGTTCCAGGGAAGAGTTCAATGGAGGGTTACAGGGGTGGACACAGCTCTTCCGTTACTGAATTCAGGGTCATTGTCTATACTCCAAGAGGTCAAGTTGGTCATCGGCGCTTTAGAATAAAACTGCCAAATTAATAGCAAAAAAGAGTAAAATGTGGGCCACACTGGGAAGAGACACAGAGATCCAGTGACCTCCTCAAGTCTACATTCGGGGTCCTAAAGTGAGCTTAAAGTTTAAATAACAGAGGTGGCGCATGCCTTTAATCCCAGCACTTGGGAGGCAGAGGCAGGTGGATTTCTGAGTTCGAGGCCAGCCTGGTCTACAGAGTGAGTTCCAGGACAGCCAGGGCTACACAGAGAAACCCTGTCTCAAAAAACAAACAAACAAACAAACAAACAAACAAACAGTTTAAACAGAAGGCCAAGGGCATGCACATCTAAGTAGTCTGAGCCCAGGAGTGGCCATGCCCACCAATGACCATCTGTGTCTGGATGTCAGTTGACAGACAAGGTTTCTCTCTGGGTGGCACATTTCCTTTCTCCCACCTGACACCCCTATGGAAGTCCCCATTTCTTTGGGGTCTGCCCCTTCAATAGTCTGTTATATCGAGAAATACATGTGTTCTTAGTGGATGTCTTTATTTCTACCCAGCCGGTTAAACTGCTTTCACAGTGGTGGACAGTGGGGTAGCAGAACTTGAGCAGTCACAAGCACACATCTACCCACAGAATTGGCCAGAGAGTTGTAAGGGTGTGGGGTTGGGCCTGCCAGGCCTCAAGCTCCAGACCTAAGGGGAAGTCGCCATTTCTTCTTGCTCAAATGTCACAAAGATTTAGTGTTTCCTGACTAGGGATTGAGGTTCAAAGACTTACAGGTGAGAGAGCAGAAATGGGGCTACCTTCCTGGTCTCCGGGTTTCTCTCTCTCTCTCTTTTTTTTTTTTTTTCGGTTTTTTGAGACAGGGTTTCTCTGTGTAGCCCTGGCTGTCCTGGAACTCACTCTGTAGACCAGGCTGGCCTCGAACTCAGAAATCTGCCTGCCTCTGCCTCCCAAGTGCTGGGATTAAAGGCCTGTGCCACCACTGCCCAGCTCCAGGTGTTCTCTTATGAGACTTTCCTTGAGCTCTCCTGTTGTATCCTGAGGTTTTCAAAACTTTCTAGCATACCTCCAGTGTGAGAGCACGAAAGCATGATTCCTTTGGAAACATCAGCTCAGGGGCTCAGAAACATCCTGTGTCTGGAGACTTGAGTGCCCTCTCCAGCTAGCGGTAGGTGGGATCACACCCTCTCCTCCCCCAGTCCTTCCCCCCCACAGCCCCTTTTAAATAGTTTCTTGATATCCCAGGCTGGCCTTGAATTTGCAGACTTAGAAGGCTTTTTAATGGGACTTAAGGGACACTGAATGATTCACACGGAAGACCCGCAGTGCTGGTTTAGATGCAGATCAGGCTCAGTCACCCCAAGTCAGTGAAGAGTACAGGGCTGGAGATGATGTGCTAGTCCCTGTGGCATAGCTTAGGCACTGCTGTTGGATCAAGTGTGGGGAATCCAACTTCCTGTCTAGTTCTGTCCCATTCAGCTCAGGCTGAGCCCAGCAGAATGGATAATAGGGAGTGAATTTGGTAGAAATCACAGTGCATTCTGTCCATACAATCTCCTTTGCTCTTCACTCTCCTGACATTGGCCAGGTTCATGCTTTGTGTGCTTTGTTGTTTGTTTGTTTATTTTTGAGACAGGGTTTCTCTGTGTAGCCCTGGCTATCCTTGAACTCACTCTGTAGACCAGGCTGGCTTCAAACTCACTTTAATCCCTGCCTCTGCCTGGGATTAAAGATATACACTCTCATGGCCCAGCTTTATGTGCATTTCGTAAGTAGCTGCCTGATGTGGAAACTGTACACAAGCATGGGGGGCGGGGTGGCAGATGGCTTAGTGGGTGAAGTGCTTCATGTGCACTCATGACCACCGGAGAGTGTCCAGAACACATACAAAAGCTTGATGTCGTACCTACGCTGTGTCATCTGAACTCTCAGCACTCTTCCTGGGAGATGGGAGGAGGAGACAAGAGGATGACCCTGCACCAAGGCCAAACAGCCTAAGTGACAAGGGAAGCTGCCTCAGGAAGTCAGAAGGTGGTAACTCTCTCTAGAAGGTTGTTGTCTGACCTCTACATGTGTGTTATTGTGCATGTGTGTTCCTCCCCCACTGCACACCTACATGCACATGCACACTGCATGCACACACTATTCACACTGCACACCACACACATATACACACAATATACACGCTGCTCATACACAGCATTTTGGCAATTTTTTTAGAACTTTTTATGTGTTTGCGTGTGTTTCTCCCTGTGTGGTGTATGTATGTGTGTGTGTGTTTCTCCCTGTGTGTGGTGTATGTGTGTGTGTGGTATATGTCTGTGTATTTCTCTATGTGTGTGGTGTATGCCTCTGTGTATGTGTGTGTGTGTGTGTGTGTGTGTGTGTGTGTGGTGTATGGCGTATGTCTTGTGTGTGTGTGGTATATGTATGTGTTTTTCTCTCTGTGTGTGGTTATGTCTATGTGTGTCTGTCTTTGTATGTGGTGTACATCTGTGCATGTCTGGTGTATGATATATGAGCACGTGTACATGCAGATACTTGTGCTCATGAAAGCATACAGAGAAGCCATAGAAGGAAGTCTGGTATTCTGTTCTATCACTTTTGGTTTTATTTCCTTGAGACACAGTCTCCACTGATCACGGAGCCAGGTTGGCAGCTACCCATGCATCCCACAGCACTGGGCTGCAGGTGTGCACGTGGCCATGTCTGGGCTTTTAACATGTGCATCCTAAGGATTTGAACCAAGGTCTTTATGCTTTTGCAGCAAGCACTCTTACTGGATGTGCTACCCCTCCCCCCTTTAGAACTTAAGCTTTTTTTTATTATTAGAAGATGTGACATCAAATGAGCAGTAAAGTGAACACGGGCAGGTACCACAGGGGCAGTGTCTGGGTCTGGCACTTTTGAACACGGAGGACGTTGGCTGTGGCCCTGTCTAAAGGAACGAAGATTTGGAAGTGGCCCAAGTGTCAGCATCAGGGGCTTGGAAAAATAAATTGTGGTACAGATGGGAACTGTCAGTAGGCTGACAGCTTCCTTAGTTAAAATGAACGGCCTCAACGCATTGAGATGCAAAGAGCTGAAAAATCACACAGAATTGGAAAGCAAGCATTTTAGGAATTTATACATGTGTGAGAAGAAATGAAAACAGGGCAGAGGGAGATGCACACTGCTTTCATTTATCAATGAACAAATTAAGGCCTCATTGATTAAGTCTTTGTCATCTCTCAGCTCTCAGCTTAATGCGTGGCTTCTATGGAGGAACCCCTCCCTGATCCCTAGGTTAGGTAGGTACATTTTACATATCTTTCCTTTGGGTCTCTTGGTACTGTTGTGTGATTATTTAGTTAAGGTCCATCTTGTTCACAAGCTTCATTTATTCAGAGACTCTGGCCACGTTCTTCAAGAAAGCATGGCTCAGTGCCTGCCACTCCCTGGATGCCCATTCTGAGTAACTGAGTCTTTGAGCTCAGGATTATTGTTTGTAAAAAAGGTAATGATTCCTTTTTTTATGTTTTTAAAATTGAAAAAGTGTATGCGCGCGTGTGTGTGTATGTATATATGTATTTGTGTGCAGGGGTGTGTGTATGTATGTGCAGGTGTGTGTATGTGTAGATGGATATGTGTGTGCATATGTGTGTGTATGTGCAGGTGTGTGTATGTGTAGGTGTATATGTGTGTGCAGGTGTGTGTGAGTGTGTGTCAAGTGTGTGTATGTGCAGGTGTGTGTGTGTATGTATGTATGTGCAGGTGTGTGTGTATGTTTGTATGTGCAGGTGTACATGCCTATGGAGGCCAGCTGTCAATCTTGGCTCTTGCTTCTCAGGAACTGTCTACCTTGTGATGTGAGACAGGATCTCTCACTGGAGTTCATCAAATAGGTGAAACTGCCAGGCCAGCAAGCCCCAAGGATCCATCTGTCTCTGCTTTCCCACAGCAGCTATTCAGCTCATGCCACTGTGCCTGATGTTTTATTTACTATTATTACTGTTTTTTATTATTATTATTATTATTATTATTATTATTATTATTATTATTATTATTAATATTGGGTCAGAGTCTCACTACTTAGCCATAGCTGGCCTGAAACTCACTATGTAAATCAGGTTGGTCTTGAACTCACAGAGATCCACTTGTCTCTGTCTCTCTAAGGCTGGGATTAAAGAATGGGTCACCATACATGGTGACTGATTTTAGTGTAAGTTCTGGGGATTAAGTTCAGTTCCTTGTACCTTGAAGGCACTTACTTTACTAACCCCCATTTCTTCATCCCCTGTGATTCTTTAGACAGTGCTTAGAATTAAAACAAACAAACAAACAAAACAAAAACCCCGGATGAACACAACCTATCAAACATGTTGGTATTCGGACATATTTATTTATTTATTTAGAATTACTTTATTAGCTTTTAAAATGTGTTTGAATGTTTTTGCTGTGTATATGTTTGTGCACCATGTGTATGCCTGGTGCTCTTGGAGGTAAGAAGAGGGTGTTGGATCCCCTGGGACTGAGGTTACAGACAGTTGTGAGCTGCCATGTAGGTCCTGGGAAATGAACCCGGGTCTTCTGCAAGAGCAGCCAGAGCCATCCCATCTCTCCCGTTCCAGGACATCCGTTTGCTGAACATGTTAATGTACTTGTAAAAGAAACACCAGGTGACCACCAGGTGGTGCTGTGGTCATTTGCATGGACGGCTTTTTAACCCACACACTCATACAGAGCTTTCCTCTGGAGTCTGAAGGTTCCCAAGTGGCCATTCTGCCTCTGCTCTGTCCTCTTAGTGATAGCAGGCTTGAAACTGTCTTTTGAGTTGTAGCAGCTATGCCCACAGGACTGGGTGACCCAGTGGGTAGGCCAGGGAGAAACTTGGAAGAGGCAAGGAAGGGTTCCAAGGACAGAACTGAGAGACATCTTACGTAAGTGTGGGGTCTGACTACCTCCAGGCTGGGCTGTGGGTAAGTCCAGAGATTTAGTATGACTGTCCTGTGCTCACCCACAGTAGCATGAGCACTCTCCCGTGCCACGCCATGGGTGCTTATTTCTCAGAGTGTTTTCTGGGAAGAACTATTGTGGTCTTTGCTTTTCACATCAGAAAGTTGACAGAGACAGGTGAGAAATTTGTAGGTTCAAAGTGGCAAGGCTGAAGCTTGGGCATTGGAGCTTCATTCAGACAGCCAAGTCTTGGCTTTGTCACCTCCCTCTTTGGGTAAGCATTTAACTTTGCTGTGCCTCAGTGTCCTCCTTAGGGAGCAAGTAAGATAGTGTTGACCTCCTTGAGTTTCCATGAGGAAGAAATGGCCAAAACCTACACAGGAGGAGCTTGGGAAGCATTCTTTGTGGTCATGATGGTGTTGCCATGGAGAAGGCTCTCTCCAGCCATGGTGGGATGTCTCTGAGAGTCAGGTGCTGTTGCTGCCAAGGGGAGGGTAGAAGAATCCTGGCTGAGTTTTTCTTTCTAAAACAGGAAAGACTAAAGGACTGATAGGCACCTTGTGTCGTTGCAGCTGTTACACGAAGTTTTGAGCACTGGGTAGGAAATTCATGAGTTTGTAAAATGTTACTTCCTGTCCTCAAGAAGAAGCAGATGGCCACATAAACCTAGGCATCATCTTTGGGGGCCATTCTTTGGAGTCATTCACTTGGGACTCTCTCTAGGACCTGAGGCCTCCCCCCCCCCCCATTCCCCATTAGGCTGGCCTGACTGGCCAGTGAGGTCTAGGGATCTGCCTGCCTCTGCCTCTCCAGAGCTGGGATTACAAATGCATGCTACCACACCCAGTTTTTTTATGTGGATGCTGGGGATAGAACTCAAGTCCTTGTGGTCATTTCACTGACTTAGCTATTTTCCTCTCCCATCCCCTCCCTTCTACTTCTTTTACTTTTTGTCTTTGTTGCTGTGTGGCTTGTATTCCTTAAGAGACAGAGTGCATCTCCCAGCACGGGGCTCCAGGTGCCCAGCAAAGAGCTATATCGAGTCTTCTTGCTCAGTGCAGTTGGACGGCTACGGCTCTGTGCATGTGTGGGTGGAGCCTGCGCATGTGTGGGCGTGGCCTACTGAGAATCCAGACATCATGAACTTCTGAGAGCTACAAGGCACCCACTGGTGATCAGAATCACTATGGGGTCCACTCTCCTCTAGGGTCTAGCGTACCCTGTTTCCTGTCCCTCTCATATCTACAATGTTCCTGATATGTCTGCTTCTGATATGGGCTGACAGAGGACATGGAGCTGGGGCCTGGGTGTGGTTATCAAGGTGTCTTTACACATGATTTTGTTTGCTTTTTCATTTCTGAATTTACCTGAAACAGGAGAGGAAGGCTTGGTCTTGGCCTTGGTTTGAGGTTTGGTGAAGTTCATAGGTGGTCCCTGTGACAGAGGCATGCATGTGGCTGACTATGATATATTGGAGACTCAGGAAACAGAACAGTCAGGCTGGAGTGAGGTTCAACTATAAAACCTGAGAGCCTATCCCCTAAATAATCTATTTGCTGCCAGGGGGAGGCAGCTGGGCAGTGAGAAGTGGCTGCCCAGGGACCTAGCTCAGTGTGCTAGCGTTGTGTTGTTGCTCTGTTTACTGTCAACAACTTCCCCCAAGGATCTGGATGCTGTGAGCTTCCTGTCAGGGTCACCTCACACTTCTTCCTGGATGCTACTTGACACAAGGGTCACTGACACAGCAACTCACTGTCCAACTGAGCATCATTTCTACTGGTACCCTTCCCTGCTCCCTACTCCAGCACTTAATTAAACATTCTAAATACTTATTCATCATGTGGGTGTCACGGTGTATATGTGGAGCTCAGAGGGCAACTTGCAGGACTCAGTTTTCTTCTTCTACAATGTGGGTTTGGGGGATTGAGCTCAGGTCATCAGGCTTGGCAACCACTGAGCCATCTCGCTGGCCCCAGCTTTTAAATTTAATGGCTCCTCTTCTGTCAGAGAGACTATTTCCTGTGAATGAACTTGGACTGCCACTGTAAGTGAGCCAATAGACAGCGGGCAGTTGAATCTGTGATGAGCAGGAGTCCTGGGGCATCCAGGTACTCTCTGGGAGATGTCCCCTTGTCCTAGAGTGGGTAGTACTCTGGTGACTGTCTGGTTTGTTTCTCCCCCGCAGTGGCCCCTGGCCTTGAGTGGTGGTGGAGCTGGGGGAGGGGAGAGAGTACATGGATAACGGCTGCTAGATGACTTCTCATCTCCACAAGATCTTGGCACAAGATTTTAGGCAAGCTCCCGTGGCTGTTTGCAGATTTGTATTCCAAAATGAAAAAATGGAAATAATCCCAGTGGGGTCACAAAACAAAAGGACAACAAATACACCCTCTGTAGCCCCGGGTCTGCTCTGTGCTGGCATGGGGCCGCGTCTGCCACAGGTCCCGGCTGGACTTGGCTGCACACCGCTATATGACCTTCGTAGGCCACAAACCTGTCTGAACCTCAGCTTTAGTTGCTGCCAACCTGGGAGTTCTGCCATCCGCCTAGAAGGAGCTGGGGGGCATGCGTGCAGTTTTGCAAGCAAGGTCTTCGGATGGTAATTTTATCACAGGCAGAAGACAGACGCACTCACACGCCCCCAAATCACTAATGGGGCCTCCCTCTGAAGGTGCTTCTGCTCCTCGAGTGGTGATTATTCACTACCCCGTGTAATTATTTAATCAACCCAACTAAGTCCTCAGTGGAGCCAGGGTAGCTGACCAGACTCCCTCCCCCACCCCCTCAGAAGCACAATCAGCTGCAGAGAGGGAGAGGGAGTGAATACCCCCACCCCCAACCCGCATCCCGATCTTCTTTCTTTTGTGCAAAGACTGGGCTGTGTGGGAGGGAAGGGTGCCCTGGGGGGAGCAGGCCAGGTCACCTTGGGACTCCCTCACTGAGGACACAGGAGTGGTCTTCTGAGACTTTGAGAGCACTGAGGACCAGAGATGGAAAGGCAGCAGGCAAGGGGCTCACAGCAGCTCAGCCTCTGAAGATCCGGTCTCAGGCATGGATTCCTCCCTCCCTCCTCCTTTTCCTTCCGTCCCTCTCCTTTCCCCCCTCCCGTCTCACAGGACACAGGCACACACATGCATTCCTATTGTCAAGGGTGCAGTGAAAACACCCCTCTTCTCTTCCCACCTACCCTCCCCCAGAGGTAACCACAGCTGTCAGGAAGGAGACATTTACTCACACACTTAGCTGTGCACCCCTTGGATGTTCTGCTCACCCAAACATCTCTCATGCTGTCTAGACCTGTGGGTCATGTTCAGGGACTGATTTTTATCCCTGGGAGCATGAAGCAATGTGTGGAGACATTTTGATCCCTATGCTGAGGACGGACTGCTCCTGGCACCCAATGGGTAGAGGCCAGGATACTGCTAAATACCCTGTGTGACATGGTCAGTTCTCATAGTACAGTGATCCTGCCTGAGCATCAGTAGTAATCACTGAGGCTGAGAGGGACAGGTCTAGAAAAGTCTTTGCTCGTTTCCTTCCCCAGTCATCATCATCATGGTCATTATCTTCATCATCATCACCACCACCACCACCATCATCACTATCACCACACCACCACCACCACCACCACCACCAGAGTCCTGGAAGGTTAATGGATATTCTTTTTGTTCTCATTACCTCTGCCTCTTCTTTTGACAACCTCCTGGTCTGTGTATTTCTTCTTATGTCTTTTGACTCACTTCCAGGTGTGGGAATGAATGGAAGCTCCCATGTTCTTGTCTGGTTAGATATTGGGATCCCCACATAGTTACTGGGGTAAGTTATTGGTTGAGTGATTTCTCAAGTCCTCACAAAATGCTTCTATTTGAAACGGCACACACTTAAATTCAATTTAAATAGCTACCACATTGCGTTCTTTTTTTTTTTTTTTTTTTTTCTGAGACAGGGTTTCTCTGTATAGCCCTGGCTGTCCTGGAACTCACTCTGTAGACCAGGCTGGCATCGAACTCAGAAATCCGCCTGTCTCTGCCTCCCAAGTGCTGGGATTAAAGGCGTGCGCCACCACTGCCCAGCTGATGCTAACTTATTTCAATGCTATCCTTTGATGCTTTCAGGAGGGGTAGAGGGAATCTGACCATGATAGTGTGTTTAGCCCAGCCACATCATCCACCACTGTGGGCCCTAAAGGGAACATTTGGTTGGTAACCGAGAGAGGCTTCTGTCTCCAGCTCTCGGTATATGCAGGGGAAAGAGGGGGCTGGCTGGGAGCTTCATGATTAGATGCCTCTCAGTGAGGCTGGGTGGCATGCCCACCATCTTTGAGAGGTCATGTCCTCTCTGAGCCTTCACTTGGAAGTTCCTTGGCTTAGCAGGGGACCACTTGCAACCCAAGGAGGCAAGGCTGTCGGGTTAGATCCTGGGGTCAGCAGAACACACACTACCAGACCTGGTTTCCTCAGAGATGAGAAAAGGCTGAGACCAGACCTTCCCTCTTTCCCTCCTCACTCTCTCCAGAGCCTTGGCACTCAGATCGGAGAGCTCGTCCTTGCTTGTGTGTTAGGTCGAGGCTTGCATGGGAGGCAGCAGACATGGCCAGGGCAGCCCCGAGGGCCACGTTTGACCCCACCTCCCCCCACTGTCCACATTTGGAACCATCGGCCATGCAAGTATAAATTAGTTAATAAATCATCCTGAGTGATAAACAGGGCGATAGACGCAGGCCTCACTTATCACTTTTTTATTAAGGAGAAATAAATCAACCCCCACATTGTTGCTATAAACCTTTCAAATTGGTCAAATCCTGGCTGGTGGAAGCTGATTAACATGACCACATAGAGAGACCATTTGTAGCTCATCATTGAGATCAATCCATCCCTGTCATTTCCCCTCTGTGGAGGAAGTGGCAGAAGACAGGTGCTGTCCCACCACGCACAGTTTCCCTGTCCTTTGATGCATGCGAGCAGTGGTCTGTGTACACAGGAACCTTGGTGTCAGAGAACTGTGCCAAGAGCCAGCCAACTGTGTGACCCCAGGAGTCCCCAGCCCATCTCTGAGCTATAGCTGTCTCTTCCTTAACACAAGGGGCTACAGAGCTTGCTCAGTGGTTAAGAGCACTGGCTGCTCTTCCAGGGAACTTGGGTTCAATTCCTAGCACCAACATGACTGTGCACAACCATCTTTAATTGTGGTTCTAGGGGAACTAATGCCCTCTTCTGGCCTCTGCAGGCATTGCATGCATGTGGTACACAGACATATATGCAGGCAAAACACCCATATATGTAAAAATAAAAAGGGTAAGCTCCATGTCCTCCTCAGTTGTTCTGAGTATCTCAGTGCCAAACTTCTTGGTTTCAGGAACCTTCATGTACCTAAAAATTGCTGAAATCTCCTCAAAACTTTTGTTCATGAGAGTCATACCTACCAGTATTTACTACATTAAAACATTAAAGTAGAAATTTGAAAATCTACTTTTATTTAAAATAATAGTCACAGATCTATTTCAAGTGGATATAAACAATATTTTCAATAAAAACAGAGATAGGGGATGGGGTAGTGGCTCAGTTGGTAGAGCTTACCATGCAAGCATGAGAACCTGAGTTTGGACACTCAGCATCTGCATTAAAAAAAAAAAAAATCTACAGCAGAATGTGACTGTAATCCCAGGGCCGAGGAGGCAGAGACAGGAGGATCCCTGGGCTAGTCTAGCTGAATTAGTGGACTCCAGGTTCTTGTCTCAAAAAAAGAAGGTAGGGGGCGTTGTGTAGGCACTTGGGCAGGCAACTTCTAGAAAACCTCGCTATAGACTCACGAAAGAGTGAGAATGGATGGTGACACTCCGGGCTCTGTTCTCAGCACTATAAAGAGCAATGTTGACCTCCTGAGCTTTCATAAAGGATGCCTGCTGCTGGGAAAGGCTGAGCTGAAGCTACAGGTAGAAGGTACAGTGACACAGAGGATCTCTTGAAGAAGCTGGTCCCAGTCAGGTCTCTACCATGATCTGACCTCCTCTGAAGCCCACCCATGCTCTATGGAGGGGGCTCTAGGTCTTCTTCGTGACCTTCACTCCTATCTCCCATCAGTCCCTCTACTAGCACAGCCTTAGCATTGACTGGTGGTCTATCACAGGCTCCCTCATCTTCCAAAGTCTGGATGAGTCAACCAATGAGATTATCTCAGCTGGGGACTAAGGGTGGCAGGGTTTTGGGGATGGGAACCATAGCTGCTGTGTCTCTTTTTCCTCCCCTTCTTGTCCCTCCAGGCCCTGGTGTTGGAGGGGTTTGTCACTGGTACTCTTTTGTGGATGTAACACCTTCCTGCTTAGTTTTCCTGTGTTCTTCTCACTTATTAAACTGGACTTGATTGGCACCTGTTTCCTGTGGGAAGGGGAACCTAAGGGATACTTTTTCAATAAACATACCACTGAGGCTAGCTGAGAGATGAGTCTTTCCAACACTCTGGAGCTCAGGGTTAGTGTTTACAGTCAGAATTCTTGGCAATGGCCTGCAGGAATCAAGCCCACTGGCTTCCTCATTCTTGGGTGATTCTAGCCACCCCTCCCCCCACTCTCCAGTGTCCTTTTCTTTTATTGACTTCTGCCCCAGGGACTTTGCACAGGTTGATTCTGAAGGTAAGATCGCACTTCTTCAGTGCTTCCCTTAACATATTCCCTTCCTCTGCTTGGCAGTTGGCTCTTGCTAACCCCCCCCCCCCCCCCCTTCCTGTCTAGGCTGCCAGAGCACTGGCCTCTCAGGGTCTTCTTACACCTACTGTTTTACGCTTGTGTGCATTTAGCAAACACTTCCATGTGGAGTTTGCCCTGTACCAGACACCATGTCAAGTGTTATAATATCAAAGTCATCTAATTCTGCATACAACCACGGCAGGGTAAATACTGCTAGAGCCCCTATTCTACAAATGAAGACACTGAGACACCACAAGGCTGAGCGACTTAGTCAAGGTCACCCAGCTGTGAAGGACTGGAGCAGGGATTCAAACTCAGGAGGTCTGGCTCTCCTATCTCCCACCCCACCCCCCTCGCTCTCCATGTATCAAGTTATTTGATTAAACCCGTTTTCCCCAACCACAGTGTGAAACTGTAAAGCCTGCTATGCAGTTTTGTATCCTCTTGGTCGGGCTCAGTGTCTGACACACACTGGGTGCTTCACAGATATTTGCAGGATGAACAAACAGTAGACAGCAGCCACAGATTGCAGGGTCCTTTCCTGGGGTGTGGGGGTTGTTTCCCAGGTCCCGGAGAATCTTCCGGTGAGTATGCAGTCTTCATTCTTCCAAAGCCTGGAACCTTGGACATCTCTCTTTGCCATGGATGCCTCTGGCAGCTGCTTCCTCCACAGTGGCTGAAGAAAGTCTCCCCAGAGCCAAGCCACACTGCTCTGAAGCCGTCCCTGAACGAATGACCCGCTAAGAGTGCAGTTTTCCCTCCCTCTCTCCCGGACTTTGATTTGATCAGGCCAAATCTGAAATGATGTGTGAAAGTAATGATATTTGGTAATTAAATCTCTAGTGACGGCCACTGCAATTTGTGCTACATGCATTGTTCATAAGGAAAAAAACCTGCATCAATTCATTTTCTGACCAGCTACTCCAGGGACTGGCAATTAGGGGCCGCTCATCTCTCTTGTCGCCTCGCATATTAAAGAGCTACTGAAACGAAAAGAGAATTTGGGAGGTTTTCCCCCCTCCTAACCCTCTAATAATGTTAGCTTAATTAGGGAGGTTCAATGATAAAGGGACAGTCTGTGATGATTTGAGCAGACTGTGGTGGAAAGGAGAGAGTGAGCTAACAGGGAAGAGGTGTGGGGTGAGATTTGGGATTGTCCACCCTGGGGCGCTTAGTAGTGGATAAGGACAAAGGGCCCTGGACACCCGGCGAAGTTCTGCTTCCTTCCATCTCTCGGGTCCTTTGTCTTACCCTTCTTTCCCTTCCTTCCTTCTTTCCTTCCTTCCTTCCTTCCTTCCTTCCTTCCTTCCTCTGTTTCCCTCTCCCCCCTCCCTGTCTTCTCTACCCTCTTTTTTATGGTTGAGCTTTGGAATTTTTCTTCTTCTTCTTCTTCCTCTTCTTCTTCTTCTTCTTCTTCTTCTTCTTCTTCTTCTTCTTCTTTGAGAAATTATAATTTTTTTCTTTTTCATACTTTATTTGCATTTCAAACGTTTCCCCCTTTCCAAATCTCCCCTTTGGAACCTCCCCATTCCCTCCCCCTCCCCCTGCTTCTATGGGGGTAGCCCCCCCCATTCTCATCTTCCCTCCTTGGCATTCTCCTATACTGGGGGATCTAACACCCTCAGGCCCAAGGGCCTCTGCTCCCCCTGATGTCTAACAAGACCCTCCTCTGACACATATGTGGCCAGCACCATGGGTCCCTCCATGTGTATTATTTGGTTGGTGATTCAGTTTGGCAGACCCTCAGAAAAATGAATATAATACTACCTGAGGACCCAGCTATTCCACTCCTGGGCATATACCCAGAAAATGCTCCAACATGTAATAAAGACACATGTTCTACTATGTTCATATTAGCCATATTTATAATAGCCAGAAGCTGGAAACAACCCAGATGTCCCTCCACAGAGGAATGGATATAGAAAATGTGGTACATTTACACAATGGAATACTACTCAGCAATTAAAAACAATGATTTCATGAAATTCGCAGGCAAATGGATGGAACTTGAAAATATCATCCTGAGTGAGGTAACACAGTCACAAAAGAATGAACATGGTATGTACTCACTGATAAGTGGTTACTGGCCCAAAAGTTCGAAGTACCCAAGAGTCACTTCGAAGCAACCATAGGACTGAGTGTGAGGTCCCAGATGGAGGAGTTGGAGAAGGGACTGAAGGAGCTGAGGGAGTTGGCAGTCCCAGGGAGGGAGCAACAGTGGCAACTGGCCTGACACCCGATGCTCCTGGAATTTGTCTTCTTAATCTGCCCCCAGACGATGGCTCAGTTTCTCCATCTTTCCCCCCTCACCCTGAGTGGAACTGCCCACTCCCAGCATTCCTCAGTGGGTGTAGCCTGTGCACTCACATTCTCTCCAGACTTGGTAGCTGGTGCTGTTCATTCCACAGACACACCACAGCTGGATCCAATGTAGCATCTGAGGGAGCAGTCTAGGTGCCCCCAAATGCTTTGTGTTCTATCTGTCTCCTTCTACCTCCCACCGGCCTCTGGCAACCACCGATCTCCCACTGGAGTGTAGTACAGTTGGAATCAGGCTGCATGGAGTCTCTTCAGATAGGCTTTAGGCTCAGTCCCATGTTTTCCCAGCTTCTGCTTTTGTTTGGATAAGTCCAGGAAGCCCCAACCCTCATCTACTACTCACCTGGGGATGGCTTTTGGATGGACTCACTTCTGGAGGGGAATGGATCACAAAGGGGCAGGGGCACAGCTGGTGCTGGTTAGAAAAATGAGTCAGTGAGCAACTGATGGGTCTAAGAGGATCCTAGGGCAAAACTAAACGTGGAAGTGACTCAGCTGCCAGCGGCTGGGCTTCAGACTTTTCTAGACTAGGAGCTGTCAAGTGCGTCCACTCACCTCTCTAGGGAGGGTAGTGCGGCCCATTGTACAGAAGAAACGGCCCTCAGAGGTCAGGCAGGTGCTTGAAATTCACAGAAGTGAAGAAGGCCCTGTTGGTCTGCAGTCTAGGTCTGCATAATGATATCTAGGCCAGCGGGGGCTTTCTGTGGCAATGGGGATATTCTCTAGCCACTTGGAGTGAAGCTACAGTTGAGGTGTGACTAGAGGGTTGAGAAACATAAATTTTAGTTGTATTTGGTTTTAATTAATGCAATTTCATTTTATTTTTTGAAGGTTTTTGAAAGCACATTATCGACTTGTTCAGGATGTCCACATTGGTGACCATTCACAGTCTTTGTGTAAGGATCATGCCTTAAGGGTCACTGCCCTGAGTTTTCTCATTTTTCTTTTTATTTACCAGAGTTATTAATTTTGTGTATGTATAAGTGTTTTGTCTACATATAAGTATGTGCACCACATATGTTCTAGGTGCCAGGAGCAGTCAGAAGACGGCATCAGGTTCTCTAGAACTGGTATTCTGGACGGTTGTGAGGCACCATGTGGGTGCTGGGAATCAAACCTGGGTTCTCTGCAAGAGCAACAAGCGCTCTTAGCCATTAGGCCATTTCTCCAGCTTGAACATTCTCATTTCTATAAAACTCACTTGAGGGTAAAATTAATACCTCATGTTTCACTCAAGTTTTCAACAGCTATTTATTTTTTTAAAAAATAAAGCTATAACTTCTATATACCCATTAGATACTGTGGAATTGTAGTTTGTTTTTTAAAATGATGTCTCACTAAAATGATGTTACCCAGGCTGTCTTTGAACTACTGGACTCAGCTGAGCCTCTGGAGTAGCAGGGACTAGACAAGCTTGGTCTTTGCCTAGCTTTGAATTGTTAATTTCAAGAGGCCCTGCGGCTGGTGGCTACTGTACTAGCCAGCATGCTAGACCTTTGGAGAGTTTGTGGCAGAGTCCCCCCTGCCCTTATTGTCATCCCTTGGCCTTCTGGTCTGCTCATACCTCCTTACCCTGGAAGGACCAGCGAAGGGGTAGGGTTCTGCTCTCACCCTCTGCTGCACTCATGGACTCTTGTCTTTTACTACTTATTGAATAAACACCTCATGACATGATCTAAACCTGCAGGATGTCAATGCTCTTCTTAGGATCCCTGTGCAGTGGGCGGCTCCCACTTATGGCAGATGAAAGTCTCATTGAGGCTAGTGGAATTTCTTAAGTCACACAGCTGGAAACACATGTGGCTTGGGTAGCTTGGCTTCCAATTCCTGCTGTCAATGCACAGGGCCAGGCTCAGGTGGATTTCCCAGGCTCTATGACCTGGAAGATCCATTCTTACATCTGTTTCTACAGATGTGGATTCAAATGCAAGTCTTCTATTGTGAAGCAAAGGCAGTGCAGGTAAGGGAGGGAGGAAGTGGGGGTGGCTAATAGAGGGTGTCATTAGTTTCTACTGGACTCAGCGTCAAGGGGCAGTATGAGTCTTCGTAGGTTCAAAGTGGTGGGGAGCTGGGGTGTTCACTTCCCAGTCACTGGAGCTGTAGCACATGGTACCACGGGCTTGCCACTGAAGTGGACAAAACTCATTCTGTGGACAAAGAAAACTCCCAGGCAAGAAAATGGCAGCTGGTGGTAGCCCTCCCCCAAGGGTGTTGTAGAAATCCCTCACACTTGGCTGAGCCGCTGGAGTCACTGGAAGCCAGGATCACCGAGAAGCAGTTCTTTTCTGCTGGTTCCGAATGTCTCTTAGGGACCATGGCTGCCTTTTTTTTAGGGGGTTAGCCACAGCAAAGCAGATGGTGCCTGGGTGATGATCTTTGGAAACCAGGATGGATTTGCAATTCAGAAAGGAGGGAGGCTGGGAGACTTTGCATATGTATAAAGAAAGAAAGCTTTTCCTGCAGCTGTAGTGGTGTGAATTGGGTTTGGGGCATGCTTCAATTCACTTAGGGGCGTAGATTTTGGGGGGCATCATTCCGGAGGTCTTTAACAATATCCTCCAGCATATAAACAATTTATGGATTATAAATTATTCAGCTTCCTTAAAGCAAGTCCCTTAATCATGGATCACAGGCAACTTTTAGCCTACTTTGAGTACTAGGTACTTGGGGGAAAGTGGTTTTTTTTTTTTTTTTTTTGGTGTCTATTCAGCAATTCAAGTTTGCTTTTGAAGATGTGACTTCCCCTTTCTGAATTCATGTTGGAGCAAGACTCTTTTTGAGAAGATGGTTTTTCACCTTTAAACAAACGAGATTTAATTTTTTTCCACTGCCATGTCCCTTCCTAAGCTTTAGAGAAGCCAGGCTGACAAGACAGTTGTCCTGGCTTCTGAAATCTGCTGCCCTGCATCTGGGAGCTAACAGTTATTCTGTATTGATTAGGTGCTCGTTCTGCATTAGTCCCTCTTTGTCTGTTTGGTGCTAACAGAGGCCTTCCCTGCAAGGTAGGATTTGCTACCTTATTTCATTACTAGGAGGTGGGCAGAGAGATTTCAGTACAGCTAGCTCACAAGGTGTGGAGGGTGGGCTGCTAAGGATTAGATCTTCTAGCCCTGTAAGGGTCAGTCATTGCCCAGGCTTTCTGTAGAGCCATGGTCCTCAGCCTTCCTAATGCTGTGACCCTTTAATACAGTCTGTTATGTTGTGGTGATCCCCAGCCATAAAATAATTTTCGTTGCTAATTCATAATTATACTTTTGCCACTGTTACGAATTGTAATGTAATTTTTTTGGGGGGGAGGATGGAGGGTTGCCAAAGGGGTCATGACCCATAGGTTGAGAACAGCGTCATTTGTCCGGCGTTTAGACCAATGAAGCTGGAATCTTTGGGGATGGACTAGGGAGATGGATTTTCAAAGCCTCGCAGATGGGAATCAGGCGAAGCTCCTAGTAGTCAGGACCAGAATCTGCAACATCTGAAAACATGAAGATGACACCTAACTTCAGGGCCACAGAACTGACATGGGGGGCAGAGCCAGGCAGGCGTAAGTTTGAATAGTGAATCTGCTGAGATTTGCTGTGATTTTGGTCTAAGTGTCATGTCCTGAGGAATCTACCTTTGAATTATGACAACATAATTATAATTAACCAGACTTGCAGGGTTGTTTGGGATATTCGGTGAGATACTCAGGTCCCCAGGGAGGGGCTATTCCTCATTAAGGATCACAGCACCCATCTCTTCCAGTCTGGTTTCAGGTGGTCCCTTTTTTTATCCAGCCTGGAAGCTAGCTGCTGACCTCAATTCCCTGGGCTGGCCACTGCTGGGGAGCCATCCTCCTTGCTGATGCCCACAGCATGCTCAGTGGTGCCCATCTTCTTCCCGAGGAGGATGGTATCGACATTTCAAAAACAGTTTAATTATTCCGCGGCTGCCTGGCTATTAGCTGCGACAAGAGAGCTCAGGGCTATTTTTCAGCATTAATTTTCCATTTGAAATGAATTCCTTTTGGTTACACTTTTTAAATGTTTCTTTTAATTAGACGCAATTACTTCAGAAGAATTGCTTTTATTCCTCAGCCTGAGATCCCAGCGATAAAGTCGCTATCTGGCCCCACCGAACGGCCGGGACGGCTCATTTAGTCTCTGCACTAAAGTATATTGAACTAGGAAATTATACAGCGAATCAACTATTAATTCCTTTTATGATCGCTCACTCTAACATCTTGAATGAGATCTTCAGGGGGAAATTTAGTCACAATAGGGATCATTGTCTCCACCACCCCCTTCCCCGCCCTTCCAGCCCTTGGCCAAGCGTGAGAGAGACTTCCCTGGTGATGGTCAAGGCACAGGGGCAGGAGGCCATGGGGCTCATGGGTTTCCTGGGGACTTTGGGGCAGGGAGGCTGCTTGGCTGAAGGAGTCCCTTTCAGACCTCAGGAAGGAGGAGGAGACTGTGGCTATGTGGTGACAGAAAGAGTATCCCTGCCTGTGAAGGTCGGTTCTGAGGTCTGGTCCTTCGTGGTGCAGTTCTGCAGGCGGCCTGGGAGCCAGTAGGTGGCGCTCTCCCACTGCGTTGGCAATTTTGTCTGAGCTGGTAGAGGAAGCTTCCCAGTCACTTGGGAGACTCCTTTCAGAGACCTTAGTCAGAAGCAAGCTTAACAGACAGGGAAACTGAGGTACAAAGATGGGTGTGTAGTCACAGAAAAAAGGTTGAACCAGCTCTTTTGGTCCTTGGATCGAGTCTCTGAATTTGACTCCTTGTAGGGGATGTCGCTGGTGAAAGCCACAACTCAACCCACCTGGTGTTCTCTGCCACAGGATCACTGGACTTCCAGGGGCAGTTGGGATGGAAGGATTCTAGGGATGAGGTGAACCAGAGGAGGTCCCCATGCTTGTTGTGACTGAAAATGGATTACATGCATTGTGGGATTACCGTTCTGCCCTCATTGGAGAAGGACCTGGAGGGAACATTCACTTGAGGTTCCAATGCGATGGGTATGTAAAGTCGTGCCTCAGTTTCTCCATCCGTTTCTCTTAGAGGAAGCAGGCTTGAAAGATGGGTAGGAATTTGGAGGGTGAGGAAGCTCACCGAGTAGAGGGGAGGGAATCCCCCTCCCTTAGGTCTGTACATCCGTGTTGGGAGTTTGTCTTGACAGACTGCCCTGGCTGTTCTGTGCAGGACTGTGAGAGGCTCTTGCCCTTGGCCAGGTGGAAGTGAAAGCGGTCTCTGTCTGACAGGGATAGTAGGCTCTTCCAGGGTCAGAATCACCTTAGGATATTTATGTCCTGGGATAATAGATACTGTCTGTGAGACTCTTCTGAGGACAGATTTTCAGGGGACTCTAAACATTCCGTTTGTTTCTGATGAGAAAAAAGTGTACACTGTTGCCTATTTTCAAGGTTCATTTCTTATGGATTTTGAAGGAAATCAAAATATTTTCATGGGTCTCTGAAACACCATGGACCCCAGGCACTGCTCCTTTGCCTGAAGAAGAGTCTGTACTGCTTTGGAGGAAGCAAAACCAAAAACAGATAGATAGGCTTTGGAATCTGAATCTCTCACTTTGAGATGGATGGAGGGAACGATAGGGCCTCTCTTGCTTCCTGAGTACCAAGACAACGTTAGCGCTTACTGTGCCCAAAGCATTTATGTAGTGATTCCTTTTTTAATTGCATCAGTGTGTGTGTGTGTGTGTGTGTGTGTGTGTGTGATTGTGTGTGTGTGTCTCTGTGTGTATCATTGTGAGTAAGTGGAACAGTCAGTTCCTTTGGGTGCTTCTACCTGGTCCAGATTGCATAAAGATCTTGTCAGCCCTTTGCCCCATTTCCAAGCCTCTGCTCTCAAGGGGACCAAGGAGCACAGGCACCTCAGAGGTCCTTCAAGTTTGTAGGCCTAACATGGAAGGCTGGCTGGGCTCTCCCTGAATAGTCCCCACCTTCCTCAGCGTAGAAGAGCTGAGGGTAGGTCAAGAACAAAGTTTCAGCAGTCAGCTGCCTGGGCTCTGAGAAAGACATAGCTGTCTAGGAGGGGCATTCCTGCCCCAGAATCAGCTGCGGGAGGGGAGGGTGGTGTATAGAGGAGATGTGGTCCTTGTTAAGGCTAGTTCCTCTGCTGTCCTCAGGGAGCCTGCTTTGGACAGAATGTCACAATGAGATGTTATAGGGGACAAAGCCTTTGGGTGGTGACAGGGTCTCATGAATGAGATTCGTCTCCCTCATTCAGTGATGAAGAGATCAGAGTTCTCTATCGAGTGACAAGATGTCCTATGCCAGACCTGGGCACACTGACCCCTGACCTCCAGCCTCCAGAACCAAAAGAAAGACTTATTTTCTGTTCATGCCACTAGATGTGATATTTGATATTTGTTACAGTTGAGCCATTTCTTCTTCTGTTTGACCTTGGTTCTGGCCAGGGTGCTCTGATCTATGGGAGTCTTGGACTCAGGCCATGGCTGAAGGGAACAGAACTCATATATGTTGAAGGAAGCCATGCATGGTATTGTTGTATCCACTGACTGTTTTCTGGGATTTGGGACTTTCAGCTCCATAATGGGGACTAGCCATTGGATGAACCATGCTTTGGTTAATCTAACTCTCTGTAATTTGAACATTGTTTCTGCTGAAGACACTGGCTATTTATCATCTCATCTTTGAAAAACATCAGACCTATCTTACACTTCCTGGGGACTTAGCACAATTGGCTAGTTCAGCTGTTTACATGGGATGATTCGATTGGCTGATTAAAACATCAGAAATAAGGAAGATCAGGCCTTGAAGTCACTTTTTTTTTTTTTTAAATTTAGATTTGCACTCTCTTGAGCAGAAAGGATCCAAAGCTGTTCCAGTAAGGTTCTACTTCCACCTCCATTTCATTCTGAGAAGAAACTTGTGTGACCATCTTTGCATTCTGAGAAGCAAACCGAGTCATACAATTTTCATAAAATGAAAACCTATGATGTCTGTTGAGGGTAGCTGATGCTCTCAAACACTTTTAAAAAGCTAGTTAAGAAGCAGACACTTAGGTAAGAGAGGGTTGAGGTGTGAGGGAAAGCTAGTGATGAAAGGGAAGAATATTCTGGAAGTTTTCTTCTTACTTCTGTGACAGAGTGCCCGACAGTAAGATGGACGAAGAGTTTGTTTTCACTTACAGTTCAGAGAAAACAATCCGCCATGGTAGGGAAAGCTTGATATCTGGGTCAGCTTGGTTTGTGGCAGTGGGATCCTGTGGCAGCTGCTTCTAGTGCGGTTCTGACCAGAAAGCAGAGAGTTGGGCAGGAAGAGAGGCCAGGATCTACCCCTAAGGTCCACCCCTGAGTGGTCAATCTCCTCCATCAAGGTTTTACCTCATGAAGTTTCCACAATCTCTCCCAAATGAGCTGTCAGTTGGAGACAAAGTTGTCAAACAATTGAACCTGAGTGGAGCATTTGCATCTGGGAACCGGAACAAGGAATAACACAGCCACACAGGTGTGATGGTGCCTACTGTACTGTCTGGAGAACATGGGGTCAGAATGAGGCTGTGAGCCCCATTTCCCTGGATTTCCCACTTAAGAGGTAGACAAGATTCGGCAGCCTTTCCAACTCCGTTTTCCTTTTCTGTAAAACAGACAGCTGAGTGTTGGGTTGGCTCAAGCATTCAACGCAATAGACTGTGCTTAGTGCAGTCTCCGCCACATGGGATAGCTTGACAAATGGAAGTTAATTGTCTCTTTATGAAAAGATAACAGAAGTGATTAGAGTAGAAACCCAAAGGATTCAGAGGCTCAGTTAACACAATTCCTCAAGCCATTGCCCTCAGTTTGAGAAATCACTGGAGTCTCTTGGGTGACTTAGACGCCAGGAGGCTGGGCCCCATCCCAGAGCTGAGTCAGTGGACCTGGGACCTCTAAGGCTTTCCCAGGTGATGCTGATGCTGGAGGCTTGCTTGGTTACGAAGGGAATGGAGGCTGCCTATTTGAAGCACTTAGTCCATGAAGTAATGTGCAGGCATACAGGAGTGTGCTAAAAGCTAGCTTAGAGACAGACAGAGCCTGGGGGCTCACTGGTCAGCCAGTGTAGCCCAAAACAGTGAGCACTGGGTTCAGTGTCTCCAAAATAAGATGTGGAACAATGACTGATGTCCACCTGAGGTCTCCACACTCATGCACACAGGTGAGCACACCCAGACCCACATACCAACAGGAGATATTTTGATCTTTTATGGCTTCTATAGCTAAAGGGGTTTGTGTGTGTCAGGAGTGATGGGCAGAGGCTGTGGTCTACATCAACTATGGCATCAGCAGCAAAGTTTGAGAACAAGGCTAGTGAATTCACACATGCGAGTTGAAAGTTATATACTTGAAATGCAAAGAACGTATGCTTCCAGACAGGGCCTCACAATGTAACCCTGTCTGACTGGAACTCCCTATGTATGCCAGGCTGGCCTTGACATTACAGAGAGCTGCTTGTCTCTGCTTCCTAGGTGCTGGGATTAAAGACATTAGTCAACCATGGCTAGCCAAAGGTGATTGGTTTTTTTTTTTTTTTTTTTTTTTTTTTTTAATTTTTTGGCCAATTGGACTTGAGATTGTTATAGGAAAGGGCTTTAGGAGTCGGGAGGTAGCTGGAACCTACTGGCCCGACTTAGACATTGATTGATGGGAGTTAGCTATGACAAAGCACAGGTATGTCATAGATACTTTTCTTTTTGAAGAGGATGGAACCCAGGACTTTATCCATGCTAGACAATCACTCTATCTTCAAACTACCTCCTTAGCCTTGTCATGGGGCTGTGGCACGCATGGGCAGCCCAGAGAAAGTCCACCTTCCAGGGTAATACCAGTGGATCCAATAGCTGTGACCAGTGCAGGAAAGGAGTCCTGAATGAGCAACCTTTGACCTACCAGTGACCTTCATTTTCTCACCTTGACCCTTGGACCTCAATTTCAGGGTGCAGAAAACAGGGAGGGAGTGTCAATTTATTCTAAAGATGCCCACCCTGTCCCCTGATCTTCACAACCAAGGGCAGAGAGGAGAGCCAAGCTCCAGCTGGAGCTCCAAGAACATATGGGCCTTGGAAATCATAATAAGAGGGAGCCATCTTCCTCATTAATTGATTAATGTAATTAAAGAAAGATAAGTATGTTGATGCCGAGCACATTAGAGTTAATTTGTACAGGCAATTAGCTGTGCTCCTTCCTTCATGCTTATTGCCTCAGAGGCTCTGCTCACAGACACTCTGGGGTCAAGTCTGGCCCGAGGGACCTTATTCTAGGACCCTAAGAAGAGCACTAGTCTCCCCAGACAGGGACTAGAGCAAAGCCCTGTGATCTTGGGCGAAGTCCCTTAACTTATGTGCTTCTCTGTTTCTTCTAAGCCCAATGCAGGTAATGACTTTGATCTCTATCAGAGAGGAGAGCACTCAGTGAGGAGGTGTGTGAGCCAGGAGCAGTGTGTCCCCTCTTTCTTGTGTCCTTCTGGGAAAATCCTTTTCAGGTCCGGGCACACCTTGCTCTGGGCAGGATGTGGGCTTGAGATGTTCTAGTATGTTCTAAAGATGTCATGGGTCTTGCTCTTGCCCCATTTTCTTCTATCTCAACCTATTCTCTACTCTCACTTGGTCTCCTGGGGCTGTCTACAAGCCTGTCTGTCTGTCTGTCTGTCTGCTTGTCTTCTACGTATACATTGCTTCCAGATAGAGGTGCCTCTGGGGAAGCTGCTCTTGCAATCTAGGGATCCAGGTGCTTGTGTGAAATCTTAAAAGTTTAGTCACTCTAAAGCCACCCCCTTCATTTCTCCTGTCTCAACACCAACCTTTTTGAAGGTTCCTGACTTTTATCTTCCTGTCTCAACAAATCCAGCAGGTTCCTCTCTCAGTTCCCCTCATGGTACCCTGAAAAAAATCCCCCTCATGTGACCTCTACTGTGCTCTGTCTATCCACCCCTCCATCTGTCTTCAAGATCTTCTTCCTTCCATCATCTGCCCACTGCACTCTGAAGATCACCACCCCAGACCACGTCCATTTCCCCCCTCCTTTGTCCTCCATACTGCACATTCTCTTGCTTGTGTATTGTCTTAGTCATGGTCTCTATTCCTGCACAAACATCATGACCCAGATGCAAGTTGGGGAGGAAAGGGTTTATTCAGCTTACACTTCCATGCTGCTGTTCATCATGAAAGGAAGTCAGGACTGGAACTCAAGCAGGTCAAGGAGCAGGAGCTGATGCAGAGGCCATGGAGGAATGCTGCTTACTGGCTTGCTGCTTCTCCTGGCTTGCTCAGCTGGCTTTCTTTCTTTCTTTTCTTTTTTTTTTGGTTTTTCGAGACAGGGTTTCTCTGTGTAGCCCTGGCTGTCCTGGAACTCACTGTGTATGTAGACCAGGCTGGCCTCGAACTAAGAAATCCACCTGCCTCTGCCTCCCGAGTGCTGGGATTAAAGGCGTGCGCCACCACTGCCCGGCTCAGTTGGCTTTCTTATAGAGCCCAAGACTACCAGCCCAGGGATGGTACCACCCACAAGGGGCCCTCCCCCCTTGATCACTAATTGAGAAAATGCCTTACCGCTGGATCTCATGGAGGGATTTTCTCAACTGAAACTCCTTTCTATGTGATTAACTCCTGCTTGTGTCAAGTTGACACACAAAACCAGCCAGTACAATTGACCCCTTGTCAACTTGACACACAAACACATCACCAATAAGCCTCGACCCTTACTTCCTTATTCATCCCCAAGATCTAAATAACTTTACAAGTCCCACAGTCTTTGCAAATTCTTACATATTAACATTTCAGTCCCTTTTAAACATTCAATCTCTTAAAATTTAAAGTCTTTTAAAAATTCAAAGTCTCTTAACTGTGGGCTCCACTAAAATATCTTCTTACTTTAGGAGGGAAAATATGTCAGGGCACAGTCACAATCAAAAGCAAAACCAAACTCCAACTGTCCAATGACACAGTCTTCTGGATTCCTCCAAGGGCTTGAGTCACTTCTCCAGCTCTGCCCTTTGTAGCACACATGGCTCCAGATGCCTGTACTCCACTGCTGCTGCTGTTCTTGGTGGTCATCTCATGGTACTGGTATCTCCAAAACACTGCTGTCTTCCACTGCAACTAGGTTTACCAACAGCTTCTCATAGGCTCTCTTCATGGTGCCAAGCATCACCTCCTTTGCCTGACCCCTTCAGTCCTGGGCCATCAACTACAACTGAGGCTGCACCTTCACCAATGGCCTTCCACGGCCTCTCACAGTGCCCAGGCCTCAGCTGCTCTTCATGACTCCTTCATGCCTTCAAAACCAGTACCACCTGGGTGACTCTTACACATTACCAAGTCCAGCCACAGCACAAGGTACAACCCTGGCTATCTCTGGAACATAGCCTCTGTGCTCTCAGAAAACACTTCTCAGAAGATTTCACCTCAATGATGCTGGTCTCTTCCCAAACACCAACAATTTCCCAGCTCCAGCCAACCAGTATCAATAGTCCCAGTAATGCAATGGTTTTGTTTTAGTAGTTCTGGTATCTTGTTAATCACAGCTGATTTCTTCAGCCCCAGCTAACCAAAACCACAGAATCTTAAATCAAACTAGCAATGGCCCTGATAAGAGTCTTTAATCTTCCCTCTGAAATTTCACAAGCCAGGCCTCCATCTTCTGCACTGTTCTCAACATTATCTTCCAAGCTCCTACACAACATCCCATAAAGCTCTTAACACTGAATGGATCTTCTAGCCCAAAGTTACAAAGTCCTTCCATAGTCCTCCCCAAGACATGGTCAGGTTGTCACAGGAATACCCTACTATACTGGTACCAATTTGTCTTAGGGTTTCTATTCTTGCACAAACATCATGACCAAGATGCAAGTTGGGGAGGAAACAGTTTATTTGGCTTATACTTCCATGCTGCTGTTCATCACAAAAGGAAGCAAGTCAAGGAGCAGGAGCTGATGCAGAGGCCATGAAGGAATACTGCTTACTGGCTTGCTTCTCCTGGCTTGCTCAGCCTTCTTTCTTATAGAGCCCAAGACTACCAGTCCAGGGATGATACCACCCACAAGGGGCCCTCCCCCCTTGATCACTAATTGATAAAATGCCTTACAGCTGGATCTCATGGAGGCATTTTCTCAACTGAAGCTCCTTTCTCCGTGATAACTTGCGCTTGTGTCAGGTTGACACAAAACCAGCCAGCACAGGTATCCTCTGCCCTTTCTCAAACCACAGGTTCTCATTTTAGTTGAGAACACACAACTGTCTTCTCCACCCGTCTATACAGATGCCCAATTTGTCCCATTAACACTCTGATCCTGAGTGCTCCTAACCCTTTCTCTCCATCCTCTCTCATAGTCCCATGCCAGGATATGGCACATCCATCCATCAGTGTCCCAGACAATAGCTGGGTGTCACTCATGGCAGGCCCTCCCCCTCATATGCCGAATCTGAGCACTATCAACAAGAATTTAAAGGTTTAAACATCGGATATGTCTGGGAGACCTCACCACACTGAAGATCATGGACATTTCATCAGTTCCCAAAGTTTCCTTATGACTTTGTGTAAGGAGGCTTCCTGATCCCTACCTGCCTCTCCATTCAATCCTTAGGCAATCAATGACTCATTTCCTATCATGGAAGAATAGTTTGAAAGCACATGAAATGGCTCAATGGGTTAAAGGACTTGCTGCCACGCTTGCTGATCTCCAGATTCCACCTAGTGAAAGGAACAAACCAACTCCTGAAAATAGTCCACCAACCTCCAAGTGCCATTCCCTTTGCTAAACAATTGTAAAAAAAAAAAAAGAAAAAAAAAAGAATAGTTTTCTTTTTTTATAGAATTTTATATAGATGAAAATTATATCATCCCAAGTGAGGTAACTCGGTCACAAAAGAATGAACATAGTATGTAACTCACTGATAAGTGGTTATTAGCCCAAAAGTTCAGAATGCCCAAGAGTCACTTCACAGCAACTGTAGGGCTGAGTGTAAGGTCCCAGATGGAGGAGTTGGAGAAGGGACTGAAGGAGCTGAGGGAGTTGGCAGCCCCATGGAGGGAGCAACAGTGGCAACTGGCCTGACCCCTCGATGCTCTCGGAGACTGGATCACCAACCAAAGAATACACATGGAGGGACCCATGGTGCTGGCCACATGTGTAGCAGAGGAGGGTCTTGTTAGCTGTCAGGGGGAGGACAGGCCCTTGGGCTGAGGGTGTTAGATGACCCAATACAGGAGAATGCCAAGGAGGGAAGACGAGAGTGGGTGGGTGGGTGGAGGAATACCCCCATAGAGGCAGGGAGAGGGGGGAAGGGAATAGGGAGGTTCCAAAGGGGAGATCTGGAAAAGGGGAAACATTTGAAATGTAAATAAAGTATCAAAAAAAAAAAAAGACTTAAAACACACACACACAAAGAAAATTATACACTGTGTTTTTTCCTGTGGCCTATCTCATTCATCATTATTTTAATCCTCACCCACTTTATTTAACTGTCTCAGGATTTTCAAGTGCTTTTATATTGTTGAATATTATTCCACTGTATGAATATACCACAATATATTTACCCATTCAGCTGTTGATGGACATTTCTGTTCCTCTGGTTTTGATATTATGGAAATTATTGTACAAGTTTTTGTGTGAACATATAATTTGATTTTCCTAAGAGCAGAATGTCTGGATCATTTGTTGGTGAATGTTTAATGTTTAAAAAACCCCCAAGTTAGCCAGGCAGTGGTGGCACACGCCTTTAATCCCAGCACTCGGGAGGCAGAGGTAGGTGGATTTCTGAGTTCCAGGCCAGCCTGGTCTACAGAGTGAGTGCCAGGACAGCCAGGGCTACACAGAGAAACCCTGTCTTGAAAAAAAACAAAAACAAACAAACAAACAAACAAACAAAAAACCCACCCAAGTTGAGCATGGTAGGAGAACACCTTTAATTCCTGCACTCAGAGGCAGAGGCAGGCAGATCTGTGAGTTCGAGGCCAGCTCATCTACATAGAGAGTTCCAAGCCAGCCTTTCAACAACAAAAACAAAATAAATTTGCTAATTTTTCTTTTCTTGGTTGTACTGTATTATATTCTCACTGCCATGGGCAAGTTCAGGACACTCCCTTTCCTTGGCAGTATTTTATGTGTAGTTCGTATGTTTTGGTCATGCTGGGAGGAACATGATAGTTTCTGATTATGTTTTTGTTTTTTCCCCTTCAAGACAGGGTTTCTCTGTGTAATGGCCCTGGCTGTCTTGGAACTCACTCTGTAGACCAGGCTGGCTTTGAACTAAGAGATCTGCCTGCCTCTGCCTCGTGAGTGCTGGGGTTAAAGGCGTGTGCCACCACAATTGACCTGATTATAGTTTATGGTTTTGATCTGTATTCTGAGGTAATTACGGGGTAATATTTCAAATGCTTATTTGACAAGTGCTTGTTCAAAATTTACTTATTTAAAAAACTTAGACTCTCTGCTTAGGACAAAGTCTGGGGTGGTTTTACATATTTGTAACACAAAGTCTGTATCCCAAATGTCCTTTGAAAGCATTTCCCCGGGCCTATGGCCCGATATTTTTGTTCTCCCTAAAGTGTCTTTCAAAAAAGTAAATTTTAATGAGATCCAACTCACCAGTTGTTTTTCTTATAGAAACTAATTTTTTTTAATGAAAGGTTATTTGTTATTTGCTATGTATTTGTCTGTGTGTGAGAGTGCATGTATGCAGTTACCATATCCCATGTGTGGAGTCAGAGGAGAGCCTGTGGGAGCTGGCTCTCTCCTGCCACCATGTGAATTCCAGAGGTCAGACTCGGGTTTCCAGACTTGGTGACAAGCACCCTTACCTGTCCTTGCCCTCTCACTGGCCCTGTGAGTCATTCCCCTGTGACTGTGTCTGACCCAGTTAGAAAGACTTTCTCCAATAGCTGTGGGAGAACTAGAGAACTGCAGTTTTGATGTTTGATGGTTTATGGTTTTTACATTTCTGCCTCTTTTTTGATAACATAGTGGAATAAAACCCACAGACTCTACAGTTTGCCCACCTAAAGTGGACAGTGTGGGCTGAGGGTGGGGTACTGACCAATGCATGCCTTGGGCTTGACCCCAGTTGTGCCTAAAAATATAAATTCATTTTAAAATGTAGTCACAGTTTCACACCCAGACAATCTTCACCAGTGCTCTCTTCTATTTTTTCTACTTTCTTACTAGAATTCTTTGAAGTAGGAGGTTTTTGTTTTTAAATTTTGATGAACCTTATTCTTTGATCAGGTGAGTTAATGTTTGATCAGGGTGCAAGATACAGATTAAGGTTTTAGAAAATATTAAAATTCGTTTTCTCCAAGAACTTGGTACTTTTTCTGAAAATCAATGGAAGGACACACACACACACTTAATTTTTTTTTTTTTTTGTTTTTAGTTTTTCGAGACAGGGTTTCTCTGTGTAGCCCTGGCTGTCCTGGAACTCACTCTGTAGACCAGGCCAGCCTCGAACTCAGAAATCCACCTGCCTCTGCCTCCCAAGTACTGGGATTAAAGGTGTGCGCCACCACTGTCCGGCTTCACACACTTAAAAATTAAATGTCCTATTAACTCTGTCTGTGGTGTGTGTGTGAACATGTGATGAGTGTGTGTGTATGTGTGTGTTGTAGGTATGTATGTGGTGTGTGTATGTGTGTATGTGGTGTGCGTGTGTGTGTGTGCATAAGCATACAGGATTGATTGCATGCATGTCTATGGTGTGTAACATGCATGTACACAGAGGCCAGAGGGAGATATCGCATCTCTTACCGCCTTGAGACAGGGTCTCTCACTGAAGAAGGAGTTCATTATTTTGGCAGGCTGGCAGTCAGTGAGTTCCCAGAACCTATCCAAAGCTGGGATGATAGGTATATATGATAGATACATATAACCGTTCTTGGCTTTTATGTGGGTGCTGGGGATTTGAACTCTGATCCTCATGCTTGCACAGAAAGAACTCTTACCCACTGAACTATCTCTCCAGTATTTAATAAACAAACAAACAAGTCTTGCTATGTAGCCCATGCTGTCCCCAGCTCTCAGTCTTCCTGCCTCAGCCTCCTGAGTACTGGGATTCTCTCTCTCTGCAGTCACCCCCTTAGTCTGGCCCACCACCAGCCTTCGAATGAATGCATTAGCTTTCTCCAGGACTCTCTTCTCTTTTGCTCTTCCAATTTATCCTCCATTCAGTTACCAGAAGGGATTTTCCCCAGGTAACTTCTGTGTTTGACACTCATCACTAGCTTCCCAATACCCTTGAAATATGATTGTGTGTATGCGTGCACACACACAGATGTGCAGACTGCAGTATTCTGTGGCTAGGCTTAATACAGAGAGGGGAGGAAGACTGCAGCAATCCATTCAGTTTCACATTCTTCTTGTGGTCACACTGAACAAGTATGATCAATATATTTTTCCACTTGCCTCTTTGCTCCTGGCTTTTCTCCCCTTTCAGTTTCTTACTCTTCAGTACCTAGTGCTGTGCTTGGCTCATTTTAAGTGATTGGTATTGCAGTGGCTGATTGAATGAATGAAATATGGTTATTTCATTTCTATTTAACCTCCATTCTTCCTCCATGAAGTAGGATCTTAGGGTTCAGATTACTAGAATGTTGGGGTGCGGGAACTATACCAAGTTTGATGTTAGGGTCTGGAAGGTTCATAGGATTTGGTAGTTCAAGTTTTAGTTCAGACTGAGCCACCCCCTGCCTCAGCACATCCTCAGTTTCATTCCTCAGGTCAGTGAATTGAACCTAGGCTCCAGAAGGGCCATGTAGTGTAGCCAGTTTGAATGGCCTGGTTCGCAGAAAAGCACCCATCAACCTGAGCTGCTAGAGAGCCTGTGCTTTCAGAAAAAATTATTATGCGGAAAAGAAAAACTAAGTGTTACAAAGCCATGTGAGAAGCAAATAGCATCTGCTTGCCATAGAACACGCCCCACTCCTGTCCATCATATTGGGAAGGGCAGAGACAACACTGTTAAACAGGAAGCCCAAGACTTCCTATGGAGAGAAGAGCCACCATCTGGAGCCAAAATTACCTCTCAGCTATTTCTGTGTGTGTTTTATTTTTCTTGAGATGGTGCTTTCTATATAGCTCAGGTTAGCCTCAAACTCCTGGCTGTCCTGCCTTAGCCTCCTGGATGCTGGGATTACAGGTGTGGGTCACCATGTCTGGCTTCAAATATTCTATTAGAAGTCCCCATCTGTTCATTTTAACTGCAGTTTCATTGCAACTGCTTATAAGGGATAATATCATATTTAATTTTTTGCTGTGAATTTGGGTGTGTATATGTGCATGTGCGTGCAGATGCATGTATATGTGTGTGTTTGTGCAGAAGTAAGAGGTCAACCTTGGGTGTCTTCTTTGGTTGCTGTCTTAGTCAGGGTTTCTATTCCTGCACAAACATCATGACCAAGATGCAAGTTGGTGAGGAAAGGTTTTTTGAGCTTACACTTCCAATTGCTGTTCATCATGAAAGGAGTCAGGACTGGAACTCAGGTCAGGAAGCAGGAGCTGATGCAGAGGCCATGGAGGGATGTTACTTACCGGCTTGCTTCTCCTGGTTTGCTCAGCTGGCTTTCTTATAGAACCCAAGACTACCAGCCCAGGGATGGTACCACCCCCAAGGGGCCCTTCCCCCTTGATCACTAATTGAGAAAATGCCTACAGCTGGATCTCATGGAGGCATTTTCTCATCTGAAACTCCTTTCTCCGTGATAACTCCAGCTTGTGTCAAGTTGACACAAAACCAGCCAGTACAGTTGCCCTCCAGTTTATTTTTGAGACAGGGTCTCTCACTGAATCTGGAGATCACTGGTCTGGCTAGATGGGCTGGCCAACAAGGGATCCTCCTGTCTCTGCCTTTCTAGGTCTGGGATTATAGTTACATGCATTCATGCCTGGCTTTTTATGTGGGCTCTGGGGATCTGTACTCAAGTTCTCATGCTTGCCCAGAAGCACTTTACTAATGGAGCTGTCTTCTCATCACTTCCAGTCTTAGTTCCCTTAAGTGACCTTTGTGTTTCTTTCTCAGAGCCTGGAGGTGGGGGACCACCATGACCTGTCTGTCCTCAGTCTGAGAGGTGACCCTGGCAGCAAAGATGACTACAGGGGGAATGGAGCAGGATCCGATCACATTGAAGAGGTCTTCTGAGTCTGTCAGAATGATGGGAGATTGGATTGCTTGATGCTTGGAAAGTTCTCAGCATACTGCTGATGTTGGAGGAAGTGCTTACAGTGGACTGTTGTTATCATCAGTACTGGTTATTATTACAATGTCCATCACTTCTGTAATCATTGTGGTCATCTTCATCATCATCATCACCATCACTAGGCATGGCCAGGTGAGGCAGAGGTGGCTAGCTGGTCCCCAAAATTTCATACTTTCTCTTTCATAATATAGGAAAGCTGCCCAGGCAGGAACTACATTACCCATACTCCCAAGCATGTGTGTGGGATCACATGACTAATTCTCATTAGTGATCTGAGAGCAGAAACATAGGCACAGGAGATTATGAGTTGTGTCCACCTTCTCTCTTCTCTCCTTACCCACCCATTATGGAGAACCAGAGGACTCTGAGGCCCCCATATGGAGTCTAGTCATTCTGACTTCCATTACCACAGTTCAATTTTGCTTATTCTTAAATACCATGTAAAAGGAATCATATAAACACTCACCCTTTTTGACATCCATATTTTATATTTTGTAATTTTATATTTATTCTTTGCTTTACTGTTGTGTAGTATTTGTCTATGTCACAATCTGTCCTTTCCATGTTCTTATTGTTGGAGGTTTGTATTATCTCTGGTGTTTGACTATTATAAATAAAGCCACAACGAGCATCTGTGTACAAGTCGTTTTGTTTTTGAAGTGTATGCTTGTTTCTTTTTGGTAAACCCCTTGTGGATTTTTCTAGACACTGGCAAGTGTAACTGAGCTGGCTGTACTGCTCAGTGCTCTCACCATCTGTGTGTGAGTATCAGATGCTCTTATCCTTGTCAGGATTCAATGTTCTGAGTTCTTTTTAAAAATTGTATTTATTCTCTCTTTCTCTCTCCTCCCTCCCTCTCTCTCTCCCCCCCCACTGTGTGTGTGTGTGTGTGTGATATGTGACATGTGTAGAGGGGGAGGTGAGAGCTTTGTTGAGTCAGTTCTCTCCCTCCACCTTTACATGGGTCCTAGGGATTGAACTCAGGTTTAGCAGTAAGTGCCTTTACCCAGTGATGACTGGAGAGGTAAATTGTTGCCATTGGATGCCATCCCAATCTATGGTACTTGCTTATAGCAGCTCTAACTGACAGCTGCTCAGAGTCTTCGCCGTGTCCATGTGCTTCGAGGTATCCAAACAGAAGTCTGGAGCAGATTCCTGGATACATTCCAGGACTCTGCACTGTTTCTCACTCACTCTCTGGGGAAAGTGGTATGTTGTACACACTGGGTGAGCCCCTTTCCAGTCACCATCCCGTTATTCTGGGTCAGAGGCCTTTCTTGGGTGCTATGCAGATGCAGAGCAGCAGGAGGAATAGCTCTCTCTGGGGGAAGTCAGGAAAGGCCATACTCTGGGGGTCATTTTGGTCCTGGCCTTTGAAGGATGAACAACGGGGTATAAAACAAGAAAGGGTAGGCAGGGTATCTTAGACACAGGGCAGTGGATGCAAGGGCTGTGGGGTAGGAGAACGCTGTGCCTTTGGGAGAAGGGAGAAATCTAGAGTGGCCAGAGAGGAGCATCCTTACTGTGTAGCTGAGGAAATGAGGAATGAACTCAGGTCAAATATGGTCCTTGAGTGTAGGACCAGCTTTGATTCCTGAGCAAGAGGGGTCAACAGAGGGTTAAAAACAGCACAGGCTGGAAAGGTGGCTCAGTAAGTAAAAGTGCCTGCCACTAAGCCTGACAACCTGAGTGATTCCTGGCACTCACATGGGGAAGGAGAGAACCAACTCCCGACCTCTCCATATGCCATTGCGTGCTGTGTCCACATATGTACAACATAATAAAAAATTAAACAGCTGGTGATGTATATACATATATACACATAGGCCCCATCAACCAAAAGGTAAAGGGTATAAATAATGACTAACAAACCTCTCTCCTTTTTTGACCCTAGCCACCAGAAGGACCCTTGTCCTTCAGAAGCACAGATCTGCCACTCCATGTGCATCAGCAGAGATGCCTATGTGTGTATAACCCCACCCCTACACACAGACACTTCAATCACAATGTTCAGCACTTTGCTTTTCTTCACAAAACAATATATCTTGGAGATTGTTTCCTATCTGTACATAAAGAGCTGCCTCATTCTTTTTTAACAGCCATAAAGATTCCTATCCTAAGGATGTACGGCAATTTGTCTGAGTAGTCCCCCCTTGATGGACATTCAGGCTGTCTCCAATCTTCTGTTATTATAAACCATGCTGCAGTGAATAGCCTTGTAATCCAACTTTGCATACACATATTCGAGTCTGTCTGTGGAATCCGTTCCAGAGCAGTGGGATTTATGGGTCAGCGGGCACGTGAGTCAAAACTTTTGATGGAGCGTGCTGAATTGCCATCCATGCAAACTACCACGTTACACTCCCTGTAACCTTCAGAATGCTGGCTTTCTCATACCCTGGTGAGCACAGTATGCTGGATCAAACACTTTGAGTTTGGTCACTCCTATAGGTTAGAAAGAGAGAGGGGGGAAGGAGAGAGGGAAGGAGGCAGGGAGGGAGGGAGAGAGAGAGAGAGAGACATTGTGGTTTGAATTGAGAATTCCTTTGACTATGATGACAATTGAACATCCTTTGTCTCCTTGTATTTAGGTTTCCAAACCTGGCATCCGCTTGTTCCCAGCCTCTTCTCATTTACAAAAGTTGGGTTGATGGCCTTTCTTCTTGCTGAATCGTTAGTGCACTAATACCGTTGCCTATACTTCCTGCCTGTTGGCAGATCTCCTCCTGTCCGTGGCCCATTCTGCAGGTATCATCCCTGTATTCACAGCCTGTGTGTACAGACACCCTGCTCTGAGCATTGGCAGTGGCCTCATTGACTAGGAAGTGGCAGAGGTTAGGATAATGGGGATCGAGTTGGCTCTTCCACAGAAGTATGGCAAATGGGAAGTATCCACTTGTCATTTGGCAGTGGAGCCAACCCTCCCAGAAGCCTCTAAGTGAGGCAGGCCTCCTGACTGCCTCCCTAGCAGCTCTCTTCTCTTCTCTCTGGTTCAATACCACCCCCTCTCCCCACACCCCAGGGATCCTCTCTGCTCAGTTTCCTCTTTCCTAATATTAGCACAGGCACAGCCCTGCACCCCTGTCACAGGCAGTGATTATATAGCAAATTAACCACAAGCTGTTCTGTCCTCATCCGGTGGCAGTTGGGGGAGATACTACTCTGAGTAATGACTTGTGTAGTCGATGCTTTCATCTGTAATTTGCGTATGCAATAAATGCAGAAATAAAAACTGATCCATATGAAAAAGGGACCAAGTCAAAGGAGCTGGGGAGGGAGGAAGAAATCATGAATTTTGTGGACTGCATCTTACAGTCTGGCTTCAATTTCCTCTTGAGTAATGGAGCCGTTGCCTACAATTGATTGATGCCTGTGTTTGGCTAAAGGACAGAAGCAGACAGGAGAGTTGGAATGTAGGGATTGAATCTTGAGTCCTCAAAATGTGTCTTGGAGAATGGGACAGCCATTCTCTGAATTCAGTTTCTTCATCTATAAAATGGGGGTAAAGTATTCATCTCAGAGGCTGCAAGATGCTCAGCAGGTAAAGACACTTGCTACCAAGCCTGGTGACCTGAGTTCAGTCACTGGGCCATGAATGGTGGAAGGGAAAACCTACTCCAGCAAGTGGTCCCACTGACCTCTCCTCGTGCAGTGTGTGATGCATGCGCTGGGGTGAGAGTGTGAACACTTATACACACAATACATAAATGTAACCAAAATATTTATCTCCAGTCAGTGGTAGAGAACTCGGATTCTGGAGTGTGGTCATATCCATGGTAACGTTTCTCCTTACCTCTGTTGACTTCTCTTCCTCTCTCCCATATCCTCTCTTTCCTGTCCCCTCCATTCTTGATCACATCAATGCATGCATTTAACAATAACTTAACTTTGAAGAACACATGATTCATATGTCGTTGTAATAAAAACAGAGACATCTCGTGTGTCCTTTGTCTGAACTCCCCAGAGGTGCTGTCTTAAAACTTAGTGTTGTCATCTATACAATCTGAATTTCATCTACAGTCCTCCGGTTTCGCCTGTGCTGGGATGTGTGCATTTAGCTGTATGTAATTTAACATCATGTGTGGAGTTCTGTGTCCACCACCAGTCATCATTCACACAACAGATTCCTTCATGGTGCCCTTCAACAGGTAGGTCTATCTCCTTCCTGTGTTCCAGTCCCCCCACCCCCACGCCAATCCCTGGCAATCATTCATCTGTTTTTTGTTTGTTTGTTTGTTTGTTTGTTTTCATTTTATGAGACAGGGTTTCTCTGTGTAGCCCTGGCTGTCCTGGAACTCACTCTGTAGACCAGGCTGGCCTTGAATTCAGAGATCGACCTGTCTCTGCCTCTCAAGCGCTGGGATTAAAGGCGTGCACCACCACTGCCTGGCTCATTTCTGTTTAAAAACTTTTATTTTCTAAAGTGGAGCCATATAATTGCAACTTTCTAAGCCTTTTTCCTTTCAAATGTTCATGTGTGCATGTGTGTGCGTGTATGTTTTGCCTGCATGTATGTCTTTGTACCACTTGCATGCCCAGTAGCTGCAGAGGTCAGAAGAGGGCACCAGTTCTGCTAGAACTGGAGTTGTAGAGGGTTGTGAACTGCCATGTAAGTGCTGGGAACTGAACCCGGGACCTCAGTGCTCTTAACCGCTGAGCCATCCCTCCCATCCCAGGACTGACTTCCCTCACTCAACAAAATTCCTTGAAGGTTCATGGAAAGTGGGCGCATTAATAATTCAGTCCCTTTTACTGCTAAATTCTATTCAATGTGTGGAATTACCAGCATTGGTTTAATAATTAATCTACCAGAGGGCGTCTAGGTTGCTTCGAGTTTGCCGCTTTTACATACGAAACATTCTCAACGCCTTTGCAAAGCTTTCTTCACATGAGAACATATATTTTCCTTTCTATGGGATACATGTTCAAGAGTGCAGTTGCTGGGTCATAAGATACTGTATGTTAACCTATAAAACAAGAGAATACCACTGAACTGTTTTTAGAAGTAAACCTTATGTCTCCACTGGAAACACCAGTGATCCAACTTTTGCCAGCTTTTGGTATTGGCATTTACAAAATTTTGTTCATTCTTTTAAAATTTGTTTTTCACATGTGTGCATCCATGATGTGTATGTGTGCATATATGTATGTATGTACCCACTGTGCGTATGGAGGTCAAAGAGCCACTATGTACAGTTGGTTCCCATCTTCCAAGTTTTTGTGGATCCCAGGAGTCAAACGCGATTGTTTATAACTTCTGAGCCATCCTGCAAGCACCAAATTTAATTATTCTTGAATTCTTATTTATCTCAAGCTAAGGTTTCATTGTGTAGCTCAGCTGGTCTTGAACTCACTATCCTCCTGCCTCAGACTCCCAGGGCCATCTTTTCCTTCTGGGTAATGATAGTTACCATCTTTTCATGTCTGTTTGATGGGCCATTTCTTCAGGTCTTTTGCTGATTTTCTTTCTTTCTTTTTTTTGTTTTTCGAGACAGGGTTTCTCTGTGTAGCCCTGGCTGTCCTGGAACTCACTCTGTAGATCAGGCTGGTCTTGAACTCAGAAATCCACCTGCCTCTGCCTCCCAAGTGCTGGGATTAAAGGCCTGCGCCACTACTGCCTGGCCCTTTTGCTGATTTTCTGATTAGGTCATTTGCCTTTTCACTGTTGAGGTTTTATTTATGTATTTATTTGTGTGTGTGTGTGTTTTCTTCCCTCCTCTCTTTTTTTGTCAAATAATTTATTGGGACGTAATTCACATACTATAAAGCTCATGCTTTACAAGTGTACAACCGGCTGGCTTTTAATGTTTTCACAGAGCTGTGTGTCCATCACCAGGATGTAACTTCAGAGCCTTTCATCCCTTTGTCATGAAACCCCACACCCTGTGACAGTCACCTCCCACTCCCATCATTCCGGGCTCTGGGCAGCTACGCATGATGTCTTTTCTGACTCTGTGAATTTGACTGTCATAGATATTTTATTTTTATTTTTACTATGGGAGTTGAACTCAGGGCTTCATGCACTCTAAGGATGCACAGCACTGCTACTGAGCAGTGTCTCAGGCCCCCAAACACTTGTACAAGTGAGACCATGTCATACGTGATGGTGCATGCTTGGCCTTTGCCACTTTTCATGCTTCTGAGCTTCATTCCTATTGCAGTGTTGTTCAGAAATCCATCCTTTTCTACGGATGGATAGTATTTGTTATTTATTCATCAGTGGATGGACCTTTATGTTGGTTTACTTTTGGGTTGTTAATTATAATGCTGTCAGGGCTGGAGAGATGGCTCAGCAGGTAGGAGCATTTGTTCTTCCACAGGAGCTGAGTTCAGTCCCCAGTATGTACACCAGGAGGCTTTCAACAGTCTGAAATTCCAACTCCAGGGATCCAGCGCCTCTTCTTGGGTACCTTCACTTATGTGCATGTATCCACGTGTTGATATACATGGTAACATTGCTAAAAATTAATGCTGTTACAAACATTTACATTAATATTTTTGGTGTTTTCATCTCATCTGTCTATCTATCCATCATGACTGGATTCTCTCTCTCTGTGTGTATGTGTGTGGTATATATATATGGTATGTGCATACATACATACATACATACATACATACATACATACACCCACCTGTGCAGGCATGAGGTCCAGAGCAAAGTGCCAGATGTTCTAGTCCATCACTATACATTTTATTTCCTTGAGACAGGGTCTCTCAAAGGACCTGAGATTAGGCTGGCAGCTTCTGTCTCTGCCCACTATAGCACTGGGGTTACAGGCTAGCACACTGCCACAGCTGGCTTTTCACATGGGTGCTAGGATCCAGCTGTCTGTGCACCATTTGTGGAGAAGGCTGTTCTCTTCCCATTGGGTTGTCTTGAAAAGAAGCTGACCACAATGTAAGTTTTTATTTCTGCTTTTGGAATTCAATTCAGTTTATTCAACCTCTACCTTATGTAGACCCACAGAGTCTCGGTTGCTGTACCTCGGATGGAAGTTGTGAAATTGGGGTGTGTCAGACTTGTGATTTTTGTCCTTCTGTGGTGGTGAATCCTGATTGTCAACTTGATGAGATTTAGAATTGAAATGAAAACAAATCTCTAGGGGTGTCTTTGAGGGATTATCTAGATTCCATAGAGGTGGAGAAGACCCACCCTAATGGGCTTGGGTCTTAGACTGAGTAACAGGAGAAAGCAAACTGAGGACCAGCACTTACAGCCCTCTCCTTCCAGCCCATGGTGCAAGTGACCAACTACCTCAAGCTCCTACTGTGAAGGCTTTCCAGACCATGATGGGCTGTACCTTTCTTTGGACTATGAAAGAAATAAACCTTCAAGTTGTTTTTGCCTGGTATACTGTCACAGCAACAAGAGAAGAAACTAATATACCTTCCTTTTCAAGGTTATTTTGTTGATTCTTCTTCTTCTCCCTCTCCCTCTCCCCCTCCCTCCCCCTCCCCCTCCCCCTCCCTCTCCTTCTCCCTCTCCCTCTTTTTCTCCTTTCCTCCTCCTTTTCTTCTTCCTCCTTCTCCTCCTCTTCCTTCTCCTCTTCCTCTGCCTTCTTCTCCTTCTTCTTCCTCTTTCTCCTTCTTCTTCCTCTTTCTCCTTCCCCTCTTCCTCTTCCTCCTCTTTTATTGTGACAAAGTGTCATGTATCTCAGGCTGGCTTTGAACTCACTATGTAAAGGATGATCATGCACTTCTAATCCTCCTGTCTCTACTTTCTGAGGGTTGGGATTCCAGATGTGCGTCACCAAGCCCAGTTTGATGTGGACTGAATCCAAGGCTACCTGAATGCTAGGCAAAAACTCTTTTCAACTGAGCTACACCCCCAGATGGTTCTAAAAGGTTTTACTGTATATTCTTGAATTTATATACACATTTTTTCAATCAGGTTGTCTCTTTATGAAAAAGACAATGAAAACTTGAAAGGATTGCACTGGATTTTTACAGATCACTACTAAAAGTAAAGTCATCACATCAATATTATATGGATGTCTTCTCTCTTGCTTAGATCATCTTTAATGTCTTATAGTATTTTGCTCTTTTCAGTGACTTCTATGTCTTTTGTTTCATTTAGACCTCAGTATTTTATTTTGTTTTTATACTTTTATAAATGTAACTGCTTTCCTAGTTTTATTTTCTGGTTGTTCATTGTAAATATTTAAGCTCGATCTTAGGAGAAGAGCTCTGGGTCTTCTTCCTCTGGATAAGATGATGGCCACTTTTTTTTTTTTTAAAAAAATAGGTAACCTTTATTATGTTGAGGCAGTTTCCTTGTACTTCTGATTTGCTAATTTAAAAAAGTTGTGAGATGGAGTTATATCTTATTGAATACTTATATCTTATTGAATACTTATATCTTATTGCCTACACCCAGAAGAATTCCTTATAAATGAACACTTTGAACTAGTTCTAGCCCTAACAAATTTTAACATAACTATATCTTACACTAAATCAAAACATTTAACCTAATGAAAGTATTGGAGAAAGAAATTTATAATAGGAACTATAGAATAAGTACCGTGAGGGAAAGATGAAGGATCACGTAAAAGTAAGAACAAGCAAACATACACCCTTGTACCTTCTGCATAATGACTTAACTAGAAACTCTCTAAAAGAATTAAAGCTAGAAGCCCCGAAACCAAATGTGCTACCTAAAAACAATTTTCTGAATCAACCTGTCTATCTAGCAAAATAGTGGGAAGATTTTTAGGTAGCGGTGAAAAGCCAAACAAGCTTGGTGATAGCTGGTTACCCAAAAAATGAATCTTAGTTCAACTTTAAGTTTACCAAAAGAACATTTAATCTCTTTGTAAACTTAAAATATAGTCAAAAGAGGGACATCTCTTTAGGAACGGAAAAAACCTTTAATAGTGAATAAACTAGTATTTTATATTTAACCATTGTAGGCCTTAAAGCAACCATCAATAAAGAAAGTGTTCAAGCTCAACACTAAAACATAACTAATTTAATAATTTTTTTCCAAACAGGGATTCTCTGTGTAGCCCTGGCTGTCCTGGAACTCACTCTGTAGACCAGGCTGGCCTTGAACTCAGAAATCCGCCTGCCTCTGTCTCCCAAGTACTGGGATTAAAGGCGTGTGCCACCACAGCCCGACTAATTTAATAATTTTTAATAAATTCCTATATTATTGAATGGGTTAATCTATAACTTCATAGATGAGACACTGTTAATATGAGTAACAAGAATAATTATTCTCCAAGCACAAGTGTACAACAACTCAGATATCCATTGTTACTTATCAAACTATAGGTATAAATCTCACAATTAAATTACCTAACATTAATATGTTAACCCAACACAGGAGTGCTTTAAGGAAAATAAATAAAAGGAACTCGGCAAGCCTGAATCCCACCTGTTTACCAAAAACATCACCTCTAGCATAAAAAGTATTAGAGGCATTGCCTGCCCAGTGATAAAAGTTTTAATGGCCGCGGTATCCTGACTGTGCAAAGGTAGCATAATCACTTGTTCCTTAATTAGGGACTAGAATGAATGGCTAAACGAGGATTCAACTGTCTCTTATTTTTAATCAGTGAAATTGACCTTCCAGTGAAGAGACTGGAATAGCACAATAAGACGAGAAGACCCTATGGAGCTTAAATTAACAGCTTAATTAACATACTAACTAACCTAATGGTACAAATATAAAAATCTTAAGCTTGAAATTTTGGTTGGGGTGACCTCGGAGAACAAAAAATCTTCCGAATGATTATAACATAGACCCACAAGTCAAAGTGATTTACATATCTTATTGACCCAAAATATCAGATACAATGATCGTGTGTTTTTCATTTTTGGTGATTTTTATTTTTGTTCTTCATTCTATTGGTATCGTGCATTGTACTGCTTGACTTCTATGCTAAGCCAACCTTGTATTTATAGAGTCGGTACCTCTTGGCCACCAACTGCTGTGTTTGGTTTGCTGTACTTTTTTGAGAATTTTTGAGTCTTACTCTTGGATTTTGAGAGAAGACTATTTTGGTTGTAAGTTAAGTTGAGCAAACTCCATTTTGTTTAAACTGTGGATTGAACCCAGGGCATTGAGGATTCTAGATGAATGTTCTACCAGTGAGCTCCAGCTGCAGGCCTTGAGCAAACTTCCTCTAAAAGAAGTATTATTTTGGAGCTTGTGTGGTCAATAAGATAGCTCAGATAGCATTCAATTAGTTTGTTTCTGATAACCAGTGGGATCAAGGGGACTCTGTCCTTCCATCACTCATGTGCAACACAATGTCCTTTAAGTGGGGTCATGTGACAGGAGAGATGGGGACACCTTGGATGATGGTCCCAGAAATAGTGTGCAGTGAGGGATGAGGAAGCTTTGACATTCATCTTAGCATGAGGCAGGTGGAAATTTCTTTCTTTTTCATATGATATTTAATACTTTAAAATTATGAAACAATATTTTATGTGAAATACGGATTAAATGTACATCCACACATATATTTACAAGTATGAAGAAGAAAATTCAAGTATTTTTCAAGTACATGTGCATTGGTTGGATTTCTATTGCTGCGATAAAACACCATCACAAAGGCAACTCACAGAAAAAAAAGAGTTTATTTGGATTCATGGTGCTAGAGCATAGAGTCTATGACGAAGAAGTAGAAAGAAGCTAAGGGCTTGTTCACATCTTCAACCATAGGAAGCAGACAGATCGATTTAGAAACAGTGGGAGTCTAAACTTCCAAAGCCTACCTTCAGGGCTACACGGCCCAAGCCTCTCTAAATGCACCACCCACCAACTGGAGACCATGTATTCAAACCACCAACTGCGGACCATGTATTCAAACCTCTGAGTCAGGCCGGCAGTGGTGTTTGTGTATGCCTCTAATACCTCTAATTTTCAAGGCATAGCACTCCAGAGGCAGAGGCAGGTGGATTTCTGAGTTCAAGGCAAGTCTGGGTTACAGAGTGAGTTCCAGGACAGCCAAGGCTACATAGAGAAACCCTGTCTAAAAAAACCAAATAGACAGACAGACAAGCAAACAAAAAACCCCAAACAAAACCAACTAACCAAACCAAAAATCCAAACATCTGAGCCTATGGGGAGGCAGTGGGGCATTCTCATTCAAACCTCCAAGTCACAAGACTCAGAGAACATAGCTGCTAGCATCAGAAGAATATCATTCCTATCTCAGAACAAGGGATTCAATTTTTTCACTACCTTGTCAACACTTGCTACCCTCTCAGTATTGATACTAGCCATTCTAACAGCTGTTAAGTGATGCCTCTTTGTGTGTGTGTGTTTTTTTTTAAAATTTTCCTGATGATTAGCGATGTTGAACACCTATTCATGTACCTGTTAACCATGCAAATCTTAAAATCTTAAAAAACTTTATTTTATTTTATGCATGTGAGTGTTTTTCTTGCCTGTATGAGGATCACATTTGTGCTCCATGCTTGAGGAGGTCAGAAGAGGAACTCACATCCGTTGGAGCTGGAGTTACAGGTGGTTGTGAGCTGCCGTGTGGGTGCTGGGAATCAAATCCAGGTCCTCTGGAAGAGCAGCCAGTGCTCTTAACATCTGAGCCAACTCTCCAGCTTTCATTGAATATTCTCGATGTTGCCATAGAAGATGTTGGTTTCATTCTGATAAACTAGTACATGTTTAAAAACAAAACAAAACAAAAAAAACCAGCTCAAAGAATATTTGTTAAAAAGCCAAGCTTAGGACTGGAAAAATGGCTCAGCGGATAAAGTAGCAATACAAACATGAAAACCCGAGTTCAGATCATAGCACTCAGGTCAGAGCTGGACACAGTGGCATGTGCAATCCCAGTGCTGGAGTGGCCGTGGTGGTAGAGATAGGAGGAGCCTAGGGACTTGCTGGTTAGGCAGCAAGCTGAAATGAACTCCAGGTGAGAGGCCCTGTCTGGAAAGGTAAAGTGGGAAGAGACAGACATCCAATGTAGTCCGTAAGAGACAGCTCCTTCCACTATGTCACATTGAGAACATTGTTTAATTCAGTAGTTCGTCTCAATTAGAGCTTTGATTATTTTTTTATTTCCTTTGAAAAGCGTTATCATTTATTTTCAAGGTATATCACAATGAAATCTATAGCTCAGGAAAGGAAACAACGCGGAGATGTGTGCAGGGCCCTGGGCTTGTCCCCAGCCCCAGAAAACAACAACAGCAACAGTGACAAACCTACTGGGCTGGAGAGATAGCTCAGTGGGAAAAGGCATTTGCCTGCGAACATGATGACTTGGGTTCAATCCTTGGAATCCACACGATGGAAGGAGAGCCCAACATCTATAAAAGTTGTCTTCTGATGGCTACATGTGCACCTTGGCACGCACAAGATTTCCCCTCCCCACATGCCCAAATAAACAAACTAATGAGCAAATAAATAATCTAAACCTCTCCCCCTCGCAAAATCTAATATAAAATTTCCTTAGCATTTGGAAAAAAACAGAACAGAACAAAACAGGACAAAAATTTAAAATTCTCCCAAGAAACTTACTTTCTTCTTCTTCTTCTTCTTCTTCTTCTTCTTCTTCTTCTTCTTCTTCTTCTTCTTCTTCTTCTTCTTCTTCTTCATGACAGTAAGAAGAAGAAAACAACAACAACAAAAAAACCAAACCCAAACAGTTGATTTATTTCCTTTTTCACTTTGACTGTCAGGAAACTCAGACCAAATTAAGGGTCTAACCATAAAGACCATGTAGCAGCTTACATTATATATATATATATATAAAAATTACCCCCCCTTTTGGTCTTGCCCCTTATTTGCATTTCTCTGTTCCTAATTTTTCTTTTATTCATTCTTCATCATGCCCTGAGCATCACTAAAATCCCTCGTGGGATAAGATGGACACACACACACACACATACTCATATAAATATTTAAACATGTATTTTATCATGCTTATTACATTTGACATGTCCTTGCCATGTCCTTGGGAATCAGGTAGAAAAATGAGGCCCACGTAGTTTCTTCCCTCACCACCTGCAGATCTGGGGGAATTTCTTTGGAGAGTTCTTCTGTCTTCAGGCCTAGGCCATAGAACCTTCTAGACCTTTGGCCCTTTAAAGCCAGAACTGCCATACTGGACATCAGGCACCAGGAGAGCGGACATTAGTTCCTTCTAACTTATTCTTGGGAAGCCACCGGGGGTCCCTTCTGCTGCCCAGCAAGCGAAGGTCACTGTGAAGAGGCCAAGCAAGCAGGACTAGGCGAGGCACTATGGCGGCCTACGCAGACACACACTAGGAAGGAACGAGATTGCATCTTCCCCCGGACCAGCGAGATTCTATAAACATAATCAAAATGTAATAGAAACTTTTTGGAAATGCTGTTATGAGGAGAAAGCATCAATCTTGATGGAACTCCGCTCAACAGGCTTTGCGGAGCTAATCAATCATGGTCAGGACTCGGCCTCCCCATCTGTCTGCGCTGGGGACCCAGCAGAGCTTGCTTGCTCCCCGGCTGGGGCTGCGTCCCCTCACCAGGCAATCCATCATGCTGCAGGGGGATGGCGGGAGGGAATAATAGCACGCTAATAAACTAGGGGCTTTTTTCATTCCCAACTAATTTTTAGTAAATGAGCCCAATCCAGACAGAGCAGGAAAAGAGCCCGAGGAGATGGTGTGTCGAGATGCGCCTCGCTGGCTGGGGACAATGGCTCCTGGCCTGGGATGATTCTCAAAGATCAGCTGAGGAAGAAAGGGCCTGTGGAGGGAAGAATGGGTCTGAAAAACTTCCGGGTTTGCAACATGGACTTCCGGTCCTGGCTCTTAGAGTTGATGAGTAGGAATGGCCCAATTAATAGCCGGGTTGGGTGTGAAACTTGGGCGTTAAGAGGAGCTTGGCTTATGAGGGAAAACAGTAGTCAGGGAGCTAGGTCTAAGACCTGGGCTGAAGAAAGTTGAGAACAGGAAATGAACCCAGGGGTCAGAAGCTAGGGAGAAGAATGAGGAATAGGATGCAGAATGGCTTTGGGAGGGACAGACGCTGTGAGTAGTCAAAGGTCACAAATCCATGTCATCTAGCAATATCTGCCTTGGGGCAAATCTTCCAGGACAGGACCAGGAAGAGAGTATTCTTAGAGACTCTTGTAATTTGGGGAACCCTGGCTGTTTTTACTTCTCTTTCAGTCTCAGCATTTTGCTTAACATACAGCACAGGAAAGGAACTTAAAAAATGTTTATTGAAGGAATACAAGAGGCAGGCTTGTTTCAGAGTTGGCTTCTCTACCTTAAAGATCCCTTCAGGAAATACATAATAGGCTCTGTCCTTGACTCATTCCTACTCAGTGGTATGCCCTAGACAGGGACAGAGGGACAGCTTTGGAAAAAAAAGTGTATGGATTTTTAATCTATTGCTGCAGAACAAATTATCCCAGAACTAAGAAGTAGCTCAGAAGAACACAAAATAACCACCATAGTTACAGCTGTCCGGGGGCTTTATCTCTTTCTAGGCTGGGTGAATCTTACCTCTGCTGAACTCATCTGTCCTGCTCCAAAAATTTAGAGATGGTTGTAAATTGTTTAACATCCCTTTCATTAAAAAGGGGAGGCCTGTGTCTTTTCAAATATGTCCTGGAACCATGTCACCGATAGAATATGGGGAACATGAAGCCAGGCTGCTTCTAGGCACAGTTGGTTTTTTTTTTCTCTTCTTCTTCTTCTTCTTTTTTTTTTAAAGAATCAGAAACTTGTACTTTGGTCTGCTTTGAGCTTGATTTACTGAGTGAGAAGTTTGACCATGCTGTTGGATGCTTCCAATAGGCATTGTGTCCACACAGAGAGAGGAATTCACAGGTTACTTGGTTCCCCCTGGTGGCACTGTTTTGGAGGTGGTGGAACTGCTGAAGGTGTGGCCCTCAGTGGAGGAGATAGTTCACAGGGGGGCTGTATTTACCTTCAGGATGAATAGAAACCTATGCAACTAAAAGTAAAGTAAAAATTTACTCCCCCTAAAACACACACACACACACACACACACACACACACACACACACACACACACGGGAGGAGAGAGAGAGAGAGAGAGGCCCAAATACTGTGAAGTCCATAAGAGCCAGCCAGTCATTTCTTTATGGTGGAAAATCCCGATGGGAGTAGGGATCTGTGGGCTTCTACAGAAAGAATGTTGCTAGACACGGGCTTTGTTGGCATGCTGTAGAGTCAATATATCGAGCTTCTGCCGTTTTTAATGGCTGGATACTATCCCAGGTTTTATGTATTCTAATTGTATCAGCTCGCAATGCATGTAACAGAACACCTCAAAACTCAGTGGGCTAAGAAAAACAACCATTTGTTACCATTCCTGAGGGGACTCTTGTGACAATGTTTTACCAGGGGACTGCTCTCAGGAGAAGTGAAGCGAAGGGAGTTTGACAACGGAGCTGAAGGACATGAAGCTTCAGCTTGGCTCCAAGGAGGAACTTTGGAGGGAAGAATGCAATTTAACTTTGGTCCCACCCAGGTGTCTTTATATGCACATCTTGTCTGTTAACCCATCAGTAGCCACAAGTACACGGCTCTGCTGGTCAATGGCAATCATGCAGAGAAAGCAAAGCAATTAGTAGTTAGTATTCAAGTAGTCAGAAGATAGTAAATATTGAGCCATTGGGGATTACACACACACACACACACACACACACACACACACACATTAGTGGGAGTGGAAGTACATTCCACCTACAACTGGAAGCCCAGTGAAGGTTACTCAGTATGGTGGCATTATAATGGGGACCAATATCCAAGTCTTATGTTTGCTTAGATTTGCACGGTGCGAAAATTTCTCTGGTAATTGCAATGGATTCAAAGCTGGTTCTCAGGGCAGATATGACTCTGTGGCTGAGAAGGAGCCTGAGCTGAGCCAGGTGTAGTGTGAACAAAGGAGACAGGTATGAGGAGAAATAATAGCAGTGTTGGTTGAGGGTTTGCTATAGCTGACCACTACACCCAAGGCTTGAGGGGGTCTCCTCGAAGTTTTGGCAAACTTGGTTTGTAGCTCTACCACAAACTGTACACTGTAAGTCTTTGTTTTTGTAAAAATAAAGATTTTACTTATTGTACTGGCTGGTTTTGTGTGTCAACTTGACACAAGCTGGAGTTATCACAGAGAAAGGAGCTTCAGGTGAGGAAATGCCTCCATGAGACCCAGATGAAAGGCATTTTCTCAATTAGTGATCAAGGGGTGGAGGGCCCCTTGTGGGTGGTGTCATCCCTGGGATGATAGTCTTGGGTTCTATAAAAAAGCAAGCTGAGCAAGCCAGAGGAAGCAAGCCTGTAAGTAACATCCCTCCATGGCCTCTGCATCAGTTCCTGCTTCCTGCCCTGCTTGAATTCCAGTCCTGACTTCTTCCTTTAGTGATGAACAGCAACATGGAAGAGTAAGCTTAATAAACCCTTTCCTCCCCAACTTGCTTCTTGGTCATGATGTTTGTGTAGGAATAGAAACCCTGACTAAGATACTTATTTATTTTTATGTGTGTATGTGTGTGTGTGTGTGTGTGTGTGTGTGTGTGTGTGTGTCTGTACATAGGTGCTTGTGGAAGCCAAAAGGTAGCATTGGATCCCTTGGAGCTAGCATTTACAATTTACTTTGGAGGTGGCCTTGGCAGGCCTTGCTAAGGAACTGTGGAATCCGTGAAGAGAGGGGAACTCATGGAGGGTCTGGGTTCCAGCTTTGGACTGGGTTCTGGCTTGAGCCCTTTGAATACATGCTGTTGCCATGTCCATGAATAGGGAAAACTTGAAGATTGCCAACTGCCCATTATGGATCAAGGGAATCAAACTTGTGTCCTCTGGAAGAGCAGTACGTTCTAACTGCTGAGCCTTCTCACCAGGCATAAGTACCCATTTTATATGTGGGAAAACCCAGGTTGCAAGAGGCAAGTGTCTTGCTAAGCATCAACCTCCTCCCAAGAGGTCTCTAGGGACCTCCCATCTTGGGGGAGAGGCAGACTGGAATCTGATTTGTCTTTCATGGTTGGGACAGGTCCACAGTAGCTTGAGAGCCACAAATCTGAGAGTCTCTGGGACAGTGACATGGAAAAGATAGCCAATAGAAGACCGATTTTGATGTTCCAATCCAGTGGTGGTTTCCTGGGGCCTGCTCTCCTAGTGTGCTCACTTGAAATGCTCTCAAGTTCTGCCAGCATTGAGGAGGGGAGGACTGGAATCCTCTAGGGGCCGAGGCTGCAGGCTCAGCTAGCCATGCAGCCTGACAGATCAAGTGACTAAAATGCATTAATTAGCAGTTTTGGAAACAGTTGCAAAGTTAATTATTCCATTTTCTGATGAAAGAAAGCTAATTTTTGGCATTTACCCTGACAGTGACATGAACTAACATTTTTCGAGTTGACATCCCTCAAGATAAATGATACCGGGAGGTGTCTGAGCAAACATTCTGACCCGTGGCTTGTTGTGGGGCCTGCCTGCTCCTGGTA
>JADRCH010000106.1:3420239-3514171 GCA_019843965.1 Rhynchomys soricoides | reverse complement strand
AGGAGGAGGAAGGGGAGGAGGGAGAGGAGGAGGAGGGGGAAGAGGAAGGGAAGGAGGGGGAGGAGGAGGGGGAGGAAGGGGAGGAGGAGGGGGAAGAGGAGGGGGAGGAGGGGAAGGGGGAGGGGGAGGAGTGAGCTGATGATACACAGAAGAGACTTTGTGGTGGAGAGACTGTTTGCTTATTCAGGTTTTGCTCTGACTGAAAGAGCAGAGATGCATTTGTATGACCATCCATCCATCATGAGGTGCTTATCTAGAGGACAGTTCTTACTTCTCCAAGTGTTTGCTTCCTGGAGATCTCTGCCATCGACTTTGCTTTTGCATACGAGCCCCTGCACATCCAACCACCTGCTGGACATCTTGCAGGCATCTCAAGTTTGGTACATCATAAAGGAACCTAGAGTCCCCTGCCAAGGTTTCCTTTGCCCAAGTTTTTTTTATTTGTGGAAATCAGCATGTATTCAAAGGGCTCAAGCCAGAACCCAGTCCAAAGCTGGAACCCAGACTCTCTGTGAGTTCTCTTCTCTTCACGGACTTGCCACAGTCCCTCAGCAAGGCCTGCCAAGGCCATCCCCAAAGTATCTCCAGAACTTGCCTCACGAACGTTATCTGCTGTCTTTGTATTGACCACTGTTACCCTGTTGGAGCAGCATTGTTCATCCAATCGCACGGTCTGTGGAAAACATGGCCCAGCTATGAGAATGTTAACATTTTCTTGGTATTGCACTGAACAAGTAAAACAAAATAGGTGACTTTAAGTTGCCTTTGTGTGTGGTATGATGTGTGTGTGCATGTGTATGTGTGTGTAGTAGTCGTACATATGTGTGTAGTGTGTGTATGTATGTGGGATGTGTGTGTAGTTTCTGTATGTGTGTGTAGGTAGTGTGTATGTGGTGGTACACACATGTAGGTATATAGGTGTGTATATGCATATGTATGTATGTATGTATGTATGTACTGTATGTTTAGATATGTGTGTGTGCATGGTGTGTACATGGTAGTATGTATATGTAGTATGTATGGATGTATGTGATATGTGTGTAGGTGTGTGTGATATATGTGAATATGTATGTAGGTAGTATGTATGCATAGTGTGTGTGTGTAGGTGGTGTGTATGTTTGTGTGTAGGTGGTTTGTGTCTGTTTGTGTGAAGTGTGATGTGTATATGTATGTATGGGGTGTGTGCACATGATATGCACATGTATGTATGTGGTATTGTGTGTGTGTGTGTGCACATGTGCAAAGAGAGGCTGGAGGACATTCTCTCATGTCTGCTCACCCAGAGTGTTGTTAGGTGCTGTCCACTCTTTTTGTCCACTCCTTGGCCTGGAATTCACCAAACGGGCTAGGTTGGCTGGTCAGTGAGTCCTAGAGAGCTGCCTGTCTCTGCTTCTCATCTCTAAGATTCCAAGTGCACATCAGGATGCCTGGCTTTCATTTCAGCCACAGGTTCTCATGCTTGTGAGGGAACACTTTACTGACGGAGGCCTCTCCCCAGCCCATAGTTTTAATACTCTATTTTATTCAACTCATTACATTTAAGTTCTTGTCGTAGTAACAAAATCAGTATAAAACACTATTGGGACACTTTACATTCTCTTAAAGATGTGTGTGCAAGTGAGGTGTGTGTATGTATTTATGTGATATGTGTATGTGTTTTAGATTGTGTGTGTGTGTTTGTGTGTGTGTGTGTGGTTTATCTGTAGTGTATAAGTCTTCAAAATCCAGCACACAGTTTACATTTTTCAATGGGGTTGCAAATTCTCCATCTCAAACACTTGATTTGTATTTAGGATTTATAAGCTTGACAGTTGGAATCACATTCCTAAGATATTCTAAACTTACTGAAAGTTCTCAAATAGCTGAATCAAGTAGTATTTGAGTGTAAATGTAATTAATTTAAAGAGTAGAAGATGGTGTCTTGGTTTCGCTAACTTAATGTCTAAGTATGGCTGGGGTAGCTGGGTTTAAAAGCACAGTTCTAGATGATCCCTTTGTGCCCCTGCCCACCTCTTCTCTATAAGCATCAAGACAGAGAAAGACAGACAGAGAGACAGAGACAGACAAACAGACAGACAGAGACAGACATACACACAGAGACATATAGAAAGAGAGATGAGAGAGACAGACAGAAGCGGGGGAAACATCCAAACGTGATCTTGACATGCCCTACAGTTTTAGGGTAGAAATAGGAACTGCTGGGGCTGAGGATGTAGCTGGTTGGTAGCATCTGCCTAGCATGCAGCAGACCCTGGGTTCTATCCCCAGTGCCTTACAAAGCGAGTGAGGAGATGCACGCCTGTCATCTCAGCACTTAGGAGGTGGAGGTAGGAGGATCAGGAGTTCAAGATCATCCTTGGCTCCATAAAAGTAGCTAGCCTGGGCTGTATGAAATCTTGTCTGAAAACATGCTCCACCCCCACCCCCACAAAAAAAAAAAATAAAAGAGCCAAACAAAACCAATTAACCAAACAACCAAACAACTAACAAAATAGAGGAGAAATAACTCCTGACTGGAGCTCTGGGTTCTTGCACAACCTGGCTCTTGCCTTCCTACATCTCCTATCTACCTCATGATTCTCTCCCATACTCAGTTTACCCAGGGGCTTTAGCCGTGGGCTTGTCTTCTTCTCCTACCATATCCCCGATGTTGCAGAATTATGACTACAAAGAACAGCGTGGAACAGGTGTTGGCGTGCCTTTCAGGCCAGGTGCTCTTGGCGGTCAAAAGAGCCCCTGGGAGCAGGGGAGTGGAGCTGAGGAGGAGGAAACCAGGCTCAGCTTACCCCTCTGTGGCTTCCTCTCTCTGGAGAACTGAGTTGGGATCAAGTGCTCTGGGTAGCAGCTCTCTTAACACCGGCAAATTAATTGGAAACAGGTATCAAGAAGTGAGAGTTAAATACAGACATCTCACCAAATGTCTGTCCTTCCCCTGGACCACAATGGAGTCCTCCATTCTCATGTTCACCAGAGAATTGGGAACAAGCCTCCTACACATGATGGTGGCTTGGCTTGACCTGGAGGGTCTTTTAGCCCTTTGCAAAACCTTAAGCTGAATGACAGCTCCCCAAATCAGACCCTACTGGGGACGTTCATTCGCATCAAGCAAGATATTCTCTCAAATGCACCAACTCTCTTTGTTTGATATTCTTGATTTTGTGTTTTGAGACAGTCCCATTTAGCCCAGGTTGGCTTTAAACTTACTAGGTAGCTGAGGATGGACCTCCTTCCTGCACCTCCTTAGTGCTAGGATTACAGTGTGTGCCATCACACCGGCTTACAAAGTGTTGGAGATGGAAACCTTCCCTCCTGCATGCCAGGCATGCAAGACTGACTCAACTACATCCTGGCTCTTAAGTAGCTAAGGGAGTCTTGGGCTGTAAGACCAGGAGAGGTGCATCCTATTTAACTCGAAAGGGTAGAACTTGAGTCTTGTGGGAGATGGTTAGTGTCCGAGCAACAGAAGTTAGTGTCAGAGACTGTTGCTCTAAAGGGCAAAAGCGATGTCGTCTTCTTCCACACCTTTCTTTGCCTTGGACTCAATAGAAACTCCTACATAGGCTGGAAGGCCTTTGATGCCTTGCCCTCCCTTTTACCTCAGCTTCATGTCTTCAGCTCTCCTGGAGTAAGAGACTTTCTCGTATTCCTCAACTGGATCACTCCAACACTTTTGTCTGTGTTGTTTCTTTGATTTCCACATTGTTCTAATAACTCCCATTTATTGTACTTAAGTGTACCTTCCCCTTAGAAATCCCCTTGACTCCCTGGTCAAGAACTTACCTTGATCCTTTCTTCTGGGCTCCTCTAGTCACTGTGTGGTTTGTGTATTTCTCTGCCCTTTCCTTTAATGCTCCGAGCTCTTGTATGTTAGTCTATTTTTGCTTCCCTCTTTTTTGATGCAGTGTGACCCAGAGTAGATTTTTTACAGATTTGTGACTTTAATGTCACCAGAGCCAAGGGACCCCTAGCTTCACCTTTTTAGCTCCTCTGTAGCATCAGATGCCCCTTGACTCTGTGACATACTGTTCCTCTTTCTTAGCACCTGAGGTTCTTTCCTGCCTTGTTATCCCTCCTCTCTGTACAGCTCCAGCATCTACATTAGACACTTTTTGTTGCTGTGACTGGGGGCAGGGTGACTTTATAAGGTAAAGAGGTTTGTGTAGCTCTCAGTTCTGGAGATTGGCAGGATGGTGTCGGCATCCTCTCTGCTCTGGTGAGGATCCCATGGCATTGAGTTAGGAGCATGTATGTCATGAGGAAGAGATCCCATCTCAAGGCAGCAAAACAGAGTGATGCAGAGGCTGGACTATCTCTTTAACATGTTTGTTTAATTTTTTTCTTTTCGTGTATGAAACACATGTGACTATGTGTGTGTACATAGCACATGTCTGGAGGTCAGAGGATAATCCTATGTATCATTAGTCCTCAGGCACCACCCACCTTTTGCTTGAGACAAGGTCTCTCATTTGCCTGGAAGTTCTCAATGTAGGTCAGGCTAGCTAGCCCAGAGTGTCTAGGGACCTACCTGTCCCCATGTCTCGTCTGAGCTGCTGTGACTCCTCTCTGGGACACTCTCCCTTCATTTCTGGCCCAACCAGCTTCTCTTTAACCTTTGGGTTTCGGGTCACAGAATGGCCTCTCTGAGATAACCACTGAACACTTCACTTGAGCTGGGGTGCTGGCACATCATAGGAATGGGTGGTGAGCTTGGGGATTGTATGTCTGGCTTGGGGCTCCTTTTCTAAGTCCTAAGGAAGGCAGGCTCCAGCACCGATGGGTTATTAACTCCCTTCAAGTACGTGTCCAGCCACTGTGATAAAATAGGCAGCTAAATGTAGCAAGAACTCATAAAAGCAGGATTTAATGCCATTTTATAAATGTCGGGCTGATTTCTACACTGAAGATGGTATATGTTTAAAATCCATGTCCAAGGGGCCAGTGAGATGGCTTAGTGGGTAAAAGCACTTGTCACACAAGCCTGGAGAACTGAGTTCGAAACCACACAAAGGTGGAAGGAGAGAACCAACTACACAGACCAATCCTCTGACCTCTACACACATAACATGGCATGGCATGCGTAACCACCCCACCTGACTTATCAGTAAAACAGCAAAAATATTCAGTCCTGACTCAGTGCCTTTGGGAGGAGGACTGGGGCCTTGGAGGAGGCTTGCCTCTTAGGTCACACCCCAGAGGTAAAGCAGGGTGTGAGGACTCCAGGCAGGGATCACATAGAGCTAATCTGGGTCTTCTCAGGAAGCCGTCTGAGCAGGGTTGCAAGAATGGGCTTTGGAAACTTGTGCAGTTGAGTGACCTGATGGTGCCTGTTTGCTGAGGATGTGAACACAGGGTTAAACACAGGGAAGTCTGCTCAGGAGGGCTGTCAGTCATCCTGAACTCTGGCCTTACTATGCCTGGTAAACAGCTCCTGCCTCTTTCATCTCTAGCCTTCTGTACTGGCTGGTTTTGTGTCAATATGACACAAGCTGGAATTATTACAGAGAAAGAAGTTTCAGTTGAAAAAATGCCTCCATGAGATCCAGGTATAAGGTATTTTCTCAGTTAGTGATCAAGGGGGGAGGGCCCCTTGTGGGTGGTACCATCCCTGGGCTGGTAGTCTTTGGTTCTGTAAGAAGGCAAGCTGAGCAAGCCAGGGGAAGCAAACCAGTAAGAAACATCCCTCCATGACCTTTGCATCAGCTCTTGCTTCCTGACCTGCTTGAGTTCCAGTCCTGACTTCCTTTAGTGATGAACAGCAATGTAGAAGAGTAAGCTTAATAAACCCTTTCCTCCCCAACTTGCTTCTTGGTCATGATGTCTTGTGCAGGAATAGAAACCCTGACTAAGACACCTTCATTTTCAAAAGCTGCCAGAAATGATAAACGAAGTACTATAAGACGATGTAACAGTCTCCAAATCTCTGTCTCTTGCTTCCACCTGAGTACAATGTGGGTTAGGCAGCCCTTTGCCCACTTGACTTATGGGACCCAGGTTCTGTCTTCCGCAAGGCCTTCTTGGGCTCCTCTGCTAGATCATCTGAGATAACCAAGTCTGAAATTTTTAGTGGGATATTTAAGAGACAGAGGTTTGCAAATTATACTCCTATGCCAGTCAGCCTTCAGGCAGTTTGGGAAGTAAGGTTTTATTGGTACACAGGCACATCTATTTGCTTCCTCATTATTCAGGACTGTTTGCACATGAACATGGCAACCTTGTATTCTTGTGATGAAACCCACAATGTCTTCAAAGCTTCAGATATTCTTGAGTCGTTCCTTTATATGTAAATGTTTTCCGAGTGCCTATGATACATTCAGGCCTGGATGTTAAAAGGTCACTGGCCACACCCCAGTTGTTGAGTGAATGCAAACCCATTTCTAGGGAAGCTAGGGGAGCAGGTAGGTCTGGCTACATTAACAATCTCCGCCATATTCACTGCAGGAACATTATGAGGATGCAGTAAGATAATGTGTGGAAAGTGAGTCTTAGACTCTCAGCCCTTGGCAACAGTTTATAGTGATGCCCGTGTCTCTACAGGTCTCAGGGATGAAGTGGCAAGGATGAGGGACTAGGTGGGAGAGCTTCTCCCCAATCCTTGGGAGAAGGTTCTGGAGAAAAAAAGAGGAATAGATTGCTCAGCTCTCTTGGTGCTAAGATGTGAGCCTAGGGCCTTGTACCATTTGATCTGAATTTGGGGCTCTGCCTATTTCCATATGGCCAGCTGGGGCTGGGAGAAGTCGGCACGGGTGCTATATGAACTCTACCCCTGGTGTGGCGGGGGAGCTACTGTGTACACACCAGCTCACCATACCCTGGCTGGACATTCACAGCCAGATGCCTGCTCCTCTCCCAGCCAGCCTTGTCCTTAACCACTGCATAAAAACAGCAAGCATGGGAAATTATAAAATACTTTCTATTAATTATAGCATATGAAAGATATATAACACTGAACATATGTTATTAATGATATTTTTACTTTGGAAAGTAAGTATAATAAAATTTATTTAAAGCATCGACTGGAGGTTAATTAGTAGTTAAGCCTGATATTTTAAAGTTAATTCATTAATGTGAAAGTGATTATTCACTAATAATAATGAGGCGATTCTCACTTTAGGCCCGAGCTTATGAGTTTCCCTCTTTTGCATTTATTTTGCCTAAGAATTGAGACCCTGAATGCATCTGGTTTGGAAAGCAAGATTTTTTTTTTATTAACGATGCAAAATTTGTTTTGGTAATAAAAATCTAGAGCTACTACAATGACAATTGTTTGCAAGCTTTATTTCAAGGCCACAGTCTAAAACTAAACTGCTAACTATCAGCAACATTAGCCCAGTAACCATCTTTGGTTGAGGGTAAAAACACCTACCCATGGGTGAGTCTTGGTGTTGGATCACTCTTCAGCACTAGGTCACCAACAGAAGAGATCTGACTCAGAGAAAGCATTCTTGCCTTTCTCAGCAAGCATCACTCTCATTGGGCCTCAGAGATGAGTCTTCATTCTAACTCCTCTCTTTCAGCTCAGATCTTGCCCTTACTAATGGCCCAGGACAAATCACAAGTTGAGGGCAGGGAAGGGGTTTTCTTTCCTAGAGCTTCCAGTATCCATTTGGTGGCAGTGCTGGGGTGGTGGGGAATGAAGCATCAAAATGAAGCAGATTTGTGCTCAAGCTTTGTCAGTACCAGGCTAGCAAGATGGTTCATCAGGCCAAGATGCTTGTCACCAAGAGGGCCTGAGTGTGACCCCTGGGACCCACATGTTGGAAGAAGAGAACTGATTACTGGGGGTTGTCCACTGACCTCCACATCTCTACCCTGTGTCATGTGTGGGTGCGTATACACATATACACAGAGAGACAGACAGATGCCTCTCTCTCTCTTACACACACACACACACAGAGAGAGAGAGAGAGAGAGAGAGAGAGAGAGAGAGAGAGAGTAAAAAAAAAATATTGCCAATGCCTATTAACAGTGTTGTCCTTTGGGACAAGGTACTTAGTGTCTCTGTTTGCTCAGGAGGGAATGTACCAGAACATCACAGTCAATAATGGCCCCACAAGGCTTTGTTCCCTCCTTCATGCCTATACTGAGGTGTTTGGTGAACAGCCTATGGAGATTCTCTCTAGAAACCCACTCTCTTGGCCCTCCTCAAACGGAGGTAGCTGACTTTCTATTTCAGGATCTTAGCAGAAAACTCTGTACACCCTTTGATGATGGCACTTGCCACAGAGATGCATCACAACATATTGTGTCTTAACAGTTTGTTTAAAAATCTGTGTCAAGCTGCCTTTGGCTGTGTGTAATTAACAATCACATTCAACCTGGTATATTTTATGGGGGAATGAGTTTTGTCAGGGAATTAGGGAATTAGCTTCCATCTTTGAGACTGAGAGACACCAGCACAGGTACACCGAGAGGGTTGTTTAGAAATATGGGCAGGTTGGGTCCTGAACCTTTATCCATGCTCAGCACAGCCCCTGGACACTATTGGAGAAACTTCTTTGTGCAGTGGATGGTGGATGGTTGCTGACCCAGAGACTCAAAACTGGCCAAAATGCAGAGAATCAATGTCAGTGACAGGCTCGGACACAGATGGGATATTTATAACACACACACACACACACACACACACACACACACACACACACACACCCTAAAGCTTTGAGAACATTCCTGAATATGGGCAGAAAGACTGTAAGAGCCAGAGGTTGGAGACAGTTGTAGCAAAACTGTCTTCTGAGCATGACAGGGCGACTGGACGCCTGGACTCACAGCAGCTGGGCTTGTCTGCGTAACCTACAAGAAGTACTGCCAGTTAACATCTCAGCATGGAGTAGAGATGACTTCACAGCTCCCTACCCTCTGCTGAGGTGCTACTGACAGCTGAGGGCTGCCAAGGGAGGAAGAGACCATTTTCTTCGGGGTGTGGTCCCTGGTGGGTTGATTATGCCCCAGCAAATAGCCCCACACCTATGCATATATGGGCAGCACAAATAGAACTCAATGGGATTGGGGAAAAAAAGGGGGGGGGAGAGGAGAGGAGATGGAGTTGGGTGGAGGGGTCAGGGATGATGGGAAATTTCAAAGGAGTTAGGAGGAGTGTGCTTGTGCATGGTGAATATGATCAAAACACGTTGTATGTAGGTATGTGGCTCTCAAAAAGAATTAATAAAAATAGTACATTAAAAATATGAGTGGAGGGCTGGAGAGATGGCTCAGTGGTTAAGAGCTCTGACTGTTCTTCCGAAGGTCTTGAGTTCAAATCCCAGCAACCACATGGTGGCTCACAACCATGAGATCTGATGCCTTCTTCTGGAGTGTCTGAAGACAGCTACAGAGAGTGGGACCAGAGTGCGCAGGGCTGGAGCGAGAGCTAGAGAGTTGGCTCAGCGGTTAAGAGCACTGACAGCTCTTCTGGAGGTCCTGAGTTCAAATCCAAGCAACTATACCGTGGCTCACAGCCATCTGTAATGAGATTGGACACCCTTTTCTGGTGTGTATGAAAAACAGCTACAGTGTACTTACACATAATAAATAAATAAATCTTAAAAAAATATATGAGTGGACTGACAGGTATGGATTGGGCAGAGCCTCTCAGCATCTTCTTTTGGAGGTGACTGCTGAGTATCTCTGAGGTTGGGCAGCCCATAGCCCTTCTGCCTCTCTGTGGTGGGATCCTGGATTCAGACTCCCTGGTTGTCTTTTTTTTAAATGCTTCTTTTGAACTAGACTTGGAATGATAATCTCTATCTGGATGCCATGACTGCTGACCAGGGAGAGAAATAAGCCAGTTCATGAACTATTACAAGCCAGGCAAATCTCCAGGGTCTGGCAGCCCCACAGAAGCAGAAACTGTGACAGGGACAGTTAGACAGAAGACTCGTCGAGGGGGGTACAGACATGCTCAGGGTCAGCTGGCAGAGAGCCCCCATTTTTTCCATCACTTCCCCTTTCCTGACACTGATTGTGTTCTATGTCTTTTTCATAGCTTAGAGGCCACCAAGCTGAGAAAACCCTGCTTTCTTCTCCCTACATTAGTAGGTTGGTGTCTGGTTCTCCTGAGTTTCTTCTTGTACTTCTTCAATCAGATGGCCAGTGACAGCTCAGCAGTCAGAGGGTCTCCCAGCTCTGCTAGGGGGATGGAACCTCACAGGACAGGATTAACCTTGGGGGACCTCTCTCCCTTCACCTTTTCTGATGGGAAAAGGATGGTGCCTGCTCCCAGTGTACTGCATGTGCAGTAAAGTGTACTTTGGAGAACATTGAAGGCAGTTTGGCTATCAAGCATGGGTGGGAAACTCTGAGTTAATGAGGTTTGTCTACTGTAGACTCCCTCAGAGCTCCGAATAACCTGTGATGACTGATATTTGTCATGGCAAAGCAGGCTGTATTCATTTTCTTTCACAGGACTATGTTCCATGGCCTCGGTTGTGAATGTAGAAATCCAGCTGTGGACACCCAGATCCCTTGGAGGCCCACATCTGAGTCTCCCTTAAGCTTATGGAAAAGACCCATGCAGAGTGGCCCTTGCTTTCCTCCTGCATGGTATGTCAGAAACAGAAGACTTAGACATGACTCCTGTATGCCTTCACACATTTCCCACAATGCATAGGGCTTCATAACAAGCAAATAGACAGTCCTGGGTATGAATGTACACAAAAGGTGATCCTTAGGGGGCCTGGCATACTGTGAGACCACCACGTTCTCTTTATACCTAGAGCTATGGAAACACAAGCTACTCAGCTCCATGAGTAAAGAAGCAGCAATTTTAGGTGGTAAAGCACTCTCCTTGCAAGCATGAGAACAAGGGTTCGATCCCAGTGCGAGCTTGTCATCTCAGTGATGGGGAGGTAGACACAAGGTACTTCCTGGGGCTTGCTGGTTAATTAGCCAAGCTTATCTGGTAAGTTCCAGGCCAATGAGAGACCCTGTCTCAAAAAACAAGGTGGACCATGCTTTATAAGTTACATTTAAGATTATCCCAACCTTTACATTCATGCATGAACATTCCTATAAATGTGTGCTTGTGTACCTTCGAACATGCTTTATGCGAGCATGCGCGGACACACACACACACACACACACACACACACACACACACCTGGTTTACTAATCAGATGCCACCACACTGAGCCATTCTTATCTTCCTCCTTTTTGGGACTGCTCACTGAACAAGCTAAGCTTTCACACAGCCATCTCCCCCCCCACCGCCCAAAAAGTGGCATCTTGCCATCCCAACTTGTGATGCTACCTTCCTGCCTGTGGTAGTTTTAGCTCTGTGTCTTTGCTACCCTGGTATGGCTCTTCCTGTAGTTGACTGAGTGAGGGAAAGAAGCAATAGGCTTCATATGTGGTCACTGGGGGTGGGGGAGCAGGGAGCATGGCTCCTCTCAGCTTAGCTCTTATCTGTACAGTGTGAAGCTGTGGCTGTGTTGGGATCCCCAGGTGGGGTGGGAGCAGTCCCAGGCCTTGTGGTGAGCAGAGGCTCTGAGTAGCAATTTTTGGTTTTTGTTTGCAAAATGGACAGAATGTTTGGTGTCTCCGGTCCCCCCCCCCCCCCCCCCCCGTTGAAATACAGTACAGATGGTGCATCCTGGTGTCTGGGCTGAGGACTGCAGCATCAGGATGCTGTGGGGATGCTCTCTTTGTTTGCATCCAGGGGTCTCTGCTCAGTGCTACTATCCTTCCTTTCAGGATAGCCTGCCTGGTACCATCGCCAAATACAGTCCACCACAAAGGACCACATGGGTCGTGGGGATAGTGGATTCACGTGCTTGTGACCAACAGCAATGGTAGTGATGGAAGAGGTTTCCCTGATCTTCAGACTGGAATGGGGCAAGTCAGGGCTGGAGGAGGAGGAGATTCGGAGGAGAGGACTTGGGAAGAGGAAGAAGAGGGTGGAGGAGGGACAGAGGGACCTTGAGAGCAGAGAGAGGGAGAAGGGCAGGTGGGAGGAGAGGGGGCAGAGGAAGCAGGGGTCCCTGACTGGGAGGCATTCAAGATAAGGGTGACATGTGAGTGACACCAAGTAACTTAAGAGAGAGAAGAAGTTGGCGGCCTGAAAGGGAGGGAGACAGAGAGCAGGGCTTTTCAATATGAGCATTCATGTCGCACTGACAGCAGTCATTTATCACACCCTGAATGGGAGCGCAGGGCCCAGTGCCCCGCCAAAGGGCTCTGGTTAAAGTTTTACCTGCCTGTGAAAGGGCTGAGGTCTGGCTAAACAGCAGCTCTCCCCTCCGTGGCTGTGGGGGCGGCCCACAGGAAACCATCTGTTGGAGCAGAAAGACCCTGACAGGAAGGGATGACTGGGGGATAGGATGTTTCTGGGTATAGGGATAGCCTCCAGGCATCCAGGCCTGTTGGGATAGAGTCTGCTTCCCATGTGCATTTGGAAAGGCTGGCTCCAAGCACTGATCTAACCTGCCCCCAAATCAATCTTGTGAGTGCTGAGGGCTTGGAGTAGGGACAGGAGTATATATTTTGCTGTGCACATGCGTGCATGAGTGCGTGTGTACGGCAGAAGTCAAGACTGGATATCTCAATCACTCTCCACATTATTTTGAGTCAGTGTCTCTTAACTGAACCTGGAGCTCACTGGTTCAACTAAGTTAGCAAACTCCAAGAAGCTGCCAATCTTGGCCTTCCCAGCTCTGGAATTTCAGGTCCACACTGTTCGTCCTGGCTGTCTGTGTGGCTCCTAGGGATCTGAACTCAGGTCCTTGGGCTGCTATGGCAAGCACTTTACTGAATGAGCCCTGCCCCCATCCCATCCCTCAAGCTCAATTAAAAACTCTTCTGCAGTACTTCTCACATGTCAGGCACAGTTTCTTCCTCCTGCCTGGCCCCCCAGCTTGTCCTAATTGCTTTGGGGAGCCTGCATGTGTACCCTGCATGGAGGGTATTAAGAAATAGAGTCCCTCTCCCTTTTTCATGTCATTAATTGGTGATCTTCAGACTCTGAAATAGCATTTTCTCTGTCCCATCTCTTATTTCATTATCCTCAGTTCAATACACACCAGTGCAGCACAGACAGTCTGCTCAGATAGATTAGGAATTATTTAAATGAGATGAGGATGTATGGATAGTTAAAAACGCAGTCTTCTATTCTGCCCTAATTATGCATCAAATTACGTTACAATTATTCCCAAATATAAACTCGCTGAGAATCTCAAAAGGGGAAGCTCAGAATGTCAGGAGAAAAGTGCAATAGGGCATAGGGCACAGGGCACAGGGATCAATGACCCTGGGCCCTAAATGTGATCTTAAACCTGTATGTATCCTTCTGTCTCTCCCCCTTCCTTCCTTCCTCTCTTTGTCCTCTCTCTTTCCTCCCTCCCCCCCTCCTTTCTCTTTCTTCCCCCCAACCCCCAACTCCACTACCATGCTAGGTCTACTTTAAGAGTCAACATCTCAAGCCCCGGCAGCTCTGTGTTCTAGCGAATTCTTGAAACATCTCTTAGCTTCAGTTTCCTCCCTGTGAGGTAGGATGCTGATACATGCTGCCCGGCACACAGAAAGCTTTTGAAGACAGACTGAGCTGTTGCCATTACGGTTGTCAACTCACTGATGTTGTGCGTCACTGTCATCAGATTCTCTGAAGGCTTGGAGCTGAGGGGGTTCCCCTTCTCTCCACTCTGGGGTTTTGGAGCTGAGTTGGCCCCCTATTCTCTTCTCTGGTTCTCATTTCCTCTCTTCAGCTGTAGGCTGAACTGGGCCTGAGGTAACCGTAACTTGGAGTTGAGTGTTCAGCCAGACTCCAGCCTCGGGCTTTCTATGTAAGACCTGACAAATGCTAACAGAACGTTGTTTTGTGACATTCGCCCTACTCAGAGAGGAAAGGGAGAACTTTCCTGTGTGATGTTTAGATAAAACAGGGCTCTACAAGGGAAGAGGGAGTGACTAGGTCCCAGGCTGCTTACCAGGGTTTTTTTTGAACTCCTTTATCTTTTACTCTCTTGTTTAGTGCTAGATATTCCCAGAGTACTTGTAGGGATCTCTAGGGAAGAGTCCTAATTCATCTTTATTAATAACTTGTTAATAATTATTAATCATGCTGAGGCTACTTGTGCTGCAGGGCTCTGGGTCTAGCTACTTGCCTTCTTCCTGTTCCAGGTCTGCTGCTCACAGCCTTGCATGTTCTAAGCCTCAGATGGGTTGGAGGCAGGGGTGTTGCTGCCAGGAAGGTGCTTCCCCTGTTCTCTGGCTATAAGGTGGGTACGTTGCTCTGAGCTATTACAAAAATGTCAGCCATGATCCCCCCAAACATTCCTCCCCGTTATGGATTGCACTGTACCCTCAGAAGGTGTTGCAATGACTGTACCCGCCATCTGGGAATGGGACCTTATTTGGTAATCAGCAACTCAGAAAAAATATGTCACACTGAGATCTTAAGGTAAGCCCTCAATGTATATTCCATGTCCTAATGGAAAGAGAAATTTTCACAGAGACAGACTTAGGAGATTTTGAGGAGAGACACAGAGAGAAGGCTGTGGGAAGTTGAAGGTGGGGTTTGGGGATGGAGCCTCTGGGAGTCAAGGTTTCCACTTAATGAGAAGGCAATGGCTAGCTCCTCTCTGACTGTCTGAGAAGGACCCAGCCACGAGACACTTTGATCATGGACTTTCCTTTCCAGAACTGCAGAGAAATGCATCTGTTGTCTTCAATGCATAGGACGTGTTTATAGCTGCAGTAGGTTCCTAACTCAGTGATGGAATGGAGGTGGGGCAGAGAGAGAGAGTAAGAAGCTATTGGCTGGGGACCAGCCTGGTGTTGCTGAGGGTCTTGGAGGTGGTGATCAGTTTTATGTGAACTAATCCGGAGCTCATCTTTGTCACTGCGCAAATGAGAGTTTTGTGACAAGCCAGAGTATCCAAGCTATGATGACATGCTTTCTGTAACATGAGTTATCTTTGGGTCTGGACCACGTATCTAACCATAGACTTAGAGAAGACCACATAAGCCATATGGGTGGGCCCAGCACCAGGGTGGCACCTTGTCAGAAAGGCATGTGTGTTCACTATTTATGACTTCTGGGGTTCCCACCTTGAGGGGTGAGAGATATATAACCCGGGCAACTCTTTTACTTTTCCTAAACAACTTTCCTCAGAGGGATCTGTCCTTCAGGTTCCTCCAAGATTCTTTGAGAGAGAAGCTGGGGTCCCTGGGTCTGACCTTGGAGCCTCTTCAATTTGCAAATTTGCTTGTTTTCACTTTTAAGGAAGAGTTTCTAATTAAGATATCCATCCAAGACCCATGTGTTATTTTTAGATGCATCGTCCTTCTTTTCTTTTCTTTTCTTTCTTTCTTTCTTTTTTTTTTTTTTTTTTGGTGTGTGTAAGACAATTTGTGCTAATTAGATGTAAAAATCATTCCTGGGCAAATTATGTAATTGACAAGCAGTTTACAAAATAGACCTCTGATATTTGTGCTGCAGCTTCGCTGTGCAATCTGTAAACAGTGTGCTCTGAGGGAAGGTGGTTTCTGTCTGCTCTCTCCAAGTGACACTTCAGGTCTTTACTGTGGAGGTCCATGGTCCCCAGAGCACATGGGGCAGTGCCAGTCAGATTCATTGCCTTGTCTTCTTTTGCAAATGGTTCACATTTGGCTTTCTTTTCGGTGCTGTCTGAGCTCTGGTGTGACTCACAAGTCCCCATACACAGAGATGAATTGATGTGGGCGATTCCAGGTAGGTGGCAATATTGGTGAGGGTTCCAGAAAGTCAGGTTCTCGCATGAGGTAGAAAAAGGCTTTGTTTTCCCTAAAAATATGAGGACGAGACTTTTTTATTTATTTATTTTTGATTATAGAATTGATACCTCAGAATGTCAGATCACTAAGATTTCTGCAGGTCCGGGTGAGTCAAGCTTCCTGCTGTATGTGGCGGGCACTCAGAGCTATAGGCCCTGGTGCTTCCAGCGGCTTCCCACCTCCTCCATCCTGCCTGAGACAGGCAAGACCAGCACTGGGACAGCCCCGGGGCCAGGTCCTCAAAGATCCATCTTTGGACTTCTTTGTTTTCTAGATGATTCTCCAAAGCTAGAGCCTTTTCTTGGAGGAATTTTGGCACCAACCCTTAAAACAATGGTATCCTCCACCTTCTTTTATCTGCAAACATTTAAAGAGGGAAATGAAAGTCATTTGTAATGAACCCTCCTCCATGGGCAGGACCACAGTTAGGATTCTAGCTTTTCTTTGCTGCATGGATATATTCATTTTTAAAGGTAAATCCAAGTGTTTTTTTCTTGCTCTTTTCCTTAACTCATGAGCAATTTTAAAAGGCTAATCTCTTAATATCTGTTTTTTTTTAGACCCAAGTTCATCCAGTGGGCTAATATTCATGGACTATATACCATAACTTGTATGAGGTATTTAGCTCATACTTAAGTTTGCTTTCATGGCCAGATTTCTTGAATTTTATTGAGACTACAAAGAGCAACATACACCCTAAACATGCTAAAATTATTTTTGGTTAGCAGTGCCCCCTCTAATACCCCTCTGCACAAATATAGATTCAGCTAAACATTTTAGTATAAAATAAAATCAATACACAGGTTAAATTTGACAGCAAAATAATTTTTAAATGATAGACAGAGCACTATCATCACACTATAAACGTGAAGAATAATTTCCTCAGTTCCTTCTTGTCTCTGGTCAGATTCAATTTTTTTTTTCTCTAATTATTACAGGAAAAGTCTTCCTGCCTTCAGTGTACCTGAACTGGGGTCCAAACAAAAGTCCACATTTTGTACTTGATTGGTACATCTCAGGAATCTCTCTCACTCCTCGACATCACTCTGTTCTTCAGGACCACACCCTCTGTGTGATAGAGGGCCCAGTATAAAAGCCTTATACAAATCTTCATGTTAGAAGGCTGCTTTTCAGGAAGACCTTAACAATTGGAGCCTCTGCGAGTGATTTGAGAGAGTTCATGTCTTGCCCATCCTCAGCACTGAATTAAAAAAGAAAATCAATGTGAGAGGTGAACAGTGGTATCTTACAGCCACTTCACCCTACTTTTCTATGATTTTACATATGACTGAACAGTTCTTCCAGATGCATATGAGCTGTTTGTATTTCCTCTGGTATGAATGATTTGCTTTGACATCTGCCCCTTTTAAAAAGTGGTATTGATTATCATGCCTGTGTCTATAGCATAGATAAATTAAAAATTTTTATGAAGTCACATTTATTATTCCATGAATTTCCCCTTGTTTTTATGCTTAGACAACCCTTTCACTATCATTTCTTGTTCAACAATTAATTTGCTCACCAGTCTGTGGTATATCTTTATCTTTATATACATATACAGTATGCTAATGTACATACACAAGACTCACACACAGACACACAAACACAGACACACAGACACACACGCACAGACACATAGACACACACAGACACATAGACACACACACATATACACAGGACCACACACATAGACACAAACATACACACAGACGGACACACAGAACCACACATACATACACACAGATACACACACACATACACACACAGATACACACACAAGCACACATACAGACACACACACAAATATACACATAGAACCACACATACAGACACAGACACAGACACACAGACACACAGACACACAGACACACAGACACACACACACACACACACACAGAGCAAGCCTTGCATGGTCATTGGTTTCTTGGGGTCTCCTTGGGTAGTAGTGAGCACACGCTGCTTTCGGAGGTAAGCAAGCAGGGAGGTAGGGAGGGTCAGGTATCAGATCAGGCTGGACTCCTTTCTTCCTGGCATTCTCTGGAGAATTTCCCTACCCTGGAGGCCTCTGCAGCCTCTGTCATCTTGTTTTCTGTTCTTCCTGCCTCCAGAGTAGATATTTAGATTGTTGTTTCTGTCTCTGTTGACGCCATCACAAGGAATGTGGCTGGCTTCTCCTGGAAGAACCCAGAAGTTCTGGCTGGGCGATTGCTCATCCTGCAGACCTTCATGCTATGCACCTCTCCGGATGCTCTTTGTTGTAGCGTTTCCCCTCAGTTAATGATTATGGCTGATGTTGTTGTCTGCCACCCACTAGGCTGTAAGGTACTAATGAGGACGGGGCTTTGGAGTCTCCCTTAGGTCAGCACATGGGGGCATGGAGGAGTGCAAGGAAGGACCAGTGTTCTTTGGAACTGATGGCTGGGGGAATTCAGCGACCTTGTAATATGAGTGAATACCAAAGACAGTCATCTTTTAGGGAGCAAAGGGACAATCTGTCTGAAGTGATCACCCCAGAAAACGTGGGCCCAGAGCCAGCCTCGCGTGATGCATCCCCGGTCTATATGGAGCCAAGAAAGTCACTCCCTTGACCCTGAGCAGACACCTGACCTCAAGAACCAATTATTTCTCTTCTCCACTAGCATATTCCGGACAAAATGGGGCTGGGAGACATTTGCATCCAAACCACCAAGCTCTTTAAATGCTGGGGCCTGGAGGCCCGATGGGTTTATTAGATTATCATTGCGGAAGTTAATAAAGAATTAATTTCTCTTCATGTGACATGCAAAGGCAGTTATTTCAGGAGCCTGTCCATTTACACAAAGCCAAGTATTTGTCAAGTGTCAGAGGCAATTCCCAGGTCCCAGTCCTACCCCCCTTCTATAATTCTAGATTAGAGACAGCTTGAAATGACATTACACAAATTTTCTTTCAAGATGCATTGGGCTCTGGGGACCACTCAGGAATTTCAGGTTCTTGAAGGTTATGCTGTCAGCAGAAGGACTGGGTTGGGGGTAGCTGGAGCCACTGTAGCAGCTGGACTAGCTTTGGGGGTGGGGTGAGGACACGGTAGGAGGAGCCACGATGGCCATTAGTCCACAGGGGACCATTTGCCTCCAGGAAAACAACTTGCTGCTATTTATATCTCAAACCTTGCACCCAGCTTGATGGTTTTTTCTTGTTCTTTGCTTAGGCCCAGGGAGGGGCTGTGGCCTGCCTGGGACTGCAGGGCTGGCCTACGTCACCTTGTGGCGATATATTAGGGAAGGTCAAGGCACCATCAATACCTGTCTTGGAGTTAAGTGCAAGGGAGTGAAGTCATTGTGCAGACAGACTCACTGCTATACACTGAAGGATACAGTCAAAGAGCCGAGTGCCCCTCAGAGTCATGGGGCAGCAGTGTCTGGAGTTGGGCAGTTAAAGACTGAGACGGGTCTACGAAGATCCAGCAGTGGGAGGCTCTTAGACCAGCCTGGTCTTTACCACAGTTTCCAGATGTTGGCCACTTGCTAAGTACCTCCCTATGGATACCCCCACTGGACCGTCAGCTGCACTCCCACCAACCAAGCCCTTCACTGGTCATCATCTCCCTGGTACCGGGAACTCAGATGGTAGGTTTTCTTTCTCTGCTCCAAATGCATCAGACTTCTCTGTCATCCTTACCTGGGATCACTCTCCTTTTCACACTTGTCCTTTAAATTCTGGTCCAGACACCAACTCTTCTCTGAAGGTCCTGGCTTTCCCTAGGAAGAGTTCAAGTCTCTCACTGAGGCCACAGTGAGCTGTGCGGCTCCTCCGTGCAAGTTAAAAAGAAGACCTCCCTTGTCTAGTCCCACCGATCCTTTGCCTGGCTACTTTAGGGGAATGTGTAACCTGAACGGTGCCACTTGGCAGTCCTGCTGCCCCTGAGACCTCACAGCCCCCTGCTTTAATTTCTTTTTACAGCTATGACACCCTGTCACAAGCCAGGCAGTTTAGAACAGCACACATTCTTCACTGCTTAGCCCTTTCCAGCTTCTAGAAGCTACTGTGGTCCTCGGCTGAGGGCTCCTGCCTTTGTTTCCCAAGCCATCACTGTGGCGTCACCACGGCTTTGATTGACAGCTCTACCCATCGTCATACCTTCTCAGATTGATGCCTCCTCCTCTTTCACTTATAAGGATGCTTGTAGTAAACAGAAGCCATCTAGGTAATTCCAGTGCATCCCCTATCCCAAGATGCTTAATTTAATCACATGGCAAAGAGCTCTTTACCACGGGAGGTCACATAGTCACAGAAGACATAGACATCTTGAGGCCGGTATCCTACCTATTATAAACCATAAAACCACTGAAAACAGGATGCCCTGTGTATTCAGTGTTTTCATCAGAAGTGCTGAAAGAATGCTTGTTGATTGAGTACCTGAGGGTGCTAGCTCACAAGGTCTCCCCTGGGAGACAGAGGCTGTGGAAGGGACACTGTATACAGTCTTCCTCAGGCAGAGGGCTACAGATCTGTGTTGTCCCCCAGCTTGTCTCAGCTGGAAGTGACAAACATTTCACAATGACGGGAGACATTTTTGATTCCCAGAGATGCTGTTAACCACTCTGAGCTGCATCGAAGATGCACCCAGCTGAAAACACTCGTGGGTGTGGAGGTTGCACATGCTGATGCAAAGCTAGGATGAGTGACTGGGAAGTCCCAGGAAGGGTCTGTGCACTTGGATGGGTTCTAAACAACTCTGCTTTGCAACATGCTGAGCTTGCTTGGGTCAAACCTAAGTGCTTAGCTCTCCGTGTTGAAACCTCATTCCTCTCCTGCCCTGTCCTCTGGAGTCTAAGCTGTCCTTTCTACCCTGCCATGATGATCTCACCTCTCCCTCATTTTCACTCTCCTTCATGGCAACTCTCAGGGAGTAACAGATTCACGGCAAGCCTCAATTTGTGGTGAGGAGAGCTAAGGAGTTGATTAAGTGATCAATTATTTTGTTTGTTGACCCAGCCCGTGTTTGTAGAAGTCAAATCAACTATGCCACAGGCACAGGGTGGGTTTTGGTGTCTGACAGTTGTGTTAACTTACAAAGCTTATAGTCTTTGGGGAATACAGACATGAAGTGGTTAAATTTCTCTCCATTATTTAATTTCAGTTGTGAGAGGTGCTTGGGGCTGGGGAAACTGTTAGTCACACCAGTGAAGGTTACAAAAAAGTGAGTTTTGGGCCTGGAGCTGGTTAGACATGAACTGGATATAGGTTCTTCCCTGGGTCCTGGGAGTGGACCAAGCTGAGCTTACTGCTGCTAGACCCTGGCATCTGAGGTAGAAGCTTTTGCTAAGGAGAGCAGCAGTGTTGGGGGCTGTGTAAATCAAGATGACCTCTGCTAGGCTTTGAGGGCTCTGTAGAAAGGTTACCTCAAACTATGATTCCTGGGCAGTTTGTTCAGCTGCTGTCAATGTAGCTTCCTGGAAAGGCTTCTGGCTGGGAGGGGCTGGAGCAGCAAGTGCTTGGAAAGTCAGAGCAGGAGAGGTGCAGCTAAGGGTTGTGTGTGGTTGAACAGCCCAGGGAAGCCAGGAATGAGCATGCTCTTAACCTCCTACGTGTAGTGGAAGCTGGCTGTGTGGCTGTAACTGTGTCTTAGCTCTGGTGACAGATCAGAGCCTGTCTCTCTGCTACTTGTGAGTCCATCATAGTAACTTGTGGACCTGGTGGGTACTCCAGACACAAGAGAACCTCAAGTGTCCCAAAAGTTTAGAATGTTGTGGGCTGGACTGTCTGTCACTTGAGTCTGAATGTTGAAACCCCAGTCCTATGATATATCAGCCTGACCCCAGAAATAGGGCAGGTGCAGATATCATGAGTTCTCATGGATCATTCAAGTGTGGGGGTAAGGTCCCTGACCTAATATGACTGATATCTTTATAAAAGAAGAAACACGAGATGCCACATAAAGATGGTGGCCGTGCTGCCCCAAGCAAGCCAAAGACCTATCAGCAGGAAAGAGGCACAGAGGCATCCTTCCCTGGAGCCTTTAGGGTGACTTTAGCCCATGGACTTCATCTCCAATTTGGAGCTTTTAGACACTACGAGAGTCAGTGTTTATTCGTGTGTGATACTTCTTTTCAACATCTGTAGACTGTTACCTTCTGGGAATTTTGTGTTCAAGGTAGTGGCCCTGACAGGCTCTGGTGCACGTGTGTGTGTGTGTGTGTGTGTGTGTGTGTGTGTGTGTTATATGATGTGCACATGTACATCTGCTCTCAGATGTTAATGGAAGCTGAGCCCCACCCCCACAAACCCAAACCCAGGGGAGTGACAGAATTCTTCCTTTGGCTAAGCTTCTGCAGGCAGCCTAGGAAAAGGCTTGGTAGGACCATCATTTCTTTCTGTTCCTACAACCTAAATGTGCAAATCAAAGAGCCAGGTCTTGCTGGGATGGATTTCAAGGGTTCATTGTGTGGGGGGTGACAGAAGGGAAGCTCTGCTGGTGGATAGGAGCCAGGTGCATCTGAAAGGGGCCTGCCCTGTTCCCTGTTCCCTGCATGGTGGCTACAGCCCCTACAGACAGACATCCTGGTTCAGGTTAACTTTTAACCAGTGGGCTCCGGTCCTCAGCTGGTGGGTCTGGGCTTCCTGCAGGCCCGGAGCAGCCTGACTTTTCTGCTCTTGTCTCTACTGAGGCAGGGTCTCTGATGAATTAGCCACACACCCCCACCCAGAGCCCTGCCACCATGTTGAATGCTGGTGTCCCTAGCAAAGATGAATGGATCCTACTAATGAGCTGGAGGCATCGGCACTGTGACCCTTGACCCCACGCACTCGGAGCCAGCGGTCTGGGGGCTGGCTGCCCTGAGCCTGCTTAATGTCTCGGGCTGGCCTCTGAAAGAAGAACACATTTATTGCTACTTAGAGAGAATTGATCTAATTGGGACGGAAACATTGTGCTGATGGAACATGGGATTTTTATGAGGAAGGTAACTCAAGTTCAGCTAAGGCATCCCTGAAGGGAGGGGCAGAAGTGAGTTTCCAGGGATTTTGGCCCCAAAACTCCTTCTAGTAGATGCTGAGTATCTAGACCCATCTGGATTTGAATTCGGGTGGTGCTGGTCATGGAATCTGTATCCTGGGAACATTTGACAGTTTGGTTGTTTAACTGTAAAACATGGGGTGGGGGTGGGGGATAGTTAATTCCAGCATTGATGCAGCATTTCTGGGTCCAGGGAGCTGACTGACATTCTACACGCCTCAAGGCTTCGGGCCTGCTCTCAGCAGGAGGCTGAGTCCAACAGGCCTTGCTTGTGCCAAGAGGGCAAGTGGTTTCAGTTGATTTGGCCAAGTCCTCTGTGATTCCTTAAGCATCCAGCCAAATCTTTGTTGGATACAACTAGGGTGATTCATGTGCTAGCTATTTTTAGACAGAGCTCAGTGTCTAACTGGGGGAATGGTGGAGGGTGCATCCCCTTGTCAGCCTCAGAATCACCCTTGGCTGCCGAGTCACTATCTCTTACTATAATCAAGTTTGTTTAAGATTGCCTAGCTCTTCCTAAACTTCCCTCGACCTCATCCCACTGTTCTGGCCTCCATACAGGCTGTCATGGTGACTGACTGCTCTGGCAGGGGAAGGCTCTCTTCTCTTTCCTTGCTTGTTTTATTCAGCCCTGGCTAAACCTCTATAGCCTTTCTCCAAACCAGTCCCTGCTCAGAGCCCGTTCACCCTGCACACGGATATGTCACCAACAAGTAGGGTACACCTTGAATCAGGCCACTCATTCCTCTGTGCAAAACTTTTGTCTGGCTCCCCAGAGCTTCATGCTGCCCGAACTGTCACAGCAGGCTCATGGATGGGGTAAACATATCACAGGGACATCTCATCCATGAGAAGTTGTAAATCACATGGGTACCCGTGTGTTACTTATTCATCTCATTGCTTTGACTGAATATCCCACAAAGAGCAACTTAAAGAAGGGAGAATTTGTATTGACTCACAGCTAGAGGGCACAAATCCTTCAAGGGAGCAAGGGACAGTGGCAGGAGCTTGAGGCAGCTGGTCACATGGCATCCACAGTCAGGATGCAGAGAGACCATGGTTTGTGCTCACACAGAGTTCTTTTTTTATACAGTTTAGGACCAAAACCAATAGGACGGTGCTAGGCACATTCAAGGTGAGTCTTCCCATCAGGTAACCTAGTCTAGAAACCCCTTCAAAGACTTGCTTGAAGCCTTGCCTCTTTGGTGACTTTAGATTCTTTCAAATTGATGATATTAAACATCACATCTAGTCAAGAGGCACAAATTAGGACCATGCTGGAAACGTGGGGTACGTGGTCATTCTATCCATCATGGGCTGACCTTTGTCACGTATGCAGCCACTTGTCACAGTGCCTCTCTTGCTTCTGCAAGTCCTTGATGCTGGACCACTTCATTCACCTATGCCTTAGTACATACATGTCTCTCTAGCTGGGATAAATGCTCTCTGCCTCCGGTTTGGCCAGGGTTCTTTCCTTCCGGACCTGGATGAGTGGTCGTCTTTGCAGTTTTCTTCCTACCTCCCACTGACCCTGAAAGCTGTCCCTTTCTGCTTGTTTACTGTCAGTGCTTATCGAATATCTCAGGATAGACTGGTAAAAAGAAACATATGTTACCTGACATTTTTTGTGCATCAGGATTTGGGGTTAGACTGTGTGTTTTTGTCTCAGGCTTTATCAGGAGGCTGTGGCAAAGTGTGAGGCTGGAGGATTTCAAGATGGCGTCCTTTCAGGAGCGGCAGGAAGGCGTGGTTTTTGGCGGGAAGCCTCTGCTCAGCTCCATGGGGTCCTTTTCTTAGGGATGCGTGAGTATCCTCATGACATGACAGTTTTCCCTCAGATAAGTGGCCTAAAGGGATGCAAAGAGGAGGCTGGGGTACCTTTCTGATTGTGCTAGTGGGTATGCCCTGGGGAATGTGCTGGCTCTGTCTCATACTGGTAGAATCCTGTAGGATGTGTAACCATATGTTTGTTAGAAGCCAGTCAGTAAAGTGAGTTCAACCCAGACTCAAATTAGGTTCCACCTTCAGAGGGAAGAATGTTTGTGGAAACTGTTTAAAATGGCCACTCAGGATGGTCTGCAGGATGCTTGCATGTGACTTACCCATGCAATATTAAACATGAGCAGAGTGCCAGGTCTCACCTTGGCAGGTTGAGCCAGAGTTGGCCAGTGATGGGGCTGGAAGGAAGGTGAATGGGGATCAGGAATCTGTGTTTCTGTCCCAGTCTCCCTGGTTTTTGAGAACCATTGTTTTCAGAGACTGGTCATTGGAAGCATGGTATTTATTTCTCTGGGTTAGAGTCATGGCATGCCCACCTACCACAGATTGGGTAGTATACCAGTGACCTAAGCTGGCTATGTCTCAGCTTCTTTATTTGGGGAATGGGGTTAATAATACCTCAGTGATGTTCTTAAGCTCAAGGAGTAAATTTGTGAAGAGTCTAGAAATGTTTGTTCAATTAAAAAGGTAACAAAGATAAGAACCTGAAAAAGAAGCTCATTTAAATCATCTCATTATTTTTCTATTTTCCACCTTAAGTAGAAGCTTCTGGAAGGCATCTCTATTCACACAGTTCCTCATCTTTAACAGTGAGTGCTCTGGCTGTGTTTGTGGAGTGACTATTGGTGGTTTTCAAATAACATGTCTTCTATCACAGAATCACCCAGAGGGCTTCTTAGGAAGTGTCAGTCAAAGAGTTTTCTATATTCTAGGCCAGCAGACTCTTCCCCAGGAGGCCTTCAGGACCAGTCAAGGTTGAGAATGGCAAGGGTGAGCCAGTGAAGCAGAGGCTTTGCCAGGGAGCTTAGTCAGGCTTTGGTTTGGATGAGGCTTTCTGTGAATAGAGTGGTTGGGTTCAGGCCTCCCATCCACTGAGACACTAAGAACTTTTTTCAGTACAAACTTGGACCTGGTGGCCAACAAAAGATTTTTGCCATGTTCCTGAGTCAGCTGGCAAGTACTGCCTGAGTGTGGAATTGTGTTGAAAGAAATGACCCAAATTCTCATTGTGAGTAGACATCACAAGTGGGTTAGAGTAATCTAAGATGAATTGTTTTTAACTGTGATGGGGGGGGGACCACCAAAGTCAAGAATTGAATTGTTATTGTCATTAGCCTGGAGAGCTCACTGAGGTAGGATGCTCAGACCCTGACTAGCAGGCTGCTTCTCAGTGTGAAAAGTGAGGAAGAGACAGGCTGTTCTGGCTTCTGTGGGTATCCTCTTGGAGGTCCTGCACTGAGGCCCTTACCAGAAGGGCCCTGTGGCTTTGTGCACATTCATAGCTGCTGATGCTTCTTCTGCCCTCAGCAGAGTGTGAACATTCAGAAGACTGCTCAGGTTGGTGGATGGAGAGTTGATCTGTGGTAGCTGGAGAGGAGGCAGGAAGATAAACAGGGATGGAAGTGATAAGGACAGAAGCAGCTAGATCTGAGGTGAGTGGGGACCTGCAGATGTGAGGAGTAGGGACCAAAGTGGGGGGGAGAGACAGAGAGAGAGAGAGAGAGAGAGAGAGAGAGAGAGAGAGAGAGACAGAGAGAGAGAGACAGAGAGAGAGAGAGAGAGACAGAGAGAGAGAGAGACAGAGAGAGACAGAGAGAGAGAGACAGAGAGAGACAGAGAGAGACAGAGAGAGACAGAGAGAGAGAGAGAGAGAAACACAGAAAGACAGAAAGAAACAGAGAGATAGAGAGACAGACACCCAGAGACAGATATATATAGAGACAGAGAAACAGAGAAATAGAGAGACAGAGAGATAGACAGAGAGAGGAATGGAGACAGAGAGAAACAGAGAGACAGGGAGACAACCAGATAGAGAAACACAGAGAGAAACAGAAAGAAGAATCCAGAAGGGTTCCTTGGTATTTTTCCCAGCAACTGGATGGAAGATATGATACTGTTTTCTAAGACAGGAGACATGAAAATCAAGAGTTTTCTTCTGTGGCAGGGGAGATAGCTCAGTCAGTAAAGAGCTGGCTATGTAACCACAAAGATCTGAGTTTGCTTTCTAGTATCCACAGAAATAAGCTGGACATGATAACATGGGTTTGTAATCCTAGCACTGGTGATTCAGAGACAAACGAATCCCTGGGGTTTGATGGCCAAACAGCCTAGCCTGCTTGGTGAGTTTCAGGCCAACAAGAGACCCTGTCTTAAAAAACAATGTGGGTGGCACCCGAGAAATGAGAGTCAAGGCTGTTCTCTGGCTTCCATGTATATCTGCATATACATGTGTCCAATCACATACTCCTGCGCACACACACTTTTCTGGCTTCTATGTATATCTGCATATACATGTGTCCAATCACATACTCCTGAGCACACACACTTTCTTTTATCCACGTTAACTTTGAGATCCATTTTGGAAAACTACACAAAGAAGCTTGGAGGGAGTTCACTGGAGAGGGCTCAGGACTGAAGACTAAAAAGATGAGACTTTTTGAGAGATGCAGTAGGTGCTTTTGTCATTGTGTGAATATGAGATCATTCTGGTGGTACCACCCAGGCTATATGGCATACTGCACTGTTGACCAAGATGCTGTTACCTAGTAGGCAACCATTTTGATGCTATTTCAACCTTGGTAATAGATGGGATTATTTAGAGAGGAAGAGGAACAGGAGGCCCAAGGTAAAGCCCTGGGGGCTCCAGCACTTGGAAGTTACAAAGTGGAAGAGAGGGAGATGCAAAGATGAGCAGCCAATTAGAAATAGGAGGAGAATCAGGGCTGTGTCATGGAAGACACAAAAAAGAAGAGGTTGCAAAGTCAGACAGCATCCGGCCAAATGCAGCCCAGAGTTAAGGGAGAGTCTGGAGGGAGGGATGAGCCTGAGGATTGAGTCAGGATCTCCTCCTGAGTCCCCTTCCTGGGGCATCACCACAGCTGCAGCTTCTGCAGATGAGGCTTTGACAGCAGAAGCTTGTCTGGGAGGTGATCCCAGGATGTCCATGCAGAAGGTGGGAACAGGAAGTGAAGGGAGCTAACCGAGTGCTGACTAGTGGACCTTAGCTACGACAAGGTGGGGTACAGTCCTGCTGGGGACCCAGGGAAGACAGCAGAGCATGTACTTCTGTGTTATCTAGGCGGAGGGACAAGGAAGCTGGGGTTTTCCTGTCTGGACTCATCACTGCCATTGTTGGAGACTGTTCTCTGGAGCTTCTTGGTCCCAATATTCCTGCAGCCAGAGGAGCTGTCAGCAGGGACGTGGGTGCTGAGGATAAGCTTCCTATGGGTGGGTAGATGGGTAGAGGAGAAAGAGGCAGGACACAGGCTCAAGGGCCAACACAACACTTTAGACAAAGTGAGCTGTCTTTGGCTAGTAAACAGAGGGTGGCTGATCAAAGCTGTGTGCGGGACCAATTCCAAGTCCTCCAGGTGGGTCCTCATCACTGGTTCATCCCAGGCTGTATCTGTCCCTAGATCCATGAATCCTCCCCCAGAGAAGGGCTGTGGGAGGGAGAAGCTTGCTGGTGTGAGAGTGCCAGGCTGGTGGACGTTGGCTCTCCCCCAAATGAGAGTCTGCTTGAGTGCTGAAGTGGGGATGAAAAATGAGCAGCCTCCCATGCATTAAATATTTAATATTCTCTCCCTGGGAGGTGTCAGAGAAAGGACCTTATAATAAATACTGCACAGGACAATTCTATCATGGAGCTCGTCAGTTAATGGCCTTGTTTCCTCTGACAGAAATGTTATGGATGCTGTTGTCTGTGTTCGGAGGGTGACAGGCCAGGATTCAGCTAGCAAGGAAGTTCTGCAGTTGGCTAGCTTTTACCCCATGGTTACAGAATGACAGGGGAGAAAGACTCATATCACAAACTCACAAACTCGATAGTTGCAAGGCCCTGCTCTAAGTGTTCCATGGGTTTCAGTGACAGAGTCCCCTCTCTTGCAACAGTGACAATTTCTACAGTATAGGTAGGGCAACCTGCAAAGAGCTCTTCACAATGATGGTAATTGGAGAAGATGGTGTATGAAGCCAGGCAGGCTGGCCCCCAGTCTGGCCCTCTGCTGGGCCCCTGTGGGGTGGATTCCAGCTCCATCACTTATTAGCTGTGTGACAAGACAGTGTGGCTCAGTGTCTGTGAGCTCCGGCTGCTGTGTATGTAAAGATGAGTTGGTACCAGTCTTGTCTCAGGGAGATTATGGGGTTTAGATGAGAAATCACAGGTAAAGCTTTGTCTCCCCTCATCAGTAAAAGTTAGGCCCTGTCAGCACTTGAGTTTGTGTGACCTTATGGCAAGCTCATTGACCTCTCTGAATATTGGTTTTCTTATCTGTGACTGAAATTAAAAGTCTCCTGGGGATACCTGCAGAGAGCAGGTTCTATCTTTGGATTTGAGCTAAGCGTCGAGTATTTTGTTAGGTTCTAGGGTCTGTGGATGTACTCTGGGGCCCAAGTATGAATGAAGGGGTCCCAGCACACTTGGCAGGCTGAGCTTGAGCCTGGAAATTCCCACAAGCCCCACTGTGACAATACTGAGCCAGGAAGTTGAGTGTCCTTCATGGGGTAGTCTTGAGAGCAGGTGTCAGTGTGCCTTAGCAGACCTCTGTTCTCTGGAGGACCATCTGCCCTGAGCCTCCTGCGGGATGCTTTACATTCCTTGAGTGACAGCTGAACTGACATGGCAGGTTCTGTGAAGTGAGAATTCAACATTCTGCATATCTCAACAGACAGTACCAGTGCCTGTGCCCCCACTGTGCTGAGCAGTTCTGGACAACTTCCGGATGCTCAGGCCTGATGTTCTTCCCCTAAATGCTACAAAGTATGGCTGTTTTAAGAGACCAGCTCTCGAGGACATGCATGGCTGCCAGCTGCCCCCTCTGGTACAGAATGAGAGGACAGTATGGGGGAGGTGAGGTCTAGCCTATAGCTGAACTCAGAACTGCCCGTTCCTCCAGCACTTTAAGTCAGGATCGCTCTGACCATAGTGTTTCAAAAGGTCATTTCAAAGGTCTTGAGTTCTGGGAAGGGGTCCTCCTCCTGTGGGTTGGGTCTCATTACCATCCTGTTTCACACCTCTGGAGCTGGAGTTGGGAAGAAGGAGGGAGGGAGCAGGGAGGAATGAAGAGTGCATGGTCAGCAGGCTCTTTATGGATGGCCTAGGGAATGGAAAGCGAAGGGAACCTCTGTGCTACCCAGCAGCCCCATGCTCCAGACTTGGCCTGCCTGGGAGAACTGGGATGTGCTCAGCTAATTTATATTAATTCAAGCCCATTAATGATGAGCTATTGCCTCTCTTTTCTCTCTTCCCCTTTGCAGCAAGAGCACAGCACTGATTCAGGTATGGAATTTTGTTGGCTCTTGGATGATAAACCCTAAATAGGATTCCGAGACAGCAACAGCAGCTCCCAATTCTCATCCTATCCCCTCTTCTCCCCACCCTGACACACATCCCAGAGTCTTTTACTTCTGGGCCCTACTAGCCCTTTTCCTGATGAGGAAGAGCCCAAGTCAGCTGAAAACAGTCCTGTGCTCATGCGAAGGTGAGAGGCGTCCTCAGATGCATTTGCCACAGCCACATAATCAGCCTTGAGAACAACATGTTCCAGCCATCCCACACTCCCCTTTATAGCCTGTATTACTGACCTAAGGGAATGTCATGGTGGTCTTACAAAATCAAGGTAGGGCTGATGGAATGGTCATCATTTTACAGAGGAAGCAAGAGAGGCCCAGAGAGAGTCAAACTGATCACATGAGAGTTAGCAGCCTCTTGTTTTTCTCTCCTCTTCTCTCCTCTCCTCCTCTCCTCCCCTCTCCCCTCCGCCTCTGCCCTCCCCTCTCCCCATCATGGCACTGGGGATAAAGCCCAGGGCCTTCTGAATGCTAGGAAAGCACTGAGCTACACCCCTAGCCTTTAGCATGCAGCCCCTATTGCATGCCTTACCCAGTCTATTTACCCCATATAGAGAGGGCAACAAAAGAAAAGGTTCTGTGCAAGTCTGGCCTGCTGAATCAGTGAGTTTATTGGGGTTACTTATAAGAGCAGAGCGACTCAGAAAGCTACATTGTTGAAACACTTGCTGTGACTTATACAGCTACAGCACTGAGCAGTTTCTCTGTTGTCAGCTGTCTATTGTTTATTGTTGGGTGACTGGAACTCAGGAAAGGGAGGGGTCTCCTGAGTCTCTTGAGCTTCCCCACTCACTGATTTCTGGCTTCAAGACAGAGACGGTGGTGTACAACTCAGAAGGAACAACCATGTTCTACCCTTTGTGTATTTGTGTGTATACGGTGTTGCATATATGCGATGTTTGCATGTATGTGTGTGTGTGTGTGTGTGTGCGTGTGCGTGTGCAGGTGCACATGCATCTGTGTGTGCATGCATGCAGGGGTCCGAGGTCAACACCAGGTGTCTTCCTTGATAATTCTCCACTTTCTATTTTCAGAAAAAGCTTGTATAATAATTATTATTGAATCGCACAATGAATTACTCTATACATATTATAAAGAGTGGTATAAATCTGTATGTTAAAATGGGAAAATGTTCCAAAACACAATTATGTGAAAATTTGGCAAACTGCAGAACAGAATGTAAAGGGAAATTGGGAATTTATTTTCTAAATAAAATTTCAATTTGAGGAAGATCTGGAGAAGGGCAGAGAGAATTTTCTATACACAAGACTTAATTCCTCCTATTAACATCTTCTGTTACTAAAACAGAGCTTCTGACAACTTTCTTGTGTAGCATTTTGTTTGAAGAATGCTTCTTGTCAAACATTCAAGTACAATTTTGGGGGTGTCCTAGAAATGCCTGTCAAAATGTGCAAAATTACAGTTCTCTCCACCTTACTATTTGAGACAGGATATCTCACTGAACTTGGAGCTCACTACTTCTTCTAGGAAGCCCCAAGGATCTTCCTGTGTCTGCCTCCCCAATACTGAGGCTGAGCATGTGTGCTGCTGTACCTGGTTTTTTTTATGTGGGAGCTAAAGGTCTGAACTCAGACCCTCATGTTTCTGTAGTAAGCTCTCTACTGATGGAACTATTTTCTGACCTGTACTGTATGACTTAAAGTCACATGGGGAGACTTCTAATTATCTGGAAGTAACATTCTTTCCACATAAGGGAGGATGCAGGCAGGACACAGGAATGCCTGTTTTGGGTAGTTTGTTTTCAGGCTGCCTGGGTAGAGGTCTACATTAGCTTAGGTGTAGCCCTCAGCAGAGCAGGTGCTCCTGAATACAGGGACTGTGAGGAGAAGTCACATAGACAGGGAGCTGGAGTCAAAAGGGAAGCGCCTCTCCTTTCCAGGCCTCAGTCTTTCAATCTACATGATGGGGATGAGAAGTGTGGGTCTCCTATGAGTGTCAGCAAGTCTGAATCTCCAGCTGTTTGTGTCTCAGCCCCCAGGGACGGTTGCTAAAGTGTCAGGAGTGACCCTGGGGGCTGCAGAGTCTGGCCCGAAAGCTTTTGCCCTGGCATGTCTCCACCTAGCTGCAGCAGCTCCTTTCCTGTTTCTGCCTTTGGCTCTGATGGAAGACTTTGGGTGCGCCTGAAACACTCACACACAAGCTCACACAAATGATTTCCTTCCAGCATTAACATTTCTTTTTGAACCTCTGTGAAGCTTTTCTCCAAAGTAATGGATTTTCCCCCCACCCTCAAATGTATTCAAATCTGGCCTCAGTCAAGTCAGAAGATTCCTATCGGCCCAGCAGGGCTTCCCTCCTGTTTCTGCAAAAATCAGCAGCCTTTTTATTTTCCCCTCAGATCTCTGGGTAAAAGGGAAGCTTGCTTTGCGAGAGTTTCACTGGGATGGACAGACAGACAGACTCGGTGTGGCTGGGTCTTTGATAGACAAGAACACAAGATTTGACTTCAGGGGGCTCAGAAACTTCATCAGCCAAGGAGGGGGACCGAGAGAACAGGAAGGATCCTGCTGAAACAACCCTTTGAAACCCCGCCCCCTCCCAAGGATGTTTGATGTGCTTGTTGCCTTTTAGACTAAGCTGTACCTTTGGCATCAAAACTACCTTTTGAAAAAAAAAAATTAGCTGTATTTTTAGGGCACAGAAAGTATAAATTTAATATTAAGTCTTAATGGGGAAAGTCTTTGAAAAGGTATTTCTGGGCCTGGGGTCATTTAAATACCCCCCCTGATCTAGCAATAAAGTTCTTCTGTCCATAACGCCCTTTTAATTCTTAATCCTCCTGTTTCCCAATCCTGGGCCTCTGTGATGGCAGGTCAGGGCATGGTGTTCCATGGGGGGCTGTGGCTTCCAGCAAATGGACACCCCCTGCCCCGCTTTTAAAATACCTGTCAGTTTCAGAGCTTTACTTGGTGTTTAAAGGGGGTACTTCAGGCTGGCAGAGGAGGTGGCCACAGGCTTGTTGGTATTGGAAGCTGGGTGTGCAGTCTGGTTGCCTCAGAGAGGATGGGGTACTCAAGGTCTAGAAGGACTTCAGGGAGAGATGGAGAAGGGGACGCTGATGGATCCTGAACCACCTGGGGCCCAGGGACTTGCCCCATGTGGCTCAGGCTTCTCACTAAGATCTCCAATGAATTGCTAAGTTCTTCCTTTGGACCCATCCCCTCCCTGGAGCAAGATGGCTAGTACCAAGGACAGCTCTGTCCATTCTCTTCCAGCTCTGATTGGTGTCTTGGAGTTGAGGGAGACTTTGCAGCTAGGAAGACCTCGAAGTCAAACGTGGCTTAAATTCCTGGGAAAGAATACCATGCCTCTGTAAATCCAGCCTTCAGACAGGACAACCTTTATATGTGGAAGGACTCACAGATTTCCTGCCTGGGTGTGTGGGGACACTCATTGAGAACCCTGCAGTTGGACTATGTGGTTCAGTGTGGTTAGCAGACTCCTCCACTCCTGTGGCTTGGCCACCTCAAATACCATCATGTCTGGTCTAAATGATCACTTCCTCACCGACAGCAACCCATTCCTCTCTTGGCTTTGACTGAACGTTTCTCAGTGCTGTTCTCCATGTATCAACCCTGACATACCACCTCCCATGGCTCCACCTCCCATGGCTCCACCTCCCATGGCTTACCATCTCTTTTGGAATAAAGTCACCTCCACCTGGACAGTGAGGTTTCAACCAGCCCACCCTGCTTCCTTCCTTTGCCATGCCTTACCACACCTTTGCACTTTCTGTTCTATCTGCCCATGTGCTTTTTTTGCCTGGCAAATGCCTGCTCCTTGACCAAATCCTCCCTGATTTGCCAGGTGCTGACTTATGACACTGGCTTTAAATATGTCTCACATGTCTTTAGATATGATAGCTTCTTGCTATATGGCTTTTTGTATCTGTCTCTTTCTAAGATCTTTAGAGATAGAGCCGGGGTATTATTATTATTATTATTATTATTATTATTATTATTATTATTATTATTATTACTTTTTTTGAGACAAGAGTTTTTCTGAGTAGTTTTGGCTGTCTTGGAATTCACAATGTAGACCAGGCTGGTCTCGAACTCACAGAGAACTGCCAGCCTCTGCCTCTTAAGTGCTGAGGTTAAAGGCATGCGCCACCACTGCCTGGTGGTCTTATTCATCTTTGCATTTTTGTTACCTAGCCTCCTTCTCTCACCTTCAATAAATATTATGTAATTTTGCTTTCCTGGTGAAGAAGCTAAAGCCCGGAGACCTTGAGTAACTTTTTAGAGATCACACAGCTTGGAAGTTGGGTACCCCGAGAAACAGGGGTTTCTATATGAGAAAAGAAGGTTCTTAGGACTCCCAGACCATTTGAAGCCAGAGCTAGTGAGTTCAGGTGGTCTGCTGGCAGGCAAACCCTTTCATTATTGGATATCTTCTTGGCAAGGAAGACTGTGTTTTGGGTTGGCGATGTCCTAGATCTGGCTGGGTGGAGTTGGGATCTCTGAGGCTGAGGGAAGAAGAAGCTCTTGATTGAGCAGCAGAAGGGGGCTTCCTGGGACATCTTCCAGGTCCCTCAATACTGCCCATGCCTAGTTCAGAGAAGGTAGAGAAAGAGGAAGTGCCAGCTCATGACTCCCACTGGCTCCCCCATCTGCCCCAAGGCATTAGCCCTTTATGACTTCATATTAATCTGCAGGCACTTATTGCTCTGCAAGGCTGTTTTGACAAAAGTTCATTATCAAGACTGCTAAATGCTTTTAAAGCATTGATTGGGCGAATTATTACATCACTGGGGTAGACACTGTGTTTGAAGATGGATGGTGTTGCTCAGACCATTTGAAATTTTCCTTCTTTTAATTGGATCGATCCCTAGAATAAACGAAGTTTAATTGAATTTTGAGGAAAATTGAGCAGTTGTTTGTGAGTCTCTGTCGATAAGCATTATTTCAATTACATGGTGATAAGTGAGTGGGGGGAGGGGTAGTGGAAGGTTGGGCTGGGGGAGGTTTCTGTCTGCTGCACTGCAGACTGGGTGAGTGTTTCCCCGAAGTCAATTCCATCTCTAGTTCTGCTCATTCAGGAAATATTTACTGAGAGTTGATTTTCTGGATGAGCCACGCAGTAGGCCAACACCTTTGCTGGTGGCCAAATTCATTCGGGTCACACTACCAGAGTCCAGAAAGGCAAGCTCTCTACTTCTTATACCTGTATGTGAATTCTGACTCATTGATGATTTTGTTCCAGTTAAAGATTGCATGCATTCTCCAAGGCTCAGTTTGTTCCTTTATCAATGGAGGTACAACAGCCTCTAAGTCAAAACAACACGAAGATGTTATCACCCAGCTATACTGGAAGGCAGTGCAGATCTAGTCTAGTCTAGGCCAGAAGAGAAACAGGTCTGACTGAAGATCACATGATGATGGAAGATCTTACAGTCATTACTGAGTTATCTCTGTCTCTCTGTCTCTCTGTCTCTGTCTCTGTCTCTCTCTCCAAGGTCTCACTGTATAGTTCAGGCTGTACATAGAGGTGGCCACATGTCCGTTGAGTGTGAGATTGTGAGATGCATAGACTATTGCTGGTGCATGAGCAGAAGAGCTTCTAGCTCTTCAGCAAAGGGCGATCACAGATGAGCTTGGGACCAAACTCACAGCTAAAGAGCTCATTCCCTGCTCCATTTGATCAGTTTTTCTTCAGTCTTTCTTGGAGTCCCTGGCAGGTCAACGTGAAAGTGCCCTGTGCTCTCTGCTTCCTGGGGGCATTATGGAAAGGCAGCAGCAGTAGTCGACCCTACTGAGATTGGCTGAGGGTCTCCAGATCCTTCAGAGCAGAGCCTGCATGAGCCAGATGAGTCTTCCTCAAGGCTTCCTTCCTGTGTAACCAAGGTTCAGAGTGTAACTGAGAGTAGCCTGAGACCCTCAGCTGGGGTTAATTGCCCCCTTGTGAACATTTGGCAGTGTTTAGAAACATTCCCAATGATTAAAACTGGAAAGTAGCATTTCTTTTCTTTTCTTTTCTTTTCTTTTCTTTTCTTTCTTTCTTTCTTTCTTTCTTTCTTTTTTTTTTGGTTTTTCGAGACAGGGTTTCTCTGCATAGCCCTGGCTGTCCAGGAACTCACTCTGTAGACCAGGCTGGCCTCGAACTCAGAAATCTGCCTGCCTCTGCCTCTCGAGTGCTGGGATTAAAGGCATGCTCCACCACTGCCTGGCAGAAAGTATTATTTCTAATATGTAGTGGGTCGATGCCACGGATGCTATTATTCTTCAGTGCAGAGTATAAAGAGCATCCCAAACAAAGAATTACTGAGTCAGTAGGGTTGAGTCTAAGTTAGGTTTCCTGGGCGATCCTGGGCAGTGGACGTTGGCCCTAGTACACACTAGTGCATGGCAAAGTTGGAGTTCTGCCTTTCACAAGCCAAGGGAATCTTCTTACCCAAACTGTACCATCTTAGAGACTTGATCCCTGGCTTATCCCATTTTTGCTTTGTCTCTCCCGAGCTATGCTTCCTGACGTTAGGGAGTGCCACTGTCCTAGTTAAGGGCCTCAAGACTGCGTGTGCTTCAGGGTGGTCTCTAGGACTTCAAGTTTGTCCAGGCTACATACTCAGCCCTATCTTCTCATGAGCTAAGTACTTGGATACCTCACACCCTGTGTGATATGGTATGATGTTGATAGTTCCTTTGCTGGTCACTAATTGTGATTAATAAAATAAAACACCATATTGCTACCAAGGCTGCATTGCAGTTAAAATCACTAAAATCAAGTCCATTTCCATTTATATAAGTTTGTGAAACAAACTCATTGGAAACAAAGGTGTTCCTAGGTCGTGAATCCAGAAGGTGGCAAACAGCCATGGTGTCTTCTTATTCCTGGGGATTTCTTAAAAATGCCTTCTGGACTGCCTGAGGTACCTTCCAAGCAGATTCCATCTCTCCTGGTCACTCATCAGGAGAGATGGGATTTGGAAGAGTACAGGCTGCACTGTGTGTGTGTGTGTGTGTGTGTGTGTGTGTGTGTGTGTGTGTTCACAGCCACCTGGCCAGAGGATCAAATGAACTGGAAGTCAGGCCATTCCCATGTTCAGATGTGTGCATCCACACTTCTTCTAGAGGACTGGGGTGTCTCACCACACACAGTCTTATCCACCCTCCTAAGCCCTTTGTTTTCTTCCCCTCTATCCAGCAGAGTGTCCCCCTTTGCCTCGAGTAACATGTGTCTGTGCATGGATCCCCTCCCCCATTTTGAGATAGAAGAAATTGCAACCCACACCTGTGAGCCTAATGTATCCTCCCTGGATTCAACTCGAACATGAACTTTCTCTGGAGAGTCTTTCTTTCATCTGGGACTCCCGTGTTGTTGCTGAGTTTTCTCAAAGCTCCAAGTCCACACTGCTACAGAGTCTGATTGTGCTGGGGAGAGTGCGTGGTTATTCATTTACATAACCCACATAAAACCAATGCCCCATGATCAAAGGAATTTAGAACAACTTAAATTATTTATTGAAATCTCTCAAAGAATGTTAAAGACCTAAATATGAATTCACAGCAGAGTTTCTTGAGCCCCCCCCCACGCGCGCCCTCTTCCTCTATCTCTGCTTAGAACTTGCTTGTTTTTTTTCTTATAATGCACTAAAAAGCTCTCAGGATGAAGCCACTAATACCTCTCGGCTCCCTTTCTCCTCTCTTCCCCTCAACTTCTTCCCTCCCAAATGCAAGCTAAAAAACAAAATGGCAGGCTAATTACTAGAAGACTCTGGATCTTGAGGGGATGGGGGCAGAGAAAGAGGAAGCAGATAAAAGATAAATGCATGCGTTGTGGGGTGCAAATACCTGTTACTCCATAGTCTTTCCTGTATTGCTTTCTGGTCTTCACTGATATCCCCCTGGGCTTCAAGCCCCATGTTAATTTCTCTACTCTTTTCACTCAGAGGCAGGGAAGCATCGCATTAGGTGTGGAAAGACACGCATGAGCATGCGCATTCGCATACGGAGCTTAGACCATGTGGGCCCCTGCTGAGGGACAAGGGGAGTGCCTCAGTGTGTGGTCTGAGAGTGTTACCTTCTCTCTCCATTGGGTCTTCATCGTTGAAGTTGTTTTATTCCCCCCTCCCCCTTCGGCTCACATTGATTTGCTTTTGGTTTTCATGTGTAAATGGAGAAGTTATTTTTTTACATGTTCTCCGCATTTTGAAACAGATTTTTAATTATACATCTCAATGTTTGTAATGCGAACATATGAGCAGCTATCAAAAGTGCAGATAAAAGCACCACATTTGCGACTGTTTGTCACAATATTTACTTTTTGCAAAGCATTCTGGGGATATAGTCTAACAGGTCCACATTTTGGAAGCAGTTTCGGATTGTCTGCCAGTAGCACGGTCAGTGTTTCGAAAGCTGAGAAAAAGAGGGGTTAGGGTTTGTACTGTCATTGTTTGGGTGGGCGGGGTTTGGGATAGTTGCAATGCCTCTGCCTCTGCTGCCTGTACAGAGGGAACGGTGTTGGGGTTGACTTTTCAGAAAGGCTTCCAATAGGGCAAGCAGTGATGTCCCAGGGGTGGTGTGGGCCTGCCTGCCTTCCTCCCTCCTCTTGTCCCTTCCTCCATCTATAATATAGGACAGTTCTGCTCTATTCTCAGTACCCAGTCTGGAAACAGAAACGACTGCTTTGGGACAGAGCAGCTCTAAGTCACCACGAGATTAGATGGTACACAGGTGTATACAGTGGTGTGTACAGAGTAGAGACCTGAGGTATATTGGTTGGTTTTATGTCAACTTGATATAAGCTAGAGTTATCCAAAAGGAGGGAGCGTAAGGTGTGAACAAGCCTGTAGGACATCTTCTTAATTAGTGATTCATCGGGGCGGGGCCCCGCCCATTGTGGGTGTGGTCAACTCTGGGCTGGTATGCCTACATTCTATAAGCAAGCAGGCTAAGCAAGCCATGGGAGCAAGCCAATAAGCAGCACCCCTCCATGGCCTCTGCACTAGCTCCTGTCCTGCTTGAGTTTCTACCCTCACTGCCTTTGACCATCTGTGATATGGAACTGTGAGCGACATAAGCAGTTTCTACTCTGACTTGCTTTTGGTCATGGTGTTTGATTGCAGCGATAGAAACTCTAAGACATGAGACATAGCATCTTGTGCACAGAGTGATGGGAAGTCCCCAGGCCTTCCCTCTCCTAAGGAGAGAGGAGCAGTCCAGTTTCCTAAGATAGGGTTTTAAAGTCTGCCATTGTTTGCACAGTGGTCAGGGAAAAACTTTCTCCTCCATGTCCAGGTGGACACAACTGCCTGCTCCAGTGTGCTAGTCTTTGTTGCTCGATGCAGTGTGGATTTACAGGGGCAGGGTGATACTCTATTCTGTGATAGCTTTGGCTCAAACTAGATTTCTGTTCTGGAGTTCAGTTTAATAGCAACACAGAACAGCCAAATCCTAGATGTCTACAGACCTAGAAGTGATTTTTGTATGGTCCTAGGTTTGTCAAAGTGCTGTCTAGAGTGACTGTCTAATGTGTGTGTGTGTGCGCATGGGTGTGTGTTGTCTGACAGCCACAGGCTGGGTCAAAGACTGCATGCTTTTACATGTGTGTGTGTTTATGCATGTGTACACCTATGCATGAGCATGTGGAAGCCAGAAGACAACTTTGGGTGTTACTATTTAGGAGCCATACATAGTGATTTTTGGAGGTAGTCTGTCATTGGTTTGGAATTTCCTAAGCCCGTCTCTATCTCCCCAGCCAGAGTAAGACATCTACTTGCCTCTCCCAGCTGTGGGCTCTACATACAGAGCAGGGTCCAAACTCAAGGAGCCAGACAGTATTTCTCTCCTGTGTGGAGTCAGACATGGACCAGGCACTCGAAGAACAGGTATGCCCAATAGCTGAGGGCCATTTGGCCAGGCCACCTCCTAGTTGAATAACCTGTCACTGTAGCCCCTCTGATTTCCCAAGTTCATCTGCTGGGTGTCTGCACCTGCCACCTGCACCTAGTACCCCATCCCCCAAGGGCACCTCAGAAGCACAAGTCTGATTCTGGAAGTTCAGACAGCCCTCTCTGCCTGACACAAGCGAATTGTCAATACAGTTTGTGGGTTAGAGCACACATGTTCATTAGTTTGCAGTTCTGGAGGCAGAAGTCTGAAGTGCATGTTGCCGGGATGAAAAGGGACACATGCTCCTTCTCCAAGAATGTGCAGGGAATTTCAAGGGAAATGCGTGTGTCCTGAACGTTTCCAGCTTCTAAGGGTGACCCACATTCCTTGCTTCATGGTTTCTTCTTCCATTTTTAAAGCCAGTAGCACCTTCCTCCAGCCAGGATAACCCGTCTTGTGCGTGCACTAGGCCCCCTGGATAATTCAGGAAAATCTTCCTGTCTTGATGTTGTCAATCATTTGCCAAGTCCCCTTTATCACATTAGGTTCTGGTAGTCTGGATATGGACATCTTTGTGGGGGAATCATTCTGCCTACCACAGACTTCTTTGCTGGTTTCTGCCTCTTTGGATTCCTCCTTGAGAATCTCAAACGTTTAAGTCTCTGTCTTTCTTCCTACTGGGGTCTATCTATACCCCCTTTCTCCTTTCCCTCCTGAGTTTTCAAGACAAGGTGTCTCTGTGTAGCCCTGACTGTTCTGGAACTCGTTCTGTAGACCCGGCTGGCTTCAAACTCATAGATCTGCCTGCCTCTGCCTCCCAAGTGCTGGGATTAATTGTGTGGGCCACCATGCTGGGCTAGGTCTGTAACTGTTAAATCGCAGAAGAAACCTTGGAACTTACTGATTGGTGGGTTGGAAGTCACGGGGTCACGGGCAACCCTTAGGAGCCCAAAGGCAGCGGTGGGGGGGGGGAAAGGCATGAGTCCCCTCTTTTGCATCTGTATCATGTAGAGGTTCCCTCTAGGCCAGGCTGGTTCTCAAGGTTGTGATATTTGCTGCCTGGCCTGCTGGGCTGTAAGTCTTCAAGTGTAATTTAGGACAATTAAAATGAAGTGTTAGCACACAGCGTGTTTCCCTTGCGATGGATGATGATTCTTTAGTATTGTGTGTAGCTGAGCAGCTGGGTCCCTTGATCCATCAGAGGCAGGCGATGCCAGCCTCCGAGCTCATGGCTGATCTCCCACGCAGAATGAATTAACGTGGCAGATATAATTTCCCTGGGTCAGCATGCTTCACCCCGCAGATCCATCTCAGTTCAAGTGCGGGGGAGGCTGAGAGAAGCCACCTGCTTGCCTGGCCATAGAGACTTTGTCTAGGACTGTCTGCCTACACCCCCCTCCCCCACACCCCCTTCCAGCTCCATGCCCAGCTTCAGCTTAGAGCTGAGAATTGCTCTCTCTTGCTAATCACAGGGGGGAGGGGACTCAATCAACCTGGGTGTGAAATTCTACAGTCCTTTGGAAAATGGTATTGGAACTGAATCCTGCCTGTTAATGGCTCCTAGTTAATTATCATAGGCTGTATTTTTGGTATCAGGGCTGAGCTGGTGGAAGGGAGGGGGTTTTTAGGGTGGGATCTTCATCACAATACTAGTTTTAGGAGTCGTTCATCTTGTCTTTTAAACTAATTATCTCAAACTCACCACTAGGTTGTCACACATACATGCTCCAATAAATGTAGTTTTAAATCAGCCACTGACTCTGCTGCTGGGGTGGCAGTGTCCCTGGTTCGTGTCTAACTAGGGCCATCCATCTGCAATCATGGCACTGAGGGGAGGCGGCACTGTGTGGCCTCTATGAATGATCATGCTTATTTATATGCAAATACGTTTGACAAATCAATAATGTATGATTTAGCTGTTTCCAGTGTGTTAGTACATGGGCTGGCAATCCCAGGTGGGGGGTCCACAGAAGGGTCTTTCAGCTTCTGGCCCCTCCCACTGAGCCTTCTCTTATATCTGCCATCTCTTATACCTTCTCTGCCATCTTTAGCTTCCAAGGTTCTCAAGTTCAAGGCTCTCCTTTCCCTTGTTTGGATCAAGAATTACCGCCTCTGTCTTCATTCCTATCTTGGCTCTCTTATAGTTAGGGCTTATTTATCAGAATAAGCACACTACTCCACAAATATTTATTGTGCACTCACTACTGTATCTCTGAATACACACACACACAGGGATATATCCATGTATTGTTATTTTTGTTATTGTTGTTGCTGCGACCAAAATACCTGACACCAAATTACAGAATGATTTATTCTGGTTTGCTGTTCATGGTGGGGAAGGCATGGTACCAGCAGCAGAGGCAGCTGGTCAGTCACATCACTGTGACAGTCAGGAAGTGGAGCAGTGTGGGTGCTATAAACCAGTGACCCACTCCCCGCAGTGAGGCTCTACCTCCTAAAGAATCTACAACCTTCTAAAGCAGCACCACTGGCTGTGGACAAAATGTAGAAACACAGGAGCCTGTGGGGAGGCATTTTTCATTCAACCCACAATGGCCCACGTATGAAACAAACCCTCTGTCCATATATACTTTTTCAAAACACTGTTTGGAGGGCTTTGTATGTAGTATGGTGTATACCTTCTAAAGAGGTAGGTATCAGACCCATTTCACAAACAGGAAAACTGAAGCACTGGATTGTCCAAAGCCGTCCAGCAAGAGAACATGTTTTGAGAGGCAAAATCAAGCTGGGTCAGACTCTATTTTTATCTTTTGGGTTTTATTGCAAAGTACAGTGTCTGCGGTACAGGTATGAAGGCAAAGAAGGCAGGAGACTCTGAACTTACACAGTATTCAGTCTGGGGAGAAAGGGTGTGAAGAGAATACAAATCTAAACAAAACACTGTACAGAATGTGATCATTGCTATGACAAGGATGGAGTCCAAAAACTCACCTGAGTGCTCTGCACTGGAAAGATGATCAGTCCAAAGGGAGGCATTAGTCTGATTTTCCCAGACTTGGGGGCTTCTAACCTGGTGCAGGAGGCTGGCAGTTATATTCTAAGAAGATGATTCTAAAGTAGTGTCGGAGTTCAGGAAGAGGATAGTGAAGAGGGGGGACATTTGGACCCCAGGGGGACCTTTAACACAGATTAGGGACACTAAGGGCAGATGCCTTACCATAGCCAATACCCATAACCATGTTCAGGCACATCCTCCAATTAGTCACATTTTACTGAGGAGAAAGCTGAGACCTGCTCAGGTTAAGTGGCTTAAGCAAGATTACATAGTGAGAGTGTGGGAGGGGGCTGGCATTAGAGACAGACCTGCTTTCTCTGGTTCCTGCCAAACCTGAGTCCCTCATGAAATCCTCTATGGCCTATCCAGGGGCTGACTCAGAATCTAGTTCCCTCTTTCTAGCCCACTCAGACCCACCCACCCTTGTTGACAGGTATAGCCGTATTCTCCTGGCAGTCTTTACCCTGCAGTAGCTTCCTGTGCCTCTCAGAAACCGGCTTGGTGTCTACCTACTGCCCACTCTGAGTTTAGCCAAATTGAGCTATTACTCAGGCTGGGTCCTCAGCTGAATACTCTTTGCTCTTTGCCAAGACAACATTCTCCTTCAAGTGTGTGTGCATACTTCCTTTCCTCTAAGATGCTTTGATAGACCCAGCTAAGGCAAAATAGCAGCCTCTCCTTTGGTTTCCATTTGCTATGTGATGTAACTACTTTTCAAGATGGCCCCCAATGATCCTGGCTTCCTGCTGCTCATTCCTTTATTCATGTGATCAGCAGGATATAGTCAAAGTGATAGCTTGTGACTTCTGTTGGTAGCCCTTAAAAGACACTGATGCTCGGTTTTGCTTTTTTTTGGATCCCTTGCTTCGGAAAAGCCAACCACTATGTTGGGAGGGTACTCACTTCTTTGGAAGGCCAATGTAGTGAGGAAATGAAGTCTCCTGCTGACAGCAAGCACTGGTTTTCTACACACGCACACGCACATGCACACACACACGGGCTTCCTTGGAATCAGATACTCTAGTCCGAGTCCATCCTTCCTGTTATTGCAGTCCTGGCTGATACCTAGACAGCCACCTTAGGAGAAATCCTGAGCAAACTCAGCCAAACCACTTCTAAATTTGTAGCTCACCGGAACTATGTTTCATAATAAATGTTTATTGTTGAAGCCATTAAGCTTGGGATAATTTGTTAAGCAATCACAGGCATTGACTATATTGAACAGACCCCCTTTCAATATTTTTGCACTGGTCTGTGGGCTCCCTGAGGGCGAGACTGTGCCTTTTTCTCAGTCGGGTCCTTATCACTTGGCAAGGGGTCTGGCACTGGCAGATAAAAATAGTTTATTTTTACCTGCCCAACTCCAGGGAAGGGGGTCTCCAGACTCTTCACAGGGAGAGACTGGGGCTGATCCCTGATTTGATTTCTTAGAAAGAGCAATGCCATTGCTTCTTGGTCTTTTGGTTAAGATCAAGTGTAGAAAGAGCAATGCCTTCCCTTGGAGGACGATGCTGTTCTGTTTTCAGCCTTTCTGTTCCTTTTGCATGACTGGAAGCCACTGCGCGGTTGCTTGAACAGGTTCCCTTCTCTGCAGAAGTTCCCAAGATCCAGAAGCAAGTGGTGGGAAGCAGATATTTTGCTGATTTGTAAGAGGAGAGGCAGATTGCATCCAGATGCTGGGGGGCTCATCAATTCCAGTCAGCAGCCCCCTCCCAAACTGTGGAGGCTGTTCCTTCTGTGTCCCTGTACTATTAGTGCGTGTTTGCCTTAGCACTGGTGGCTGGTCCCTCTCTGGGTTGGAGACAATCACTTCCTGTCGGGCTCATGGCCATGAAATATTCAGCGATGGTGACGACTTCTCTCATATTTCTTCATATTCAGGGTGGCCACTCAATTGATATGTAAATAAAGTGCACCCGCATTGAGCCTGTCCCACGCTGCATTATTTAAGCTGCAAAACGATGCATCATCCGTCACGGGGCCCATTGGAGGGACCCTGCTGGGCGCTGGGCAATAAAGCCCGCAAGAGTCTCATCAGAAGCAGCGGGTGGCCTAGTGGAAGTTCATTTATGCATGCAATATTCAGCCAACAACAGTACCAGCCTTAAACATCAGTAATTGGGGGGGTTCTATTGCTCCTAACTAGTGCCTCTAAATTATTGCAAAAGACTGGCCAATTTACAAATTACATGTATTTGTCATGCTCTTGTACCTTTCCGAGCTAACTGAAATGGCCCGTGTTGTGACTGTGCACATGGTGAGCTGTGCCAGAGGAGCTGGCTCCTCTGTGGAACCGAGTGCGACCTGAATCACACATACAAACCCTGCCTGCCATTCACCTCCTAATCCCAGTTGATGACAATGCCCCCTTTATGGACCACTCATGGCCTCCTCTTACTGATGCCTAGTGTCTGAAGGAGCTAATCACACACCAGGGTCTCTGGGCGTCACTCTCTGCCCTTTCAGGACCTTGCACAGCCCTGTACGAGGTAATTTCTCCTTTAACAAACATTTACAAAGCATCTGGGTAAGATGTTGGCGTATGGCATTGACCCAAAGAGAGGTTATTCTGGTCTTCAAGGAGCTTATAGTTCTGTTTGGGTTGCTGAACCCCAAAGTACGGTCTGGAGTAGGCTTCTGGGGAGACTCTGAGCCTGTAGTTTGCAAATGGTTTACTTGAGAGGTAACAGCAGGAAAGAATGCTGGGACTGTGAACATGGGAAGGGAAACCCCTGTAGGAAGTGTTAAGGAAGATAGCAACTCGGTCTCGAGGTTCTCATGAGAGAGAGTGTGTTGAATGCACACAGGAGGTACTCCATTAAATCAGGGAAGAAGCTGGGGTATTCACCCAACCTTTAGGGGATACTGCAGAGAGGCTTCCTGGCTGTGGAGTAGGAGGGATGTTGGCAAAGGCATTTGGCTTGGCATCTTCCCCAGCATCACCTGAGGGAACTAGCAACTGTCTTATGACCATCTGGACTGGGCGGGTTTTTCCTCTCTGGATTCTGGCACAGTCCCTATGTGTATTAGTGCTTCAGGTTTTCTGGGATGAGGTGGGGGTGTGGAGGTCACTGTGGGGGTGGCTGCTAACCTTTCTAGCAGAGGGGCTCTTGCCCGTTGGTTGAGTGCTGCCTTTATTGGGCAAGAATGGAAAGAAGGATAACAGTGACTATGGAAAAATCACTGGTTATCCCAAGAATGCATTTCCACCCAGCTGGTGGCATAGCCTTCTGGTCCTAGGGAAGTCACCTCCTTAGGGAGGACTTCCTTCTCTACCACTGATCCAGAGGATCACCCACTCCTTACTCATCTGCCTTTGCTGTCTCTGCTTCCTACTCCCAGGAAGGAATGACCAATCTGCTCTACCGTTTCCCAAACCCCGGTGACCCACTCATTACCGGGCTCATGAAAGGTCTGCAGAGAATGCTGCTCTCTGGGTGAGCAGTCGCATGGAGGTTGTGAGGCTGGGGTTTTGATTCCTCCTGTCACAGACATGGAGGTTGAGAGACACTGAGGGAGCCCAAGGTGGTAGATTTGGGGCTGGTCCTAAGCACTGACCCCAGTGCTCTTCAGTAAGAATGGTCTCATGTCTGTCTTCAAAACCCTTGGCATCTCACCAGCATTATCATCCTTTTGAACTGGGGAATCTTTTTGAGGCCAAATTCTGCATCATTGAGAGACAGGGAGAAGAGCTTCTGAATGCTGTATCCTTCCTCAGGGGCAAGCCCAGCAGGCTAGAGTGTGGCTGCTGCAGGAGGAAGCTGTTTCCTGCCCCAAAGGGACAGCCTGTCAGGCACTGAATCTCCAGCCTCAGCTTTTAATGGAAGTCAAATTCCTGGAGAGGAGAAAAGATCCAGGAAACGCTTCAGGACCAAAGTATTTCTTTGGATAACTCCTTAAAGGCATTTCCTGTACAGGTGGCCCTTCTTTTTTCTTTTATCTTTTTATTAGCATATATTAATTACACATGACATTGGATTTCATTGTGAAATTTCCATATATATGAATATGTAAATGTACAGGTATACAGATTGGTATACAAACATTCAATATTACCTGTTCTTGTCTCCTCCCATCCCTTCCCAGCTACCTGTCTACTTTCGTGTGTGTGTGTGTGTGTGTGTGTGTGTGTGTATGTGTGTGTGTGTGTGTCCCACTGAGATAAGGCTTGCTTACAGGAGCACGGCTATTTTACCACTGAGTACATTACTGAAGATGTCCTTCTGTCCCCTAGCAATCATAGGGATGGATGGCTAAGGTCTCTTAAATATGTCTCTCCTCCACAATGAGGCCCCATCTTGAGCAGATTTTGTGCGGGCAATCACAACTGCCTGCTCATGCCCAGAAGACAGCATTCCATCACTCTCTCTGGCTTTTACATTCTTTCTGCCCTCTTTCCCACAATGATCTTTGAGCATTGGGGGTGGGGTGGGGTGGGTGAGTGGGGGTATCAATGTAGATGTCCCAAATCATGGCAGAATATTCAGTAGTCTCTTCTTCTCATTACTGATCAGGTATGAGTATTTGTAGTAACAGATACTCATTACTAAGAGAATGTTCTTTGACCGAAGCTGACAGGGGCTCTAATCTATGGACATAATTTTTCAGTTGGGTACATCATGTCTACTCAGCCGGACAACAGCAGTTGCTTCCCCACTAGAGCCCAGGACCTCCTTAGCTGTGGGCTTTGGACCGTGTTTACAGTACCAGATGTGAATTCTCTCCTGTGGAGTAGAATCAAACCGGAGCAGAAGGTGGCTGGTTATCCCCATAACAGACTTGCCACTTTTATACCAGTGGCTATGTCTTTGCCTGGTGGGTGAGCAATGGACTAGGTGTGACCCACAACTGAGTAAGACTATTGATAAGAATTTTCCCCAAGCAATTTGCTTAATACCTTAGAGGGAGTAAGTAGCTCTTTCTTTGTCTCTATAATGGGTTGGGATTTTCTTATTCCTTTGAAAACTGATGCAAATGAGTCTAAGTGGAATTAGATAAAACAACAAAAATCTGAAATGATCTTGGCTTTATTTACTCATTTGTTTTTCATATTAGTTTGTTTGTTTATTGAAACGGAATATTTCAGATGGCTTGGAATTCACTATGTAGTCCAGGCTGACCTTGAACTTGCAGAAAACCCACTTTAGATTCAAAATGATCAGATTATAGGTATAAGCAATCATATTAGGGTTATGATCTTATATTTATAGGAATGGATCATTAAAAAGGACTGCTATATACGCTACCCAGATTCTCTCAACGTTGACACATTGTTGGGTTTCTTTGTTTATATGTATGTGTCCATATACATAGAAAGAAGACAGTTATAAACTGTTTGGTAATAAATGGTGGACCTTCTTTGCTGATTCTGTGCTCTAGAGAGTTCCCAAGCTCCTATAGTTATGAAAGACACCATTCTGCTGTTTATTCTTTTTAAAAAAGATTTTCTTTCTTTCTTTCTTTCTTTCTTTCTTTCTTTCTCTCTCTCTCTCTCTCTCTCTCTCTCTCTTTCTCTCTCTCTCTTTCTTTCTTTGTTTCTATAAGTGTGTGTGTTTGTTTGTCTACCACGTATGTGCAGGCACCCTTGGAAGCCACAAAAGGGTGTTGGATCCTCCAGAGGTAGAGTTGTAGGTGGTTGTGAGCTGCCCCGTGTAGGTGCTGGGAAACAAATTCTGCTCCAGCCCCATCAGCCCGTTTCTTGCTTCGCACTTTTTTTTTCCTTTGTTTTTTTTTTTTGTTTTGTTTTGTTTGTTTTTTGTTTTCTGTTTTTTTTTTTTGAGACAGGGTTTCCCTGTGTAGCCCTGGCTGTCCTGGAACTCACTCTGTAGACCAAGCTGGCCTCAAACTCAGAAATCCACCTGCCTCTTCCTCTCGAGTGCTGGGATTAAAGGCATGCGCCACCACTGCCCGGTGCTTCGCACTTTCTTATATGTTGTTTCCAGTGTCAGGAAAGAACTTGGAAAACCATGATTTTACCTTTGTGGTTTGCTTCAAGCATACTCAACTCTGGAAACCCTGGTCATGCCCTTCTTCCTTGCTTATTCATAGGGCTGAAAATGGTTTTCTTCATCCAGACTGGAGTGCTTTGAGGGCAGACCTGGGGCTCCTTCTCAGCACCAACCTCATCTCAGATGAGCAGCTGGGAAATACGGGTGGGTTGGACTAGGGTAACACACCATTCAATCTGCTCCTGAGGTCCGTGCTTGTTCAGTCCACATGCCCACATTCTGCACTCATTAGTTTGCTAAGAAGTTTGGGTACTGGAGAGTAGAGGGTTCCTGGAAGGAAACTGGGGAGCAGCATTCTGGTTTGGTTTGGGCAGAGCTGCTGGCTGTTGCTCTCCTCCCCATCCTGCCCCCCTACCCCCCCCACCCCACCCCGTATTTCCACAGCCTCTCTGTTTCTCACTTTCAGACTGCTCTGGGTCCAGCCAGGAGTTGCTTGCTTCTCTTCCATTTCTAAGCTTCCCAGACAAACTTCCTATTAGTGCTCGCCTGATGCAAATGTCAAATGGTCCTGTGTGGATGCTATTAAAATAATGAATGCAGAAGGGATAGATGAACAAGGCTGGGGATTGATCTTGGACCCCTGATGAGATCATTAAGAACTGGGGGGGGAGGGGGCATCATTCTCACAGGTTGAAATTTCACTAGTGCCTCTCCTTCCCTTCCATCAACTCCTTTCCCCCTTCCTGTCTCACTGCTGATTTATGGGCTGGATGCCTCCCCCTCCCCCCCACCCATTACCCTCAATGCAGTGCTAACTCACCATGGAAAATCTATTTGTGTCAAATGGAATTTTTATCTTGGCCTAGGAACTAATGCAGTTTGTAAAAGATGTTTTAATCACAATTTCCTTAATGCAAGAGTATCTTGTGTGTGTGTGTGGGGGGAAACTGCCCCAAAGACTCAGGCAGGTGTCATGAAGATGTTTCCTAGCTGCTCGCTGAGGGCACATAGCAGCTGGTCTAGACTTGGTCTCAGCTGAAGATGGTCACATATGGTGGAGGAAGGAGAAAGCATTCTGGGAGGGCTCCGCCAGACTATGGAGAAGGGAATGGAGCGTTCCTTAAGAGACATTGGCTCCATTATTATCATCAATGACTCTTCTTGGGCTTATGTTCTCAAAGCTATCAAATAAAGATTTAGCTTCTGATTATTTGATTCATTTTGTAAGAGTGTACAGAAGAGGGAGCTGGTGTGGGGATAAAAACCTTGTATGCACAGGTCCAAATCTCAGTGGCTCCACTTCCCGGAAGTGTGAGAATACCTCCTCGGAGGTGCAGTAAAATGGGAATTACCTTCTTTAGCACTCTCTGCACCATGTGAGGACTGAATGACCAGACACACAGGAAACCGCACAACTTGAGGCTGGTGCAGAGGGAGCCCTTCCTTAGATGTAGGTTGTCCTCTGTTCTCCACTTCCCTTCTCTCCTGGAGCCAGAAGACATTAGGTCATGCTCTACCATTGGCACTGCGGGCACACAGTAGGCACTTTCCAAATATACGCTGTATGAAAGAATAGCTTGCTTGGGGGATTGCTGATATAATTCACCATCTCCTTGGCCCTGAAAGAAAAAGATACCACCCATGTGGGTAGCTTGTGGGTTTGCTGTTTTCTCTGCAACCTGCCTGAAAAAAATTCCCCCATATTCATTCACTCCCTGAGATGTTACTTTAATGCTTCTATTATCTGACTTTTTAATATTTGATTGCTCTTTGCCTATCCTCCCACTGGATTCAAAGCTTCTCCATGACCTACGTCTTTCTCACATACCATTGTGTTGTGTAACCTGGGAAACAGTTACTGGTCAAGAAAACACTGGTTGAATGTCTTTATAAACAAGTGAGTGCTAGGGACTTGGCAGTGGGACAGCCTACTTCCAGAATGGCTTCTTCAAAGATCTTAACATTGTAGCCTGTGGAGTGGGTGTGGCCAAGGGGGCACATGAGAGGAGGTGACTGGTGCCATGGTGTAAGAGCCATGAATGATGCTACCCACATACGCCCCCCCCCCACCTCAGTTGATTTGAACTGCAAAGAGCAGCTACTCTCTGGGAGTGAGAGGAAGCAAGAGCCTGGGACTTGGGAACCAGGCAGGAAAGGGCTTAAAGTTAGCACATGGCTGACTAGTACCTGTAGCCAGCTCTGAGAGCTCGAGAAAGGGGCATCTCTTTGCTGTTGGTTCCTGGCTTGATTATTGACCTCCCCTCCTGCCATGCACCAGAGCTGGAGAAACAGACTGGCTGCTGGGACCAGGTCAAGTGTTGCCCTGGAGCCTTTTGCAGGTGTGTACAGTTTTGGGAATCACAGAAATTCCTATTTGTCACAGACTCCATGGCTCAAAGGGGCTCAGGGCATTGACAGCTGCATTTGATTTAATTTCTCTGCTGTGGTTTGTTCTGGAAAAAGCTCCGATCTTGGCTTACAGAGTGGAAAGCCAAAGGCTGAAGGAAGGGTGAATGGGAACATTCATTTCTTCACCCATTTAGCCACTTCATTATTTAATTTGCTCACTCATATTTTTTGAAGGATGTTCTACATGTTAACCAACATGTCAGGACAATGAATTTAATTGCACAACAGACAGACACGGTATCTGCCAACATGAAGCTTATAGTCTAATGGAGGGAAACAACTCACAAGACTAATGCACAAACAAATCTGTAATCACCATGGTAACCTACTATGAAGGAAAATTTCAGGTATGTATCAGTTCTTGATAGTCAGAGAATGTTGTATAACAAATTGTCTCAAAATGTCATGTCTCAAAACACTGTTTAATTAAGTCAGACTTTCAGGTTGAGATCTGTGTGGTGGCTCTTCTTGCCTTGTCTGGATCCCTCATGTCTCTGGCGGTTTGGGGTAGGGTGGCTGACCAAGATGGCTTTACCAGAGACATCTTACTATTCATAGGTCTTTTTTTCCTGCAGCCTGGAGTGTTCTCCAGGGAAAGTAGAGAAACAAGAGTTAATGAACATATACAGCGAGAGCCCTGTCTGATGATGCAACATTCCAGCTGAGCTATACAGGCTTAGAAAGAGTTAGCAGCCCAGTCCTGACAGCCACTCCATTTCTCCAGCCCTAGTGGGTGGCAGGAGAAGTCAGCCATCAAACCAGGGGCAAATGGCAGAAGAGGCCTCCCTTTCTTGTGCTCTCAGAGCTGGCTGTGGGGTACTTGGTCAGGGATTCCTCAGTGTTCACTGTAGGAAGCACATCTCCACTGGATGGTGAAAGCAGGTCTTGAGCCAGCCTAGGTTTCAGTGATGGGAGCTGGACTCTACCTCCTCTGTTGGAGGGACTGTTATCATCAGGCTAAGGATACAGATGGGGCTGGGGCAGGGAGGAGCACTAGGGTATCAGTGTATTCCAGCACAACCCGATGAGGTGCACCAGGGTGCTTGATTTCAAATGGTTTCAGGAAGCCCATCTAAGGTTTGTGACACTTCGGCTAAGTTAAGCTAGTCAAGTGACGATGGAGGAGGAACATTCTAGGCCAAGGGCATGTGCTGTCTGAACTCTGAGGAGCGACTGAGAATACTCATTGGTTTCCATGAGGAGATGGAGAGGAGAGGGTAGCCCAAGCTCACTCCAGAGCAAGACCTGCTGGAACGGAGGAAACCCAAGGGCTTAAATTTATAGAATATATATGAAGAGTGGGCATGACAGAGACTTTCAAAGGGCTCGTGGAAAAGTGGGGAAGCAGCAGGTGACATGAATAAGTCACAGATGCACATAAAGGGGTAAAGCCAAAGGCCAAGTATGAGGTCCTACAGACCACCAGGGTCAGAAAAAGAAACAGAGCCGTGACATGCTAAACGGGGGGGGGGGGGGGGGAGGCAGGAAGGAAGGTTTGGGGGTGTGTGTGTGTGTGTGTGTGTGTGTGTGTGCACGCGAGGCTGGACCATGGTGGGGCTGAAGGAAACAGGAGCGTTTTGTAGAATAAGCTGGGTTAAATGAGAGGTTGGGAGTGAATCCTGAGGGTCAAGCAGATTGAAAGTTTGGGTTCGTGGTAGATCACACCGGTACATGTGGGGTTGGATCAGGGAGGCGGAAGGTCTAGAGAAGTGTTGGGGTGACCCAAAGAGGACCAGTGGAAAGGGGAGCCTGGGGATGATGAGACAGTTGGTAGAGATCTGGGGTGCTCTGGGGAGGGGGAGCTGGTGTAATGGGACAGGCAGAACTTTCTTCATTCTTAATGGCTCATTGCTGACCACGACCTCAGAAAGCTAGCGACCCAGGAAGCAGATGAGTTTGAAAGTGTGGGGGTGAGAGGGAGGTGATCGGAGAACTGCAGGGGAGGGGGGAGGAGAGCTATGGAAACAAGTGGGAGATCTCTCTGCACAGCATCAGGGATGCAGGAGGGCTTGAGACCCAGAAGTGTGATCTTGGGCTAGTCTCTTCAGCTCTCTGAGCCTGAGTGTCTTCCTATACAAAATGGATACTTGAAACAGTATTTCTCATCTTCCCAAGGTTGTGCAAGGAATGATGCCGAAACACATGGAATTCTGTTCAAAGTCAGGTGGCAGGTGCTGGCAGGGACCACCAGCAGGACAGCCACGTTGGCTAGGGAACACTGTTTGTATATTGTGCAAGCTGAGCATTGTGCAATCCACAGCAGGCACGGGGACAATGGTACTGTTGGCTATTAGAGTCAGGTGATATTGGTGGGAGGCAGCCTTATGGGACTGGGGCCTGGAAGAAGGCTTAGCATTTGGAGGGATGCTGGCCTGTCCCCATTCTGCTCTCCCAATCTTCAGGAGCTGCCCATCTGTCAGAGACTCAGACTGTCAGGCAGGCTGGTGAGGGGCCTACAGGCAAGGGAGGCTTCTCTGACAGGGGAGTCCTTCACTGTCAGCAGCTTCTCCTCCGTGGGTTAATAAAGCCATCCATCACATGCTTCATGCCAGGTATCTAAATGCCTGCTTAATACCACCCTGGGGAGTGAATCTGCACTGGGGATGCTCACCCAGCCAGGGTACAGGGGTGGGAGGAACTTGGTCTGGGGGTTTGCTGATGTCCAGATGTGAACCCAGCCCAGGATCTCCCTGAGCCCAGCTGGCTTGAATCTTTGCAAGAGTAATGACTGCCGTCTGACAACACAGTACACCATTAGAACAGAGACACCGAAGTGCTTCTGGTTGGTGTATTTCAGTTGAACTATGGACATCTTGTTAGCTAAGTACTTACTATGTGTACTTTATCACATGAACTCCCTACAAACTACTTTCCCCACTGTGCAGATGGAAAGACTGAGGTCGGGAGCTCTGAATCATGATCATGGAGCCAGGGAACACAGGGCCACTAGACTCAGGCACATCAGTTGCTTTTTACTGTGATGTTTTGCCTGTTTCCTGGGCCAGGTGCTTTCACAATTCTAAAAATTTCCAATCTGTAAGATTCAGAAGGAAGCTCAGAGCTGTACAAGGACACACAGCCAGGAAGCTTAGAGCTGGGACTCAGCCCAGGTCAGTGTGACTCCAAATCTGTGCTGTTACTGTGATTTTCTGCCTGATGTGGGACCCTGATGTAAAGAGCAGGTGAGGAAGGTTAAGTCTGTCCCGGTTCAGCCTGCCTCTCCTACTACCTCAGATGTGGTGGCCTAAACACAGCTCACCTATGACCTCTTGCAGTTTTTGAGAGTCAAGTGCTCAGACTGCTAGAGCACAGATGGGTAGCTTCTACACTGATGCATCTTGGGAAAAGTTAAAGGTTGCAGCCAAAATCTGAAGGGTCAGACTCACAGCTCCAGTGATCACGGTTGACTGTGGGTGGAAGGTCCCAGTTCCTCCCATGTGGTCTCTGTGGGAGCCAGTTTGGGTTTCCTAACCGCGGAGTGATTTGGGTCCAATGGTGCACTTAAAAAGCCACAGGACCCTTTTTGATCTGAGGCAACATCACTTCCTGTCTGGGATTAGAGCAGGAAATAGACTGAAGCGGGGGTATGGTACTGGAAATATTGCGGGGCTAAGAATGAACCTAACTGGCCCAAGGAACGCCAAGGAACTTCTTGTTACATTCCGATCCTCTTGGTTTATACCCCGGCCCATCCTGTCACTCTGAATCCCGCTCTGACACTTCTGAGCCCGGCCCCCTTTCCCTCCAGGTAGCGACCCCTGTTGGACAGCTCAAAAATAGCCCCTATCTGTCCTTGCTTCAGAGGCTTCTTAGGTTCAATCCATCTTCTTTCTTTCATTTACTTTTTGAACAGCCGCTGTATTAGTTGGGATAATTCTGTCAACGCATGCCTTTTATGCCCAGAACGTGCCTGGTAAATTTGTTGAAGAATACCCCAGGCTAACACATCATTACACCCCCAAACTCATCTATCTTTTTATTCCGGATTAATTCTTTTTCTCCCTCTCTCTTCACCTCCTCCATAAATCCTGGTGCACTTAATTAATTTCAGTTCCACTGTAAGGTCCATAATACAGAATTGTTCAAGCAAACACAAAATTAATTATTCTATTTACAGCCTTCTCATTGAGAGGAGCATTTCATCTTTCATAATTACATTTTGGAACGTCCAATTATGAATGCAGGCGCCTGCTGGTTTGCATACGGGATGGTCCCCGAGTGTCCAGGAGGTAGGGGAGTTGAGCTGCTGGCTTCTTGTACTTTATGATGCTGACTCGGGCACTGCTGGCTTGACCCATGAAGGATCTTATATGGAGACACTGAGGTAGGGGCAAGATGACAAAGTGATTTGGAGCCTGGAGATGGAGGTAAAAGAAGTTGGAGGAAGCAGAGACGGAAGAAAGCAGAGGATGTGCCAACTTAATTGGGATCTCATTGCAGAACCAAGAATCTCAAGTGGGAAGAAGCAGATCTTTCATCTGGCCAGGTTGCCAGGATTTTCTGCAAGCCAGGGACACAAGCCACTCAGAGCTAGTCTCCTACTGAACTGCCCAGACCTCAGGAGTGAACCCTGGAGGGCTGCCTTCCCCTCCTCTCCACCTCTTGGTCACAGAGGACCACTTGGTGGCCTGACTCTTACCAAGCCATTGGGCTCTCAGCCAGGACATTTTCAACAGGGTGGGGGAGCTACTTTATCTGCTCCCTGAGGGTCATTCCTTGGCCTTTCAATGGTTCCAGGACAACCATGTCTCTTAGGTGGGAGTGACAAAGCCACCTGGCCTCTGCTTAGGGCACTGCTCCAAACACCCAGACTAGCCCGGGGGCAGTCCCCTTGAGCAATGAGGTGCTTGTTTCATGGAGTCCTAAGATAAAAGTGCCGATTAATGGTTTAAAAAGAAGCATCACTGTCCATCTGAGCCATAGAGACATGAAACTCAGCATGCTTGCTTAAAAACAGGTTAAACAATTTATTAGATCATTTATTAAGTAGTGTGCTGTGGCATATGGCTGTAATTCCAGCACTCAGAGGCTGAGGCAGGAGGATTTTAAGTTCACAGCAATTCTGGGCTATATAGTGAGACCACCTTATAAAATAAAACAAGATTAAATTTTAATAAAAAGCGAAGTCCATTTCTTAGAGTGGCTATATTCCTCGGGACCTGGGTAGTAGGGGGGTGACTCTGTCTTCCTACGTTATCTCTTTCTGTTCAGGGGGAATGAGCCTTCCCTTAGCGCAGGGTGCCTCCTTCCCTCTAAAACATCCAACTGAGTTCCAGACACATGCTGAGCTTTACCGAGGGTATCATGTACAGGTAACTTTCACAAATTGCTTATTTGACATTCACAGCCACTTTGTAGCATTTGGGGTTGGATTCTTGACAGCTGGTGTTGTGATGGTCAGAGGCTCCAGAAACCACACCAGGCCAAACAGTTCCACGTGGGATTTATTGAAAGAGAGGGGGGAAAGGTGGCAGTGAAAAGAGGAGAGAGAGAGAGAGAGAGAGAGAGAGAGAGAGAGAGAGAGAGAGAGAGATATATCAGAGGGGTCTTCCATTTATATATGGAGAGTGACATAGCCACAGGTAAAGGTGGGAGGTGGGCCAAGTGGATTCTGGGAATATGGTGATGGTGGCTGTTGCCTTGGCAACAAGTATTGGGGTCCTGCTGTTGCCTGGGTGTGATGTCACAGGTTTGGAGGTCCTGATGCCAACACCTGGGCCCCTTGTCTCAGACAAGTCTATGCAAGTGGGCATGAAGAAGGCTCAGGTACCAGGTGTGGGTGGGATTTGAGAGCTCAGGGAAGTTGTTGATGAGTAAGTTTTACTCTGACCATGTGCACTTACTAACTGGGTTACCTAAGCTCTGTGCCTCAGTTTCCTCATGTGTCATATTGGGGAAGCACCCCTCAACCGCCAGGCTACTGTGAGGTGTCAAAGGGATTACGTGTGTAAAACTGGCTCACATAGGGTAGTAGGTGGGCAATAAAAGGTCATGCCTCAGTTTCCCTATCTCAGGAGTAAAGTTTGAGTAGACAGGTAAGAGGTGTATTTTGGAAAGGAAGCTTCTGGCTCTGTTCACAAAAGCTGGCGTCTGGTGTGTGTGTGTGTGTGTGTGTGTGTGTGTGTGTGAAGCCCTCAGGAGCAGGGCAGCAGCTAACATGGAGTGTAGGGAAGGCTTTGAGCATCCATCATCCCTCCACTTGTACCTCTGCCATATTTCTCATGATCAACATCTCCCAAAGTTCCCAGTACACTTAGAATGAACATGAGCCTTTACGGAGAACCATAAGGCCAACCTGATGATGCTTGTTCTCACTTGGCTCTTTACATGCTGTACCCCAGCCACACCAGTCGGCCGGCTGTTCCTAAAACCACTAATGCCTATCCTACCTCAGGGCCTTAGTGTTAGCCATGTCTTTCAACACCCAAATCTCTCCTCAGCTCTGAGTGTAGTTGGCTGTGCTTCAATGCCATCTTCAGGAAACCCCTGACCTTCTCCACGTCTTAGTTCTTAGCCCAGTTCTCACAACACCCACCTAAGAGTTGTCTCACACCTCCGATCACTACCTGTAATCTCATGCTTTCTTGTTTATTGTCTGTCTACAGAACACTGGAATATAAAGACCCAAGAGGGTGGAAGCCATGCCTACCTTGTTCCATTCTTTATCCTCATTTCATGGTATGGATACAATAAGTGTGTGTGTGTGTGTGTGTGTGTGTGTGTGTGTGTGTGTGTGTGTTGGTTTGTATATACTTGGCCCAGGCAGTGGCATTATTAGGAGGTGTGTGGCCTTGTTGGAGTAGGTGTGTCACTGTGGGTGTGAGCTTAAGACCCTCATCCTAGCTTCTTGGAAGTTAGTCTTCCACTAGCAGCCTTCAGATGAAGATGTAGAACTCTCAGCTCTGCCTGCACCGTGCCTGCCTAGATGCTACCATGTTCCCACCTTGATGATAATGTTCTGAACCTCTGAACCTGTAAGCTAGCCCCAATTAAATGTTGTCTTTTCTAAGACTTGCCTTGGTCATAGTGTCTGCTCACAGCAGTAAAACCATAAGACAGTGTGTGTGTATGCACATGCATGTGATACAAATGTGCACATACACAGGCATACATGACTGTGTGTATGTGGAAGCCAGAGAAAAAAACGGGTCATCTTCTATCTTGTTACCTTGAGACAGTCTTTCACCAAACCCAGAGTGTCTTTCTCAAAGCACTGGGGTTATAGGCTCACATGGCCATGCTGGTTTTTTGTGTAGGATCAAAACTCAGTCTTCATGCTTGTGAAGCAAAGATTCTCATTCACTGGGCCATATTTCCGATCACATTTTAAAAAAAAGGGTGTATACTATCTCTAAATCATCAATGGGACATAGTAAGCTTGGGAGGAAGACTTTGGACTGTCCTCCCTTGTGATTAGGTGTAAAGGAAACGGGCCAGGCTTAATTTTTCCTTTAAGCCAGTGATCTAATGTTGAGTAGCCTTCTTCCATTGGAACAGACCCTTGAGATAGGGGAGAGCCATTGATTCCTCTCACAAGTGATTTTCCTCAGACCTGCCAACACTGAATAATTACTTGCTTGCCTTGTAGGCTGAGAATGTCTTCCTGGTGTTCCACCTGGTAGGTTTGTTTTGTTTGTTAATTAGTTATTAATTGTAAGGGCTTCTGGGAATTGGAGGTAAAAAAAGGAGGCCCCAGAGGTGGGCCAGGGGTCTAGGGCAAGCAGGGACCTCAGATTAGAATAAAGATGACCTTGCCAGGCACTGGGTTAATTCATTTCAAATGGTGTCACATCCAGAGACCCCATCAGTTCGTAGGATGGTGAGTGATTTTGTTAATTAAGCCCTGTAAACACTTCAGCTTAATTTCCAGTAGTGAAGCTGTGGCAGGTGGGTGAAAGCTGTAGCCACTGCTGGCCAATTGTAGTGGGGGCTGTCCTCGAAGGAATAAGTTGCAGACAGGCATAAGTCTGAACGGGAGGAGAGTGGATCAAAAGGGGGGCTTGACTCTGGGGTAGTCTCCTGCCCTCTCTCTCCCTTTGCTTCTTTGCTGCCTCTCCATTAGGCTCTACCCCTGAACTATCCCAGCTTGATGAGAAGATTATGCCTGTAACTCGAAAGAGTTTCTGGGAGTTCACTCTATCCTCCGAGAGGCTCAAGCCCGAAGCTTCCGTCACAGATGTCTATCGTCCTCTGGTTTGCCTCCCAAACATTGGACTGTCAACATCTTCATTATCTGTAAGACTTAGTGTGTCTTTTGGCACTGTCTCCTTTGGCTTTGCCCGTACCTTTTCTCTTCTTCTCCAGTAGCCCCGCCCCCAACTCACCACTGTCTTGGAAGACCCCGCCCATCATCTTGAGTCTCCCTGCAGCCCTTCTTGGCCCTGTAATTCTTTTTCCACTCAACATCTGGCCCGATCTTTCTCAAGTGTACATGCAATCACATCGCTTCCCTGCTTGACGTTCTTCCGGGTCTTCTCCTTCTCTAGATAAAGACAACAATCCTGTCCAAGATCTTTAAAGACCCTATTGGCCTGATGGTTCCCTCCCTTACTACTCTCGATTGCCACAGGGCTTTGAGCAATGTACCCCTTCCATGAGGAACACTTCCTATGTGTCTGTATCTATGATGGCACGATTTATTCCCTGCGAGGCTGCTGCTGAGGTACATAGTAAGTGGAAGCTTGCACTGTTTCTACCAGTCATCTAATCTAGTTCACCAGGTTATACTAACCAGTCCTTTATTGGTGAGCTTGGTGGTTATTTGTCTTCCAGAGATGGCAATATCAGCAGTGAGATTCCCCTAGGCGATGTGCTACAGCCAATCAGGCCGAGAAGTTGAATCCTCAGTTCTGAACTTGGCTAGCTTGGATTGTACCGTGGTTCTAAAGCATCCCCTCATCCTTGGAAGGCTCATTCCAGCTCTGTGTGCTTTTGCTTCCTCATCTGTCAAATGGACACAATGACAGTACCTGTTTCATAGGAGCTCTGTGGGATTAAATGAAATAACAGAGTTTAAAAGGAAACAACCTTAGCTTGCTGTTTTTATCACTTCCAACCCTACCTCTCCTGATATCACTTATCCGTCGTTGAGTAATTCCCTCTTCCTGATTCTTCTGTTGCTGATTTTTTTTTTTTTTAATTTTTCCTTCAGTTCTCTGATGACTGTGAGGAAAAACAAAGGCAGCTATTTATGGAGGACATATTGCATGCTGGGTACATTCATACATGTTATCCCATGAATCCTCTCCACATAAGGTATTTGCATTCTCTTTGCACCCCATATCCCTCTCCGTGCATGGATATAGAAACTATCGGAAACCAAGGGTGTAGGACTGCCTACTCCCCAAGCTAATTAATAACCAAGGCATGCTAAGTGTGCACACACTCACATATGTGTGTGGATTCCAGAGATTGATATTGGTGTCTTCCTTGATCATTCTTCACTATTTTTTTTTTTTTTTTATTGAGACAGGGTCTCTGATTTGAACCAATAGCTTGCTGATTAGGCCAATCCAGCTCATTCCAGACATCTTTTGTTATAAGTGGTCCATCACACCTGCCGAGCTGCTAGGAATCTGTCCTAGATTGTCCTAATGCTATGAAGCAATATTTGCCCATCTAGGCATCTTCCACCCCTGTGCCTTGGGTTTTAAAAGCTTAGTTCATTTCACTAAGTGCTTATCATTGGTTTAGCCCCATACTCCTTGCTAGATGTGCAAGATACCCATGAAGGCACTCAAAAACAGCAGTTAGTCTGTCAGTCTCGTCTTGGGGACTGGCCCCTCCAGGGCTGTGACTTGTTCTGTTCTGCCCTGGTGACCCAAGATGCATACACAGTTTTCTTCCCCAGCTCTTCTGTGATCTTGGGGTTCTGTCACTTAGCCCTGGGTTGGATTTCTCACTTTCTGAATCTCTTCTTCCTCTGTCTCTAATTGTGACTTAAGAAGAGACACCTAAGGAGCAGAGAATCAGAAAACTTCTCATGTCTGAAAGCATCCTTAAGAATTTTATTCTTATAGTTGATCCATTGTTTGGAATTTAGTTTTATTAATATATTTAAATTTATGAATTTGATGTCAACTTTCTTATTTCTGTTAATTCTTGTCTCTTGACATTCTGACCTGCAGAGTCCCCTATAACCCTTAACGAGGATGACTTCTGTTGTCAGTGGAATATTCCAGAAATAATGGCTAAGAAGGACAGGTGGCTCCTGCGGACACATCACAAGGACATGCAAGGCAACTTTTTGGAGAGATTTCATAATGAGAAACTGAGGCACCTCACCAGCAGCTAGCAGCAGTTTCAGCTATGTGAGTGAAAGATCTTAGAAGTGGGACTTTTAGGTACAGTATCTGGCTGATACCTTATTCTTAGGAAGGATCCTGGGCCAAAGCTGCCAGCCAGTCCACATCTGAATGCCCAATCCACAAACACTGTATAAGAGCTGGTTGTTTCTTGCTGCTTTAAGCTGCTTTTTGGGGGGGTTGATTTGTTCAGCAGCAATAAATACTAATACAAATGCCATGACTGGTTTTGGATCCTTCGCTGGATATTCATTCTCTCCCCATCCCTTCCCTCTCCTTCCTCTCAGCTTGTAGGATCTTCTGTTTGTGCCCAAGGTTCTGTAATTTCCCCTAATACTTCATTATAATGTGCCCTGTGTGAGACTATTCCTGACGGTGTTATAAATCATCTCAATAGAAAAGGGAGAGGGATAGACATATTGGTGAGCCTAGAGGGATGGAGAATGCCCTAGATCTTCAGATGAATCTACCTAGAGTAAGCAGGGAGGCTGGGTTGGTGGACTAAGAAAATTCCCACTGTTTTTTTTTTTTTTCCTTTATCCACAGGAGAGTAGATTCCCATGTCTCTGGGCTGGGGGCAGGGCAGTGCCCTCAGTTAAGGCCTTTGGGATGATCATCCATGCTCCCTTCTTTGGTGTATCTGACTAGTAGGGATGGGTGCATGTGATGGCTGTCAGGAAGAGTTATCTCCAGACAGGCTCATGGGCTGCCTGCCTTCTCCTGTGCCGGCCCCTCCTAATTCATTTTCCGCCTTTAATGTACTGTTGTGGAGCTTTCTCTCTCCCATTAGGGCCTGTAATGTGCACCGATTCCCTTCAGCTTGACTGCTCTTAATAGGCAGCGTAAATAGAATTTAGTGTGGCGTGCACTAACATCTCTATCCATTGTCCAGAGATTAAATACTTGCCACTGATGGTTCATGCATCATCAGCCCCAAGCCCAGCTTCATAGCTCCCAACCAAAGGAGGATATTAAATTAATTTTCAGGTTGCTTTAGCAAAACCTAATGATGACAATGACAACAACAACAACAACAACAACAACAACAACAACAAGAAGCCTTCCTGGGAGAAGAAAGGGGAGGGTCCAATGCATATACTCTATCAATCAAGGATGTGAGGGAGGTCTTAGGAACCAGGAAGAGCTCTTCCCACTATGGGCTGGGTTGCCCTGCAGGACCACACTGCTCTACCATCTAATTCCATCCTAGTTCCCTGGACTTGACCCAAGCTCAGCGCTTCTTTCAGCTTTGAGATCCACTCTCTGGACTAAGGAGTAAAGTGGTGGACAGAAAATGGGGTGTGAGGACTGTGGGGCTTAGGTCCAAATTACAGGGTCCACTTCATCCTTCTTAGGGGCATAGCCAATAGACAACAGTGAATACCCCTATCATCCCAGAGAGGACCCTGAAACCTCCCATTGGGTTATTGGGCTCCTTTCTTATCCCTTCTTGTTGGGACCCTGCCTGAGTGGATGAGGAAGTCTGAGCTTTGTAACCTGAGCAATAAGACCACAGGGTAAATGTCAGCGCAGGCCTCGTTCTGGGGGTCTGGTTGGGGAAATGACTGGGTTTGGTTTTTTGCACCAGACCTTGGTTTGTGTCATTGGCTACAGTGTTGTTGGAAGACAGACTTGCAAATAGACACTGATGACCCAGATGGAAGGGTCTGGAATGCCAGCCTGCAGCTTTTCTCTGATTTGGCAGGTCACTGTGGGTATGGGGTGGATGTGGGGGTGGGCATCGACCTCCGAGCTTTCAAGAAGAAGGTTATCTGGCAAGAAGGAGGGGAAGGCAGAAGGTTTGGAGGTATCTGCATGGCATTGCCAGGGAGCGAAGGTGTTCAGAGAAGCTGGAGAGCATGGGAGACTGGTGGGAAGGGGAGATCTGTGTTGGGAGCAACTGGAAGCCATGGAAGGGCTTTCAGTAGGTTGGAGCTGTGCACGGTCAGGGCTGTGCTCTCTGGAGCTCATTCTGAGGCATTGTGAAGGAAGTCCCTAGGGGTGCAAGGCTGGAGGCAGGAGCACACCGGGGAAGCCAGTGAATGCATCCACGGTGAGACAGGGCTCAGGGATTGTGCTTCCAGCAAGGACCAGAAAGGGTGAGTCCCAATCCTGGCTTGAAAGTCTCTGAAATAAAGGCCTCTCCTTCTTTTGTGTTCTGGCCATACTCAGGAGCCACAAAACTGGACCCTTGTTTTGAGGCCATGAGCACTGAGAAAGAAGAAACCTCTGTCCAGAAACAAAATTCAGGACCAAAGGGGGAAAGTAGGGGTGGACTCATGCACTTGGACAGAGTTGGGAAGGAAGCTGCCTCCAGCCTGTGAATTCACTAAAACGAATAGTTGATTCCGGACAGGGCTACGGTGGGGATGGTGGGCTCAGCACATGTCACTACTCTCTAAGCTATTGCCCTGGTAAATGACAATCAATCAATCAAGCCACTTTACTTGGAGAAGGAAGGATGGGAGCAAAACCTCTAGCAGTATTTTTAGCCCAGACTGTGTGTGGATAGTCCGATTTTTCTTGTTAAAGGTCATGAGCCTGCCTATTCATTTATAAACTCCAAGCCAGCCAGGGTCTCCTTTCTCCCCAGGTTTGAACAGACAGAGCCTTTTGTTTTATTTCCAGATCTTAGCAGATGCTTCTGGTGGGTCCATAACAGAGGCTTCAAAGGCAAGATATGAGGAAGAGGGGAGAGACCTCAACACTGGCCCAAGACTCCACTATGGGCTGCAGCTCCCTTCTGATACACTCCACCAAAGACCTCCGCCCCTGTTGGTTTATTAATGGCTTTTAACATGATCATTTGGATTCATTGAAAATGGGAGTAATGCTAATATGCCCTTAGATTTCATTTCTTTTTTATTTAAAAAGATGCTAAAAGCATTTATCGAATAGTTCCTGGGGGGGGGGAGGAAGAAATTAAAAGGTCTCCCCTCTGGCCACAGAGATGGTGTGGTCTCCTGCCAACACCCCACACAGGAGTTCTCATGGTTCATTAGAATGATTGAAGGTGTCCAGGTGACCCATTACAAAGCCATCAGTGGGAGATGCTCAGAGACACACTCTGCTCGTTGGATGGCTGAGGATGGAGGGTGGTGGACAGCATGAGGGTGTTTTGGCTGATGGCCCCTCATTGAGCCGTTCTGTGCCTGGGAGTAACTGTGGTGTCAGTACTACTGATGAGATGAATGGACCCTCCATTTGTTACTCTTTCGCGTTGGAATTAACAGTCATAAGGACACAGGTCTCTTGAGCCTCTTCTAGGGGCAGCATCCACCCCTTGGCCAAAGATGACATATGAGCAGTTGGCTTCTCCATTTTTCTGAGCCCCATCCTGATCCCTCCCTTTGGTTAATTGGAGGCATTGGCTGGAGAAACTGAGAGTGGAAGGAGAGAGAGGTTGGAGTCTTTCTTTAGACCTTCTCTGCTTGGCTTTGTACCAGCTCTAGCAGGCATTGTCCCTGTAGAACCTGGTATCCTGCTGGAAAGTACTTCCCCATCCCTCCACCAATCCCTAAACATGCTCATTACTTCCTACCAGGGCTAGTTTGGGGGTGCTTTCCATGCTGGTGTTTTCTTTCTTAACTCTGGCTGCCTCGGTAAGTAGTTTCTTTGTTAAAGATGCCTTCCTGCTTTGCTCCATTGACTTTGATTCCAGGTTTTTACCCTGTCCTATCAGGCACCTCCAGAACCACTTTTTGAACATTTATTTTCATAGACAGCTTCTTTCTGTAATTCCAGTCAATGGGCCCGATCTAGTGAGATCTCCAAGGAATGCATCTTCCAATTGCACCTCATTTCAGAGGATGTGAGCGTGCTTGAACAAGCTTTCTGCAAAGCTCCACAGGTCACCAACCATAGCACTGTCAGAAAAGTACAGGGATTTTGAGGGGAGATGTCTTGAGGCCAACTCTGGGCTTTAACAAGGGAGCTAGTGGTTAGTGGCCAAATGGACCCAGCCCAGGCTGTGCACAGACATTTGTGTGCACCTGTGCTGATGAGCATCTCTGTGTGTATGTGGCTACTCACCAAAGAAACCTTTCTAGACTCAGCCTGCTCTTCCAGGGAAGGCCAGTCTCTTTAGGATTCATCATCCCAGGGCTTAACCCACTCTGGCTGGTGTAAAGGGGATGCTAAGCACATACCCTGGACCTCTCAGGCTCTCCCCTAGAAGCATCTTGAGGTTGGCCAATAAGAACACCTCCCTGCTGTGCCAGCTTCTTGAGGAACATGTTCACTTGGGTTTGGGTACCTGCTACTTTTAACTTGGTCTTCTTAGGTCCTCAGTATCTTTATCTATAATAGGATCAAGGTCTCTAAGAGTCCTGAGACTCTGTGTGGGGTTTTTTTTTGAAGGAAGATTATGTTTCACAACCTTGGCATTTTAATGTTAACATTTAAAATGTTAACATTTTAGCCTGGATAATTCTTAGTCCTGGCGACTGTCCTGCCACTTTGGGCATTTAGCAGCTTTGCTGGCCTCTATTCACCAGAAGATATCCACTAGTACCCCATCCCAGTTTTGACCATAAAACACATCTCTGGACATTGCCAAATACCTCCAGGAAGCAAAATGACCTTGGTGTGTGAAGCACTGGCACAAGGCTCATGGGTGTTTGGCCATAGATTTCCCAGGATTCTTAGTGGATAGACTTGGACTTGATCCTGCTCATCCTTGATCTGAGTCCTGCCACACAGATCTGCACTGCCCTCAGTTTGTGAGATAGTGGAGTCCTGTCCTCTGAGCCTTTACTGCCACAGTGCTTGGCCTTTCATGTATTCAGTGTCAGGTAAGGCTAGAATCTGACATCTGGATTCTGAATCTGACCATAGGATGAGAAAGGGACCAAGATGGGACAGGAGCAGGGCTGGTGTGTGTAGGGTCTTGAGAAGAGGGAGGTCTTGGGAGGGGGAAAACTTTGAAGGAAGGCATTGGTCTTAGGTGACCAGAATGGATCTCTTGGTGTACCCTAGCATGAGTTACCAGCTTTTTGCATCTCCGTCTTCTCATTCTTATGATGGGAGGAGACTTGCTACCTATCTCATAGGATTCTTAGATCAACCAGAATCCTGGTGGGAAACAAATAACACAATCAGAAGGTTTTTGTACAAAGGTGGTCAGAGAGATCAGTCACATGGTCAGGGCAGGACTAAAGACACAGCAAAGGACCAAGGCATACCTGGGCTCTGAACAGCAGAAAATGGTAGACAAGTTAAAGGGACTAAGGGTAAGGATGGTGACTAGGAAGCTGCTTCCTGCTAGAGGCCACTGAGAATTGGAGTCTTGGAATCCGTTGCCCTTACTTACTTGGGTCTGTAGTCATGTAGAATATAGCCACAGCTGGGGCCATGTTAGGAGGTCTCAACAGCAGGTGCTTCCTGCTCTCTAGATCCCAGCAACAGCTGGGGCCAGGGAGTCAAGGAAGTGTAGCTTCCTGCCTGGCAGATGACAGAGAAGGTTAGAGAAATGATCTGGGGAAGGGTCGACAAGTGACAGCTACTAGTATAGTTAGGGGAATAAATGAATGGACATTTGCCAAGTATATAGGACAGAGCTTGTACATACTATTGATGAATGAAACCAGGCTAGCCTCTGGGGAGACAAGACATGCTAAATAAACCTCTGAAAGCATTACCTGTGGGAAGCTGCTCTTTCTGGAACTTGGGAGTACTCGACTGGGCTGCCTGTGACTTGGTTCCACCCATGGGACTTGTGCTATGCTGGTCTTAACTTACCGATGACTCTTACCAGGGCTCCCTTGGCCTGGCCTGGTGCTGTTATCAGTGGAACTCATGGCTCTGCATCCCCTAATGCTACATCCCATGACCTCAACCATTGACCAGAGGTCCATAAATCCCTGCTAGGGGAAGGTTGGTCCAGCCCCATCAAGCCCTTAGAGTCCCATTGGTGTTGAATTGTCCATCTGCAGACAAGGGAGTCTTCCTTTGTTTTTGAGGGTAAATGGAGTGGTGAGTTCTAACTGTCATAGGAACATGGACTTCCAGCTGCCTTTAGTGGGGTCCATCAGGGGACCCAGGGCCAGACAGTTTACCTTGGCTACACTGTAACTTTGTTAACTTTGTCAGAGGCCTTCTGGTTGGTTTTGACAGAGGCTCTGAGTGACTGGCAGGGCTAAGCTCTGACTGAGAAACTAATACAGGAAATGATGGGTTGTAGAGTCCTCTCCCTGCCCTGTCCATGGCTGGTGTCCAGTAAGCCCAATGGAGACCAGGACCCTCTCCCATCTCCAGTATGTTCTGGAGTTGGCTGGACAGCAGGGATATAGTGCTTGGTTAGATCTTTTGAATCACTGTTTGGCTTAAGTATGTCCCTAACTGTCGTCTGTCATATGGGGCACATTTACAATAATCAATCGCTTTAACTTTAATCCAAACTTAAATAGATCATATATATATATATATATATGTGCGCGCGCGCGTGTGCGTGCATGTGCGTGTGTGTGTGTGTGTGTGTGTGTAAATCTTTCTTCCCCCTTTTAATTCTAATTCTAAGCTGGCAGCTCCTCCCCAGCACCTGACCTGCACCCTCCTTCATGGCCCCTGAAGCAGTGGCTTCCATATTATTCTTGTCTTTCCATACTTCACTCATAAGAGAATGTTTGGGGTCCAAGCTCAAACAGTTCCTGTCGGAGGCTATTTCAGATCCAAGAATCCCGCTGGAGCAGGTGAGCTGAATCTTTGTTCCTACTAACCTTTGTTAGGTTTAGGGGCAGATAGGAGTGAGAACTGTGGCCAGGCTATGGCTGGAACAGTGCAGAGGACCTTCCATACTGCAGTGTCTCGGATGGGACCACTATCTGAACTGAGCATGTGCAAACCCCAGGCATAACACCTATCTTAACCCATCTCATCTCCCAGTGGCCTACGGAACTGGCGCTGAATGTAGATGAGGGGACCAAGGCACAGAGAGGTCAAAGGCTGGCCATTGTCACACAGCTACTGTGGGGGTACTGCTGGGATCTGAGCTCCAGTCTGACTGATTCCAGGGCTGAGCTTCTCAACTATTCTGTCTTCCCTTCAGGGTCCTGACTTCTCATGTCTGAGGGATGACATCAGGCCTGGGTTACTTCATGGAGGAGACTGCAGCAGCTCAGGAAGGAGGCTGGCTTGGGAGTGTTTGCCACACGCCCCTCCCCCACACCCACCCCATGCAGCTGTGGAATGAGCCACATCTGTTACCACCACATGTTGCTCAGTGCTACACAGATGTAAAGTCTCAATTTTTCTAATTAGCAGCAACACGAAGTCTATCTTAATTTTCTCTTCCCCTCCCTCTAATAAACGTGATATTAACAAGGTTACACGTCTGCGTTTGTTGCTGGCTGTAATTGAATCAGGTTGCAGATTTGATTAGTGGGTGTGGGGAGCTGGGGTCTGGTCAGGCTGAGGGGCTGAGAGGAGGGAGGAACTGGGTTCCTGCCATGGGTAGGTCTTGGGATGGAGAAGAGGAAAGAAGGAAATGAGAGGGGAGAAAATGAGAGAGGGTGGGGGAGACAGAGAGAGACAGAGACAGACAGAGAGATAGAGACAGACAGACAGAGACAGAGACAGAAGAGAGAGAGACAGAGACAGACAGACAGACAGAGACAGAGCAAGATACAAAGAGAATGAGGAGGAATAGACACAAGGGTCAAGAAGCATGCCTTCAGAGTAGCCAGAGCTGAGACCTTCCTGCCAATATTACCTGAGGAAGTACCTGCATCCCACCTTCTCTCCCAGTGCTTATGGAGGGAGGAGGACAGGCATCCATAGCATTTCCCAGCTTGCACTGCATTGCTGAGTCCAGGGCTGCAGGGTTGAGCTTTGACTCTTAGTGGTCAAAGCTTGGCCAATGTCTACCCTGGGCCTCAATTTCTTCTCAATGTCTCAATTTCATCCTTAAGCCCCACTGGAAAGTCTGAGATTCTTTGGAGTAACCCTGGTTCTCCTTCACTGGGACTGGGAAACAGGAAATGAACAACTAAGCAGGGGCTGCTAGTTAGCAAAGTCTCAGGGTTTGAGCTCAGTTGACAGGGTCCCCAGGAGCAGCCTGTATCACTCAGGGTGGGGCTTGTTGAACTGGTGTCTGAAGAGGACCCCTTGCCCCCAGAAGTCCAGTGGGGTGTCAGGCCTTCCAAAGTACAGGATTCCTGGTTCAGCTAAGATGTCCACGGACATTCCTCCTCTTCCATTGGCTCCCTGACAGGTAAGCCAAGCTCCAAGCTGCAGTGTCAGCATCCTTCCCCGTGTCCTCCCACATCCCATGGTCTGGCACACTGGGATGATTCCTCTGTACCTCTGCTTCTGGAGTTACCACTGCCTGGAATGCCCTCCCATGCCCTCTACCTCTTCCCCTGATGGTTCTTAACTCAGGCATTGTCACTTCCTGGGAGGGTCTCCCACAACTGATGGGTTGGCTTGTCCTGTGTGTGACTGTGTTCTTTTCCTCTTCTCCATGTTGTGTAGTAAATGACTGTCTTCACCCTGTTTCTGCCATCAGGCCTCATTGGCATCTGGTGCCTGTTTGCTTGTGTGTGTGTGTGTGAGTGTGTGTGTGTGTGTGTGTGTGTGTGTATGTGTGTGTGTAGACAGTCATGCCTAGGTGTGTGCATGCACAAATGACAGCTGTCAGAGTCCTGTGGTGGCTGCAGCCATGGTACCAGTGCTGCGTTCCTGCTGTGACAATTTCTCCCGCTGATGACTCCATCCCCAGGGCCTTGGGAGCACTGAGAAGCTTCTGTCAAGGGGCAGTGGCTTTTCCCCCCTTGCTTAAATGAGATATGAATAATTGATTCAGCTCCTGAATAATTAATCAGATATTCAATAAGGAAAGTAATTGTTTGGCGCATCCCCCATGGATGGCCTGGCTCAGCCGCCACCCCAAGCAGGCTAAGGTGGCTGGTGGGGGTTAGGGGCCCAAAGAGTTCAGTGCCAACTTGGGGAGGTCACCTTGCCTGACACTCTGGCACACCCATCTAGCTCACTGTCCCTGGGGAAGACAGTGTTTGTGTCTATAGCTCACCAAGACTTTGGGTCTGATGGTCATCTTTTACCCATATGTCTGGCTTTTCCCTGTCCCTTCCAGCTCTGAGCTGGCTGCTTTCTGCTGTCATAAGTGGAACTCTCGGGACACTATCTCTCCAAAGTATACTCTGTCACCCGTGTCCTCCTCTCCACCATCAACATCTCCACCTTCTCCACTGGAGAGGATCGAGGTTGTTGTCCACTTTCTGTCCTGAAGAGCTGGGCTTCATGGAGGAACCATGGCGGAGGGGACTAGGTGGCCTAGTGCCTCTCTGTGCTACATCTGTACAATCATCCTGAAGGAGAACCTCTCAAGGGTCCCCCATTGGCATTTTCTTGTAGGTTCTTGGAATGATTTCTCTACAATGTTCAGGGTCCATGGCTTAAGAAAAGCTGGAGAACCCTCTTTCTGACAGCTGGGAAAAGAAGATTATAAGTTTCCAGACAGAAATAGAAGCCATATAATAAACAGAGTACAACCTGGAAGAGAATGGAATGTAAGACTGTGGAGAGAAAAGAGCCTACTGGGCGTGTGTGTGTGTGTATACAAATATATGTAGGTACATATATACATATACACATTACCATGCATACATGCTCGTGCATGTTTGGGCACACACATGTGCCACATGCATGCACAACTGCATGCTCATACATACACAGTCACATGCTCTTATATATACATACACACATACATGTGTAGCTACATGCGTGCACCTCCCCATATGTGTAAGTATATAGGCATATTGGTATTATCTTAGTCCCTTTCCGCTGCTGTAACAAAATACCCCAGGCCAGGTAACTTAGATAAACAACAGATGTGTTCCTCATAGCTGAGAAGTCCGAGAGCAAGGCCCATTTCTCAGAGACAGTGTTTTTGGATTTTACATGGCAGAGAAAGTTGAAGGGCCAGAGGCTCTCTGAAGCTTCATTCCTAAGGACTCTGACCCTGTTGGTGAGGGCAGAGCCTTTAATGCTATTGTAGCCTCCTAAAGCCCTTACTGCCATCACCTGTGATGAAATGCTTTCCTGTGAGCTTTAAATGGCGTGGCACCCAGACATTCAATTCATAGAAGATTTGTGCACTCAAGTGTACCCCCAGCTTAGGACAGGGTGGTAAAGGCCACTGGCATCACCTGCAGGTCCCCCTAGAAACGCCTGTCTTTTGACTGTGCAGCCAGCCTGGTTGGTCATACATGCTGAATTGCTGGGTCAGGAACCTATCACTAGGCGTGGAATTTAAATTGGAGACAGCTAGTCTGGGCAGTGGATCATCACTGGAGTCCGGAGTAGACCCTTACAGGTTGTCTGGGTCTAGCCATTCCGTATTTATTTATCTGATGAGTACCTTCTGTGAGCCAGGGACTGCTTAATGCTGCAGGGTTATAGCAGTAGACAGAAGAGAGGAAGGCTCTTCTCCTGTTCTAGCGTGGAGGCCAGTTGGAGGGCATCAGTAAGAGATTGAGTGTGTTCCTACCGAGAGAAAAGAAGGAAGGCACAGGGCTGAGACAGTTGGGGTACGGGTGAGAGTTTGGACAGGGGCTCTAGGAGTGCCAAGAGCATGTTCAAAACCCATCTAGGACTTTAAATAGAGTTTGTTCCACTGTGGGGTGAGCCAAGACACCCCATGGACTATGAGGTTACTGGAGATGCCACAGAGGACAACAGCAGCACCTTTGGGCAGGAAGGGCTGCACTGTGGATGATAGACATACCACGGGGCTTTTGTGGGCCCTGTGCTCCAGGTGACTAATATCCTGGGAACATTCAGGGGGCTACAGAGTTCCAACAGAAAACCATGAGGTATGTCCTGCCAGGCATCACCTCAATTTTTTGGGGTGTCTTAATTTTTTTTTTAAATTAACTTTATTATAAAAAATAATCTTGGAAATAACAAACATCACATAGAGAAATCAACCCATATGAGTATCCTTTAAAGGTATATGTGGCTTGTGCTGCTTTCTCTTGATGTCCATGGGACATAATGGCAGCGAACGGTAAGTGCTCTGCAAAGTTAGGGATTTATTTATTCTCTCAGCTCCCCATCAAGAAGGTCCTAGAGTAAAATAAAACCCAACCTTCCAGAACAGGCATCTCAGCCTTGGTGAAACATTCCCAGACCTGCTTCCCAGAGTTCAACCTGGAGCTAGGATCCTTCTCAGTAGTCTAGGCTGGGAAATGTTGAGAGAGAGTAGCCAGCTCCTGCTAGGGGTCATGGGTGTTGGGTCTCCAGAATGGTGGTTCTGAGGCACTTAGTCCTTTAGTGGAGGAACAAGGCAGGTGCCAAGCAGGCCTGCAGTGTTGAAGATGGATCATGTAAGGTGTTGGCGATGTCTCAACCCAGATGTTCATGCACATCTGTTCACCAGCAGCCATAGACAGCTCCCATTGTTTCCTGAGCCTCAAGTCCCTTGTTCCCACAAGGATTGGGTTAACTTCCACCAGAGACTACTCTGAAGTGTGTAGGAGCATAGTATCCAGGGCAACCTTCCCTTTGTCCTTTTGAAGGGTGACTGTGAGCTGTCAGCGGGATTGTACCTCACCTGCCCACTGAAGGAGCTCACGGAAACATATGCCAATGGCAGCTGGCTTCCCCATCTCTCACTTTTGCTCTTTGGTTTCACTTCCCACTTAAAAGACCTCTTCTCAAGCTCCCATTTTAGATATCCCATTTGAGAGAAGAACAGTTAGGACAAACCTCATCTGCTTCCCATGTAAGGTGATGAGAAGGGGCCTTGAATGTGCCCTTTCTTGGCTCCAATTCCTTGGGTTATTTCTAGCCATGCCAAATGTTTTGCTTCTGACCTCAAGAAGAATCTCATCGCAATGGCAGGGAAGGTAGAATTTTTTTTCATCAAAGCCTTCATCCCCATCAGTGGATCAAAACTCCTTTGTTAGACCTTTAGCTTAGCTTTAAAAACACAAAACAAGACAAGACAAGACAGACAGACAGACAGACACAGAGAGAACTTGTGTAGCTAAGACAGAACCTGTATCCCTGATATTCCTATTGGACTTTTTAATCCAAATGTCAGGAGATAGTTCTCAAGAGCCAAGGTTTCTACTGGACTCTAAAACCCTTCTCAACTGTATAGACAACCCATGGCCAGCTGCTTGACAGCCCTGTCTGAGTCTGGTTGGAATGTCCTGGAAAGATTTTCAGAGCTCACTTGTATGGCTGGCTGTTTCCTTCCACTGGCCATCTCAACTTGTCTTTAGTTGAGACCGCTGAATATACCTACAATGTCTTTATAACCACACAAATCATGATGTGAACGAACACTCTGAGGCTTGTATAGTGTACAGCCTGTCCAATGGTCTACAGCAGCCCTATCTTTGAAAACAACTGACTCTTCCCACGATCTCTGGGTCTCATCTCTACTTTGTCCTAGACTTTTGATGTTCTATTGAGTATGACAGCAACCAGCATTCTGAACATTGGACACAGAAGTCTTTCTCCAGAATTTTCGGTCAGCAAGCACTGGAGAGTGAGTAGGTGTGGCATCCAGACATGCATGTCTAGTGTGTAACTACTGAGCTCAGGGGACACTTCCTTCAGAAGCATCTTATCTGCTGCTGGGATAACCTGTGGCCACCTCTGTGAGACCTTGATTCCTCGTTGCCTCACAGACTCTCTATTTGCTCTTGATATAAACCTGCTGCCTGCCTTTTTCAGATGAGATAGTGGTCTATATCAGGAGCTCTTTGGGAAGATTTTAGGGGAATCTGGCTGCCAGAAGCTTTTGGAAGTAGAGAATGCAGGGACAGGAGATGCCACCCGGGACACATGCTCTGGGTTATTTATGCATACTCCAAAATGGCTTTGCACACACAGGCGCAATGCAATGATTTGTCAATGAAGGCTGCTCTCGCCCTCTGCCCCCCGCCCCTGCCTCTGATAACATTTACAGTAAATCTATTGCACTGACCATTAAATCCGAGGCCGCCTCGAGCGATCGCTTCAATGGGGTGCTGACAGGCCGAGAGTTAATAATGACTCGGACGCTAACCTGTTTATTGATTTGCTTTTTGTACCCTTCATCCTTGCTCACTTCTTCTCCCTCACGGAGGAGAAATCTTGGAATCAGTAATCAGGTGACAGTCTCGCTCCCCCTTCTGTTCCCAGCCATGTCATCCTGCTTAAACTCTCAGAGATAAATCGCCTCTACCTCCCCAGTCCCTGCCAGCCACTCACTCTCCAGTTACTCAGCACGAGATGCCGCATCTGTCACTGGAGCCAGCAGACAGAAAAAAACATTAACACAGACATGAAAAGCTTTTAACTTTGACAAGAGGAACACAGCAAAGTTTTATATTTAGCCCCTCCAGCAAAGGCCACGGTCAATCCATTAGAGTGGCTTGTCAGGCTCAGGGAGAGGCGGGAGAGGGCTGGGACCCATGGTGATGAAGAGTGGGGGTTCCACTAGCCCTGGCTGGAAGAGCGTGGAGGTGGCAGCAGGAAGGTACTGTCCCTGTCCCCCTTTCCTTAGACAGCTGGATGGCTGGTCTTGAGGGCTGAGAACCTCTGATTCTGAGTTAAACTAGAACACCAAGACAACATGTTGAAGTTCTAAACTGAGGTCCTGTGATAGAGCCTAAAGCTGATCTACCCTTCGGCCATAGCACTACCAATATCTGCAAATAACAAGAATTCTTTATTATGGAAGCCTCAACAAGATAACGAAGAGGGTGGCAAAGCTTAAACTAGGAAAAAAAAATCTGGCTGATAGTAGTTTTTGAATTTCCTCTCTTCCTCTACCTCCCCCTTTTCTCTGTCTGTCTGTCTCAGTTACACATGGTCCACCTCCTCCCCACTCTCTCAGAGTCCTTGCTGGCTCTTGTCCTTCTTTTCCCTCTTCCAAATCTGTTTTTCTTTCTTCTTCCTAAAGAAGAGATTTCAATCTGAGGGTAGAGGCACAGACCTGTATTACCAGCTACTTGGGAGGCTGAGGCAGTTGGATCAAAAGTTTGGGCTACCCATCAAGTTCAAGGCCGCCCAGGGCAACACAGTCTCTCTCTCCCTCTCCTTCTCTCTCTCCCTCCTTCCCCCTCTCTCTCTAACATGTACACACATACAGACACAGACAGACATATACAACTACACACATGTGTATGTGCACATGCAGAAACATGTACATGCATGAAGACACACACAGACATGCACATACACAAACACACACAAAGACAGAAATATATAAATACATACACAGATATGCACATGGGTACACACAAATGCACACAGACTACAGACACACACACAGATACACACACACAGAGATATGTGGACACACAGAGAGACACAAACACAAGTAGATGCACTCAAAAAAACAGATACGCAGACACCAGCACACAAAGCACACGGAGATACATAGATACAAACACACACAGGTGACTTGAGAAGTAAAGAAGCTACATTGTTACTTGGTATTTTCAGCTGCCCACTGCCGTGCTTTAACTTGGTCTACGTCTGGCACAGATGTAATTCTCCTGGACAGGCCAGAGAGACAAAGAGCACACAAGGATATAAGAATTCAGCTGTGCTCACTGATCCAGGACAGAAATGGAGGAGTGGCTTTGTGAGAGAGATTAAACTTGCACTTACTTAAGAAGAGACAAAGGGTTCTTCAAGCAGTTTTAGGGTGGTCAGGGGAGAGTGTGGGGTGGAGTTCCCCAGCTTTGGTGAGGCTGAGAATGAGAACAAGGCTCATGGATATAGGTGCTTGTGGGTGCGGATCCAGGTATGGTGAAGCCTTTGGATGCTGTCTTGGGTGAAGCTCCTCCAAGGTGGCCCTTGAAAAGATGTGATATAGGTGTCTTACTTGAAAGGTGAGCTTCAGGAAGCACTGGCCAGGAGTTGTGAAGGTGCTGGGATGATGTGGGGTGCTGTGGGGGCTTTGATGCTTAGAGATGAACACAGGTACCGGGCAGTCATACCTGCCACAAGCTCTAAAGCCACAAAGCACATGTCCCTGATGAGCTTGCCCTGTGACCCCCATGCGGGATGTTGCACAGGGTCTTTTGGGGGCTTCTTGGGTAAACTTGTGGCAAAGCGAGGAATTATGTATGATTGTTTGTCTTGTGAGGTCTGGGCTGTATTGATCTCTGTACCACAGGATGCAGCTACAGGGTGTGATTGTGAGAGGTGGTAGGTGTGGGAAATGCTGCCTACTAAGCCATTTTCAGCATTATCTTTGCATTTTTTTTGTTTCTCTGGTGGAGTTCACTGAACAGGTGCTGGTTAGCGGTTCTCTTCAGAGCTGAGTGTGAGTTTGTGAACACATTAGGGCTTCGTGTAGGGTTTGCAAGGGGAGAAGTAGAAGAAGAAAAACAAACCAAAAACCAAAAACAAACAACCTCCCCAACACAACCAAGTATTCAGGACTTTGGGTGGATTTGACAAGAGGGTTTGAATGGACAGAGCCAGGTAATGTCTTAGTCCCAGGCCAGTTGAGAGGCATTTCTTGGTTTATAGGGAAGGGGATTAGGGTTGTGCAGTGGCTAGATTACAGGGGTGAGTAGGAACTGGGGACTAAGGTAGCTGAACACACACATGGATGGTCTATAAATTGTCAACAGGAACTAGAAACCAAGCCTCAGCTGAAGATGGGATCCTGAGGGTACGAGATTAGCTGTGGGGAGGTAAGAATGGGGAGCACCTCCTTCATCCCTAATCTCCCTCTGCTGTCTGCCTGGCAGGGTCTGGGAGGCTCTGGCTGGAGCTTAACATTGTGTGTGTGTGTGTGTGTGTGTGTGTGTGTGCATTTGTGTGTATGTGTGTGTACATGTGTGTATGTGTGTCTATATGTGTGTACATACATATGTGTGTGTGAGTATGTGCATATGTGTATGTGTGAGTCTGTGTATGTGTGTGTGTGCATATACACACGTGTATGCATGTAGAGGCCATAGGACAACCTTAGGTGTCATTTCTCAGGTGGTGTCCACTATATTCTTTTGAGGTGGGGTTTCTCATTGGCCTGGAACTTGCTATATATGCTACACTGCCTAGCCAGTGAGCCCCAAGGGGGATATCTCTGTCCCTTCGGTGCTGGGGTTATTAACATACACCTACATATCCTGTGGGTTTTTTTAAAAATGTGACTTCTGGGTATCAAACTCAAGCCCTCATGCATGCAAGGCAAACGCCTCATGAGCTGAGCATAACATTTTAAATGCAGACCCCAAAATTCTCTGGAGACAGGCTCTCTCTCTAGTCCCAAGCAGCGATTTCTTCTAAGTCCTGTGCAATTGTCCTAGATGCTCCCAGAAAAGAACCCCTTCTTTTTCTAGGGTCCAGCCACATGTGAATATGGGCTTTTAGTTTCCAGAACATGCTAGCCCCTGGTGTAATTTACCCATGGGCCCAAATCTGGAAAGTACCATAGAACCATAGAGCTTTGAGTGACAAGGACACTGGATCTCAGGCCTGACTGGAAAGAGCTTCCCCAGGGCAGGTGAGAATCCCATTCCTGTGAGTGTTGCAGGAAGGAGCTGTCTGGTAACTCTGGAGGCAGGGTATCATTTCACCAATGCCAGACGAGGTGAGTCCTTGGCTGCTCGACAGAGCATAATGGCTCTTGCTTCGTGTATGGTGATAAAGGCAGAGAGAAATTAAGCCCGGGCAGATCTGTGTCTCCTGTAGCAGCCACAGTTGCTGAATCTGCCATTTTTGAGAAAGTGAAATTCCAGTCCCCTTACTTCCTGTGGCTAGGCTATCAAGGCATGCTGAGGGCTGTCAGCTGACCTCTCTGGCTTCTTGGTAGAAAATGGAATTCTTATGCAAACCCTGTCTATGCCACTGTATTCAATCTGGTCTAGATGCACCTGAACTTTGGGGAGAGTAAAGCTAGAGGATTCTGTCTGTGGCCAGCCTTCTTGGCAGCTGCTGTGGTCATTGAGCCCTTAGTGGGGGCGATGGTAATATCATTAGGTAACATCATCATGGGGTGAGATCTCTGGGTAGTGACAAGGTCACAAGGGCAGAGTTCTCTTGACTGTGATTGATATTCTTATAAAAAGAAGTCTCAGAGCCAGCCCTTCCTGTCTACCATGGGAGGACACAGCAAGAAGGTGCTATGTAAAAAAAAAGTGTGTTCTCATTAGATGCTCAACTTAGCCAGACTTGTGGGTGCCCTGATCAAGACTTCTCCAGCCCGAGGACTGTAAAAATTAATTTCTGTCATATATAAGCCGTCGATTTTATAGTATTTATTCATGGTAGCCTGAATGGACCTGTACTGGGGGAAGTGAGTGTGGGAAGGGAGCAGAGGGGGGCCTACTTATACCCTACCCTCTGGTAAAATGATGCAATTGTTTCTTTCTGCTCTTCCGCCTCTCATTTCAAAGAAGGAATAGCTTTGTGCTGGAGAGGGTCTGGATGCTGAGAAGGTGATCTGGAGAGATAGCATGGGAATGAGGGAGAAAAGAAGAGTGTACTATAGTGGAGTCTTGAGAAGTTTTCCACAGGATGTTGGAGAGTTGGTGTGGCTTGAAAACTCTAAAGCCTTGTGGGAATCTGTATGTCCTTTATCTCTGAGCTATCGCACTCAGCTGGATCTGTTTCTAGCTGGTGTACTCTGCTAATGAATATCAGGACTCTTAGCTCTGGATCCCCAGTTGGAGAACTACAAAGCCAGGAATGCCTACCCTGCTCCTGTACCTCAATTACCTGTTCACTCATCCACTGGGTTACCAGGTGATGGGGAGTCCCTGTCCTCCACAGAGATCAGCCAGGGAAAGGCATGGTTCCTGATCTCTGATGTAATAGAACTGTGGTGTGGGAGGAAGAGGAAGAGGAAGAGGAAGAGGAGGAGGAGGAAAGAGAGAGGGGGAGACAGAGAGAGAGAGAGAGAGAGAGAGAGAGAGAGAGAGAGAGAGAGAGAGGAGGGGTGGCTAGGTGTTTTGGGACAACAGGAAAGGGCCCCTTAGAAGGTAGGATGATAAATTTGGGTTTTGTTCTGAGAATCAGTACCTGAAGCTTTCGACCAAAGTGTGAGCTCCTGAGAGCTGCAGTTTAGAAAGTGTCCCTGGTTGTGAGCTCTAGTGTGTGGGCATTGCCTTCCCTGAGAGGCCATTTTCACAACTATGGTATCTTGGTTCATGAAACCATTCTATGAGATCACTCACACATTGCTATATAGTTTTTCTCCATTTAATTAATTAGCTAATTAAATAAATATCCCGATCACAGCTCCTCCCCACACAGCCTCTCCTTCCTCCCCTTCATCTCTGAGAAAGGGGAGGTCTCCCCTGGGTATCACCCCACCCTGGCACATCAAGTCACTGCAGGACTAGGCACATCTTCTTCCCCTGAGGCCAGACAAAGCAGCTCAGTTAGGGGAATGGGATCTGAGGGCAGGATCTTCAGGCAGGCAACAGATTTAGGGACAGCCTCCACTCCAGTTGTTGGGATACCTGCATGAAGACCAAGCTGCACATATATGTGCACGGGAGCCTAGAAAAATGAAATGCTTCTATCGTCTTAACTCTCGAGAATTAGACGGGATTGCTTAACCTCGGTGACCTTTAGTCTCCGTATTTATCAATTGGTTTATAAAACTTTATACTTATTTTTATGTACATAGACCTTTAACCTTAAACATTTTAAACTTTGCATATATAGGTGATAGATAAACAAACATATAGATAGATTGTGCAGTCTCTCTTTCTCTGTCTCTCTGTCTCTGTCTGTCTGTCTATGTGTGTGTGCGCATGTGACATGGTGTACTTGTGGAGGTTAAAGTCAGTTTTTCTGACTTTTTCTACCATGTGGGTTCTGGGAATTGAATTCAGGTCATCAAGCTTGGTGGCAAGTACTGTTATCCACTGAATCACCATCTCACTGGTTTCCATTTTTCCTTTTTGGGGACAGTGTCTTTGAGGCATAGTCTGGCCTCAAACTTGCTATGTATTTCAAGCTGGCTTTGAATTCCTGAGGCTCTTGTCTCTACTTCCCAAGTTCTGGAACTACAGGTGGTGCTACCATGCCCAGCTCAATGTATATATACACGGACATACAAAGAGTCTTCAAGAAAGCAAGCCACAAAGCAGTAACATAATGTGATTGAACTTTTGTACAAAATCTTAATAATAATAAACATCATTAACAGGGAATTTCTAAGGGTTTATTTATTTATTACAATGGATACTTATTACTTTTGAACTCAGAAAAACAATCAAAATAAACGTAAAAGATAAAATGAAAATGGCGTCTTTGAAATTGCCTAGCATAGCATCTGACACACGATAGGTCATTGTTACACCAACCCCCCTCTCTATATATATGGCCAGAAAGCCACAGCCAGACAAGGAAGAAGAAATCAGAGCACCGTGGGCTCCTGCCTGACGGGCTAGGGATGGAGAAAAGAGGCCTTCATTCCTGGAATCCCAAAATAGTCCTATTTGTTGACCTCAAAATTTTTAAGAGAAACCTCTCCTCCCCTGGGCTCTGGGAGAGCACTTGTCTAGGGAGCAAGGCTGTAAGAGGTCAGGTTCTGCTGTCTATGCTCCTCTCTGATTCCCTCCTTCCTGTTTTAACTACCTGAGATGAAGTTGATCAAGCCCTCTTTGGTAGACAAGTTTTTCTGGCTCTCAGGGAGACAGAGAAGCTATTGCTGCTGCCTGTGGAAGACTCATGCTTATCCATTCCTGGTGGAACGTTGGAAGGGTAGTTTCGGGGTGGCTCTTGTCAGATCAAAGACCTCCATGTGTTTCTGATGCATCCCTGCACAGTCATGCTGGGGGGTGTTGGGGGTGTGGGGAATGGGGATGGGGAGCTTATGGCTGTTGGCTGTTCCTTCCTTTTAAATGCCAAGGCTTTGGCATTTCCAATATTTTGATTATTTTGAGGACCAAATCAAGGATGACTTTTTTTTTTTTTTCCAAGCAAGGATCCCAAATGGGGAAAAAAATTGAAACACCCATCTGCTGCAGAATCATCTTATCACTTCCTGTCCATGGGTCATAATTTTAAAGAAGAGTCTGTCTCCAGGAAGGGCCCTCAACACACATGTAACAGGGCAAAGCATTTGGCTCATTTCACTGTAGAACAATGAAATGCCATCACAGGATGTTTGGAGGTCATGGTGTCATGGCTGAGGTCTGGTCTTGGTTCAAAATATCTTTGACCAGTTCATCTACTTGTGTTTTTGGAAAACAAGTGACTTCTTTGAGTCTTACATTTCTCACCTACAGAGCAGAGAAAGCACACTGGTGCGATTATTCTAGGAATAGAACAGGCATGCTTTTATGACATGCCTGGCATGGGCCTACACATATGACTACTGCAGTGCATGCAAATGCACTGCGCTTTTGTTTTTACAGTTATTGTGAATATATGTGAGGATACCAGAAAGTGAAGGCCCCACAGATATTGCTTTTATACATATGGCTTTCTTTAAAGGTTTACAACCGAATTGACATCCTTTGGGTATCTGGAAGGATAAGAGAGATGTGGAGAGGGAAACAGCTTCTTGGAGGCATGCCACTTCATGAAAGAGCACTTTCAAGTAAGACACACAAGCGTGCTACTTAAATCTTCCCCTCTCCTTCTTAACCTAGGAGGAACTTTAAGTTCCCTCTTCTCTCCTGGGCTCCTACCCTGCTGCCAGGCGGATGCATTACAGATGCCTAGAGTTGCTGCCATCTTCCCCTCCAGTCTTCCTTGTCTTCTTTTGTTAATCTCCCAGCAAATGGCGTGGCCATCCATTTATTTTCCCAAGGAACTATCTTTCTCTCTAGATCCTACCTTTCTGTCTTCTCTGTCTCTTGTCTTCCAAGTCCAGTCAGACACAAGGCTTGACCCACTGGCTAACAAAATCTCCTCTGAATCTAGGAATGCTCATTTGCTGCACTGGGCCTGCCTTTGCTCCTTTCTCTGCTTCATCTGGTTTGTGGATAATTGTTTGGGCCTTCAGCTTACCGGCTGCTCCTCTGGAATCTGTCGCATCCATTGTAAGTTTTCCCAAGTACAAATCCAAAGTACAAACCCAGAGATGTAGGCTGTCCTGACTAAAACCCTGCTGGGCCTCTAGGGTCATGTGGAAGGGAGGTGTTAATAGAATACTCATTGTCTGACTTCTGCCCCTCCCCAACCTGGTCCAATAGCAACATCGTCCCAACAGGCACCTGTACCCAAGATTGTCATGTTAGAAAACCACCCATACTCTGGATACTAGGAATTCTTCCACAAGACAATGTCCTCTGATACCTCTTCTTGTCTACTTAGTGAACTCCCTACTCTAAAGAAACTGCTCAAGGGGCCCAGGTAGGCAGCTCAGTTGGTAAAAGGCTGGTGTGAGACTGGGAAGGATGAACATCTGGGGGCTTGGTGTCCATGAGTTGGGGTGAAGTGTGTAAGACTAGTTACTACTGTGGGGATCCCAGTTCTCTTACGGCCCATATTGTAGAAACCTGAGAACTGTCAGATGTGTCTGACCCTTACAGCTAAGGTGATAGCTTGTTGAGTTTACCTAGGACTGTCCCAGGAATGTACTTGAAGTTACAGGTCCCACAGCGCTGCACTTTGGGCAATGCAGAATGGCTGGTCATACTGTGTACAGTCGAATGTGGGATTAGCAGTGGAGAAGACATCAAATGTCCCCAGGAATCCAGGGACAGAGATCACAGATTTTCTGCATCTTAGCAGATAACCAGCTGTTGTCTTCCCCAGTACAGAACCCTGTATTTTCCAGGGCATTATCTCACCTCTTACCTAATTTCATCCTAAATAGGTTTTTTAATTATAAAAATATTATGTATGTATAAGTAAATATTTATGCAAAATTATGCAAATGTGATAAGTATGATTAAGTATTGAAGAATATACATATTTATGTTTGATTATCTAGAGATTTATAATTACATTTCTTTTCCTACCACTGAGCCATTAAGACTGACACAAAAATGGCATTATAGAAATTTAGAACTGGTAAGGAAAATTTGTTTCTCTTTCTAGGCCAACTAAGTTCAGTTGGTAGAGACTGCCTATAATGCTGTGTAGAGATGGGACAACACAACCTCTGGGATCAGTGATAGGAAAGCCACAGCCAAATAGTGATGTTTGCCATTGAGGGAGAGCGGTGGTGGTAAGCTCTGGTCTTCAGACTGAATCTGCTTCCATTTCTATTGCTTTCTTCATGAATCAAATAGATCAGCTGGAGTCTAGATTTCCCGCTATGCAAAAGATCCAGGGGTTGTGTCCTGGTCCTTTGCCTTCCTTCTCACCTTCTGAAATGCCCCTGTATTGTGTACAAGTCTTTCTTGGGGCTAATAGTGCTCACAGTCAGAGGTGGGCTAGAAAGAAAAAACAACAACAACAAAAATAAAAACAAGTCTCTCTTGCCAGTTTCCATGGCATAAATAAGTACACCATGGTCCATTTCAAGAGAAGTTGGACACACACACACACACACACGCACACACACACAACTGGCATTCTAAGACTCACCATGGTTTTGTCTGCTTGCAAAGCTCCTGTCCAGTCTAGAATGTCAGGGTTCTGGTATCTGCTCTAGAAACTCTCTTTATTCCCCCTTGGCCAGTGGAGAGCAGGGTTTAGTCCATGGTCTCCAGGATGCTTTCTGTTCTGCCGACACCTCTGTATGTGTCCAGTTTCATGTGTAGAGCATGAAACCAGCTCATGTTCATTGAATGAATAAACACACTAATCTAATTTAAGTGGAAATATATCAACTGTTTGGATTCTAATCTTAATCTTCACTCTTAATTGTCTTCTGGCAATGAAAAGTTGCTTCAGATTTTCATTTGTTCATCAGCCACCAAAGGGGTAGGAGAAGTTTTACCTTGTCACCTTAGGAGTTAACTTTCCTTCTCTTTTCAATAAGACACTCAAGAATGCAAGTGAATATATCGTATCCACTTTATAGAAGATATCGACAAAATGGTAACCTTAAAAACTTAGGAAGCCCCCAATGTAAGAACTAGAGGTAAAAACTTTCCTGACTTTAGCCAGCCCACATTTGGCTGATTCCTTTTTTCCTTCTTCACCTTTCAATTCATCCCTCTTAGAGCCCTGTTTCACCTTCTGATTCATCCTCCTTAGAGTTCACTCTTACCAGTGCCTCCATCTTTGGCATTTGGGTTCCAACAATGAACAAGACTCACAGTCCACAGATGAGATAAACGCACATGTAGGCGGGCACTGGATAGGGAACACCTAAGACTTTGGGAGAGTAAAGGGAGGTTTTAGAGCACAGACCCTCGTGAGGTTTTGGAGGATGAATAGGAGCTTGTTGTGTGGGCAGTCTGAGAAGTTATGCCATGATCATGTGTGTTACCATGAGAAAACACAGGTTCTCAGGAGAAATTAGATGAGGTCAGTTCTCTGGAGCATAACCTGAGGGTGAATGATGGGAGATATACTTAGCAGGGAGAATACAGATGAGATTAGGAGACCACGGAAGAGGTTCTTATGTGCCTTACTGCCAGGGTCCAGCTGGCAGCTGTACTGCTGAAAGCCATAGACTCAAATGCACAGTTCCTCCCATTGATCCTACAGCAGCGGCTCTCAAGCTTCCTAATGCTGAGACCCTTTAATACAGCTCCGCATGTTGTGGTGACCCCCCTTATTTCATCGCTACTTCATAACTGTAATTTTACTACTGTTATAACCCAAACGCAAACATCTGTGTTTTCTGATGATCTTTTGCGGGTCATGACCTACGGGGTTGTAAACCACTGACCTATACTGTAAGCGCCTAAGAACCCCTCTCAACACAAGTATAACTAATTCCTGGGACTCAGCTTGCTGGATGTAGCTCATATGTTTATCTCAGATTAGAAACGTCCACAGACTTCTCCAAATCTGCTATCACAATTAAAAAAAAAAGCCCTACTTCATCTTGGGATTGGGTAGATGGCTCAGTCAGTAAAGTGCTTGTCACACAAGCATGAGGACCTGAGTTTGGATGCCCAGCATCCCACAGAAATCCAGGCATGGCTGTGTGTACCTTTGGCCTCAGTGCTGGGGAGGCAGAGACAGGAGGATCTGTAGAGCTTGCTGGCCAGACAGCCTAGCTGAATTGGTAAACTCTAGGTTGAATGAAAGACTCCATCTCAGACAAGAAGGTGGGGAGAACTGAGAAAGACAGTTGACGTTGACCTTTGTCCTCAACACATCCACACACACGCATTTACACACACACACACACGTGGATACATAAGAACATACACACATGCATATACACACATGTGAGTGTATGCGTACACATGTGATCGTGAGTGTGTGCGCGCATGCGCGCGCACACACACACATACACACACACACACACACACACACACACACACACACACACACACATCTTTTATGTTTACCAGGAATAGTTTTATACAGGAGAATTCTTTAACTGAAATTTCTGGCATGAGCAGTGATGGGAGGGAGGAATTTTGAAGGAACTCGTTTTGTCCCTGTCAAAATTTACATTCTCGATGGTGTGGTGATGTCCTTTGTGAAGAATTTGTTCCTTTGCCCATGTATGCACAGGAGGCTCAATGATCCTTTCTTGAGGCACTGATTTCAGAGGGACTGACAAAGAGGCCGTTTCTGTAGGGGAAGGAGAGTAGCTCTTTGAATCATCAGGCTTGGCTCCAGAACTTGGATATTCCTGTCTCTGACTTCATGGAAGGAGCAAACATTTCCTAAGCATCTGTGCTCTGCCATGCATGGTCACAATATGTTCAACTGAGTTATATGTATGGGGAAACTGAGGCTTGGGCACATTCTAGTCACTTCCAGGCAGTGAGGCTGTGAATAAATCCTTGCCCTCCCTCTCATTTTGTAGTTGCTCAGTTTTGAGGCATGGCTGAGGAAGACTTCTTCCTGGGGCTGTCGCTAGGACTGAGGTAATTATGACAGCACCTAGTAGTTTATGTATGCTTGTCAAAGTCGGCTCTTTCTGTCCTTCTGTGGCAGCGAGACCAACTGCATGTTCAGCAAAGAATGCCTCAGTAGAAGGTCCCTGGGGAGAAGCACATCTTTGCTCTGGGCTCTGAAGTCCCTGGTGCCCACAACTTAATAGACTTACAATTGGTTAATTTTCTCTTGACATTGATCAGCAATGGGTCGTGTCTGGCACTGCTGGCCTGGCCCTTGAGGGGAGCCACGAGATGCCTGGCCTGGCCTGGCCTCCCTAACCAGAAATTCAATAACTTTTTCATATAAATTGTCCGTAAGAGAAAACTTCTTGTTCTCAGCCGTGGCCGCTGCTTCAGCAGTTTTCTGTACAAGATGAAAAACTTTTGCATTGAGCAAAATACAGATTTATGGTCAATAAAGTGAAGTTTAACAGTTTATAGGGGCCATACTTTCTTTCTTAAAAACTGATATTAAAAGCCATTTTTCCAAGTCTTTGTAGAAAGGGCTCCCCTATCAGTCAGCATCTCAGTTTGTTTAAATGATGGGTGAATCAGGAAAACACTACTTGTCAGAGAGACTGCGGACGTCTGTCTGTCACCTCCGTCTCTCCTGGAGCTTGGACAGATTAGGTGTATTGGTCGATAGTGAACATGAACAAGTTGGAAACTAGAAGTCTTTTGGAGTCAGAAGTGGGCTGAACCTCAGAAGGGGCTGGAAGAATGGAAGGTGCCTCCACTATGTCTAAGACCTAGCTTCCATTTAGCCAGCACACACTGTACATGTTATTTGTTATTGCTGAGTCGGACATTGGGGTCAGCACAGTGTGGTGATTTGAATGAGAATGGCCCCAGTAAACTCATAGATTTCAGTGTTCGGTTGTCAGTTGGTGGGTTATTTGGGAAGGATTCGGAGGTGTGACCTTACTGGAGGGGGTGTGCCATTGGGGTTGGGCTCTCTGCCTGCTACTCGTGGATAAGTTCTTAGCTACTGCTCTGATGCTGTGCCTGCCTGCCTGCTGCCATGTTTCCCACCATGATGGTCATGAACTAATCTTCTGAAACTGTAAGCAAGTTCTCAGTTAAATGCTCAAAAGAAAAAAAAGTTGCCTTGGTCATGATGTTTCTTCACAGCAATAGAAAAGTAACCGAAACACACAGATAACACAACAGTACCTTCCTATTGTCCAAGTGTCCACTGTGGGGCAGTAATTGATAGTGGACTGAGTGATGGGTTATATCAGGACATCTAGGTAGGACATCTGTGTGGTGGCTTCTTAGAGGAGGTGATACCTGATCTCAGCCCTGAAGACAAATGCGAGGGAAGAACAGCTTGGGCAGAAGAGGTAATGGGAAGACTGGGTTTCCTTTCAGACCATGCTCCTGTAGGGTAGCCTGGGCAAGCAGTGCTGGTCTGCCAGCAATTTCTGAGCCTGTTGTTAACCTTTCTGTGCTCCTTTGTCTGCTGCCCAGAGTTTGGAGATCTCTATCTGAAAGACTGCTGCTTGGTGACATCCTGGTGGAGAGAGTCCTTCCGTTTCCTGCCCATACACCTCCACACTCCTGTCCATCACACAAGGCTTGAGAGGGGGGTAGGTATCGTTGTGTTGGTGGTACCTAAAGGAAACTTTGTTATCAGAAAAAAAGGAATATGAAATGCTTTTCACGACTGTCCAGAGTTCCAGAAAGAGTAATGACAGAAAAACAAACAAACAAACAAACAAACACGCACTCAACGAGTGCAGAGCCTCCTTTTGTCCTAGGAGAAAAGTCGGTTTTCTTTAAATCTCTCTGGATTCCAGTGTCAGCTACTCCTCACATTCCTGGCAATCTCATCCCTCCATAGTTCTGTCCCCTCCCTTTGAAATCTGTGCCCACATGCACATAACACTGTCCATCTGAACAAATAGCATGGGCTAGCTTTTCCCATCATGCTTCACACTGGACAGTCCTTGCTACTTTTTTGCAGAGCTCTGCAGCTCCTCTCCAGGCCTCTCCCATGTAATCTGTCCAGGACTGGCCAGAACTTACAGAAGCTCCACTGCTGACTACTCCTTAACAGAGCAAAAACAGGGCCTTGAGATGTTGTCCTCCACATCTGTTGACATTGTAGCTGGGGCTTGTTCCTTGTTACAAGGTTTGTGACTGAAATGTCCACTACGGGCTCATGTGCTTGAACACTTGACATGCTGCTGGTGATTTGGGGAATTATGATGATTAGTGTTGTTAACTTGACAGACTCTAGAGCCACCTGGGAGATGGGCCTCTGAGCATGCCTGTAAGGGATTATCTTATGTTAATTGGTGGGTGGAGACATATTATTCCCTGAGTGGGATCCCAGACTGCGTGAATTGAGAGGGGTTGCTGAGCACTAGCAAGAGGGGTTGCTGAGCACTAGCAAGCATGCATCCATGAGTAGCTCTCCTTGTCTTTACTTCAGGGACAATGTCATTACTGCCTCAAGCACATCCCTCAGTGACTTCCCTCCCAGTGCTTGACAGTAACTTTGAACTGGGAGGTGAAATTATCCCTTTCTTCCTTATGTTGCTGTTGTCAGAGTATTTTTATCACAGGAACATGTCAGTCCAGGAGTCCTGTGTGTGCACATCCAAGTAGAGGAAATGAACCCAGAGAGAAAAGAGGATGGGCTGGAGTAGAGGCTCTAGGGAGTCCAACCCTGTCTCTGACTCTGGTGGACCTTTCCCCAGTTTCTGCTTCCCATCTTGATGATTGACATGGGAAGCATCCTTCTGGTGTGAGCACAGAGCTCTGCCCATGGTCCGGGCAGCTCTGCAGTTGAACTGTTCGATGGAGTGTTGCTTAAGTTGGGTCTCTCCAGTTCAGATCCTGCCTCTCAGGTCTTTGCCTTTGACCAGCCATCTGGGACATTTGGCAAAGGTCTAAGACAGGTTGGGTTATCTAGAGAGGGAGCAGGGGCCAGGCTGAGCCTGCCTCTGTCTCGGACTCAGAAGTCATGGGATCACCTCTCATGGACACCTGCTCCTACTCCACACTTAAAGCCTACATTCAATGTTAATTCTCTTTGTCTATTATTTTCTTTGCAGTACGAGGGCTCAAAAAACATGCCCTTACACAAGCTAGCAAATACTACCACTGAGCTACATTTCATTCCTGGCCCCAACTTCCTTACAGGCAGTGTGATATTCTTCTGATCTGCCCACAGTCTTTACTCAGGACAGATGGACGGATTCTCCCAGCTGCTGAGGAGGTGGGTAGCAGATAGTTTTCAATAGTAGGCCCTCTCTAGAAACCTCTCTAGCTGAAGAGAATCTCATTATCTAATTCCATGCCCCTTTCCTGGGCCAGCCCATAGCTAGTGATTGGTCAATGAGGAACACAAAGACTGGACTTCCCTGCTTCAGTTTGGGGTGATCCTGAGAGATCAAGACTGTTTCAGGCTCCACTTGGGGGTGGGCACTGTCATAGCTGCATCACAGTCTGTGTCTCTCTCTGCCCAGCTTTGCTGTCTTCCTTCCTCCTGTGGGTGTGGATCCCAACACCAGTTTCCAATAAGCATCCTGAGTTCTGCCTCCCAGGAAACAGCACTCACTGCTTGGCTCTGACAACAGTTTGAAACCCCAGCTCTGATAAGATGTTATTGGCATGTGTGCACATGTGTAGATCTACACAGTTTTAGACATTCACTCACTTGGCTACCAAGTCTCATCTTTGGACAACCTCCAGAATGTGCTGCTCTCAAATATCTCTCTACGCTTCTTTCTCATCATCTCCCTCTCCTTCATTCGACCTCTCCTCCTTTTAAGAGCACAGCCTCTGATGACCAGAAAACCAATCCCCTACGCCTAGGTGTTTGTCATCCTCAGAGCCTGCCTCCCTTGGAAATGGGGCAGAGACAGAGGAGAAATCTTAGTACCCTTAGCATGGACTCCTTATTGTTCTATCCCCAAGACAGACAGGGCCTCAAAGGCAGAAGGCATCTGAGGGCTGTGTCCTTGGAGTCCCCCAAGCAGGGCCTTGGGGGGGGGGGGCGCGGCTGAAGATTTCTGCAAGGATCTGGGATCTCAAGAGCCAGAGTCGCAGATCACGTCCCCTTGGAACAATGAGGCTTGATGAACGGGGTGTGATATGCAATTGCTGATGAATGTCAAGCTGATTCCCTCCGACAGTCTCCAGGGTGCATGTGTGAGCACAAAACCGTGTTGTCCCGGGAGGGCTCAAGATGGCTTCTAAGTTTCCCAACATTCTGACCTCAGAATTGATGTGTACAAAGAAAAAAATAAAAAGGAGAGAGAGAGAGAGAGAGAGAGAGAGAGAGAGAGAGAGAGAGCGCGCTCACAGAGCAATGTCTCCCAAGGCAATGGCTGACATTATGACCGTCTCTTTAAGCACTCCTATTGAGTATATTTTTTTTGTCAACTGCATCTTCTGACTGACAAAGCTCTTTCTTGCCAAAAGCAGCCATTATAAAATTATGACTTACGCATATAGAATGTTTGTGTTCAACAAGAAAACAGAAACGCCACCTTCTTTTGTGGTTACAGCTGCACAATTCACATCCGGCGGGATTGATCATATTAAGGTTATGCAATCATGTAATTGCAGAGACAAGCCTTGAGTAATAACTCCAAATGCTCGCACTTCAATCTGCACGACAGAGTCATTGCCGAGTCCTGATTAGCGCCTGCCAGCATTCAGGCACCATTATCGGCTCTGGCATTGTCTGAATCTCCATTTGCTACCGAAGCAATCTACCCACTAACTGATCTATGACAAACAGATCCATCGCTGCAAAGCTGTTTGAGTTGCAGATAGTGCGTAACAAAATATGACTCCTTGGGCTCTTTCCAGCTCTTTGTAGTGAAGTTTCCCCTCTGTCTCTGGAGAAAACACCCTCCTCCACCTCCCTTCCCCTCTTACTGTCAGAAAGCTGTAGGTGACCGGAAAAGAACTGTCCAATTTGACCAAATGATCTCCTACTCAGACCCCAGTTCTTGGCTCCAAGGCAGCTTGCTTAGTTGCTTCTCTGTTGATACAGTGGTGCATTTAGAATCTGTACTTTGGGATACTCCCATCTCTACCTGCTGTCTCCTAAGACTCAACCCTGTAACTAGGGTTGGAACTCCATCACTTCTCGCTGCCTGTGCCTTCTGGACCCCTACTTCTAACGTCTTCCCCTGAACCATTCCATCTCTCTCCTTACTCACCTCTCTGCTTCATGCCCCCTTGTCCCTCAACCATGTCTCCTCCATCTGGTCGACAAAGTTTTCCTGTTGTAGCTCCATAATAATCTATTTGAGATTTAAAAAAAAAAAAAAAAAACGAAATTGAGGACCAGCAGGATGGCTTGGCAGGTAAAAGTGTTTGCTACACAAACTTGACAACTTGAGTTTGATCCCTGGGACCCACAAAAACGTCTGATGTGGTGGCTCACATCTGTAACCTTAGCAGTTGACATTGAGAGGTAGAGGAAAGAGAATTGTTGGGAAGTTTCTGGGCCAGCTCACCCCAAATATACAGAGTGGCAGAAAATGACAGACCTGCCTTCAGCAAGGGGGAAGGACAGAATCAATTCCTGAAGTTGTCCTTTGACCTCCACACCCGTTATGGCATATACTAGGTCTGTACACACACAGAGATACTAATGAAAATTCAGATTGACAGATAATGGCTGGGCACATCAGTTGAGCATGGTGGAGTGTTTGGTTCATGCCTTCTGTACAGATGAAGGCAGGATACTTAGCATTTGTATCACAGCCAACGTTCAGCTCTTCTTTGTGGTAGGAAAGTTCAATCCTCTCTTTTAGCTACTGTGAAATTTATAATAAGTTGTATATACCACACTCATCCTACTGTGCTCCAGCACGAGAACTTACTTCTTTTCTGTCTTCTTCATTCTTGTCCCCATTGTCCAAACTCCATCACCTCTTGCCAGTCTCTGGTACTCTGCTCTCTACCTCTATATGGTCAACTCTTACAGTTTCTACATATAAAGATGAGGTGTTTATTTAAGATGTCAATCACTGGGAAACTGAGGCAAGCAGCACCCTTTAAGTTCCAGATTGCCATTGGCTACAAAGTAAGACCTTGCTTCTAAAACAAAACAAAACAAAACAAACAAAAAGCAACAATACCAAAAACTAAAACCCCAAGCACACACTAGTCTCTAGTCAAAACCTGGTTCTTACTCTTTAGCTCTTAGAGGTGAAGCCCTCTGAGTCAAAGTCCTTGTCATGTATTTTTAAGTTATTTTCTGTATTGATGTTTTGACTGCATGTATGTCTATGTACTGTGTATGTGCCTGGTACCTGAAGGGCATCAGGTCCCCTGAAACTGAAGTAGTAGATGATTTTGAGCTGTCATATGGTTCTAGGAATTGAATCTGGGTCCCCTACAAGAGTAGCTGGTGTTCTTAACAGCTGAGGCATCTCTCCAGCTCTCTTGAGGCCTGACTTGATCTTGTGAAAATGTATCTCTGATCTTATCTCCTATTTTTCTAACATTCTCACTTTGATCTATCCAGAATAACCCCCGCTTTTCTCACCTCTGTCCTCTCTGTCCCCTTCTTCTCCTAGATCAGCTTGCTATGTTGCCTGCAGTGGTATTGAACTGATGGCTTCAAGCAACCTTCTCACCTCCCATATACCTGGGGCTATAGGCACATACCACGGGACATCCTTTGGTTTTCCTCAAATGAGGCCATGCACACTCTTGTCTCAGGGCCTTTCCTTTGACCTAGAACTTTCTTCCCTTGTACACTCTTCCTGTGGCTCACTGGCAAAAGGTTACTTTCTCAGAGACACGTTCCCCATTCCCCGACTGTCTTACCCAGATAGTAAAGCGCTCTAGCCTTAAACTCTCTAACTGCACTCTCTCTTTTCAGAGGCATGTATCACCCCTTGACTTACTGTTAAGTTGGTTTAGTCTGTGGACTGTACTTCTATGCTCCCTCTAGTCCACCACAGCTCCTTCTAGGACAGTTTTCTCTTGTGATGGAAATCTCGGCCTGTGTAGCGCTATAGACTCGACCAAGCATATGCTGTTGAACACTTGAAATGTCCCTGGTTGGTGAGGAAAGGGATTGTGCTTTTAATTGGGTTTTCTTTTAGTTAAATTTAAAATAGCTACGTGTAGCCAATGACTACCACGTTGAGTACACAAGAGTGGAGGGAGGTCTGCTTCCTGAGGGTGGGTTCTTCTTAAAGGCTACTTAGATGTATTCCCTTCATAGAGGGTATGACAGTTATCTAGCCTGGTCCTGTAATATTCGTGTCCGTATGGTGCGGACGGCTCAACTCAGGGCTTCACACACTGCACAAATGTTCTACCAAACTGTAGATGCAAAATGTTACACCAAACTGTATCCCCAGTTCTGACTCCGTGATCTTGCTTTCAAAAATTTAACCTAAGGAAAAGCTGGAAGAAGAAGAAGAAGAAGAAG